>CAIIXF020000077.1:0-34597 GCA_903813345.2 Owenia fusiformis
TCTTGAATGGTGGGAAAGGGAAGGGGGAAAGGGGGTATCAGCCCCTTTTCTTTTCACATTAGATAATTATTGTTTTTGGGTTATATGTTTTTTTCTTATCACTGGTTAACACTTAGGGTTTGCTAGGCTCAATTACAACTTTTGGTGCAATCCCTTTGACACTTATGCTTAGATCTATGTACTCCCAAGTGTACCTCTCCTCTCTATGCACAATTGAACATAGAGAGGAGAGGTGCCAATTTGGAGCATGTTTTGTAAGATACTGTTGTTTTTTAGACAAATTATTATCAAACTTTACAAAATTAACATTGAATGAACTAAATCATTATGGAATTTCAAGGCAAAGTCTGTAAGATTGGTTGAACAAATAAACTTTTCTTCGAGCCTGTGTCTTTTTGCATCCTATACTCTAACGTGTTTTTGTTGATTTAAATTGAAATTACAATTATCAAAGTATAATACGTATAAGTACGAGGTAAGATCATTCATCCCTCAATAAATCGCATTGAAATAAACTAAACAACAACAACATTCTTTTTGGCAACTTAATTTAACATGACACTGCATCTGTAGCTAAAATTGCAAGTCATAAAGTCCTGTTGATCCCGGAAACCACCTCTGTAAATGTTTTTTTATTTGTTATAGATACTGACCCATGTATTTTTGGAAAAATGGAATGTTTTGGTTGAGGGGATAGGTGGTGCTAATGTTGCTGTGTCTTTTGAGCTATTCTCAAAGATGTATACCATATCAATGCCTAAAACAGGATTAGTTGGAACATTTGCCCTGCTTGATATTGGTGGTAAGATATAGTATCTTTAGTATGCTAAAAGTGCAATGCAATGTTTCATATCGGCATCTGAAAAGCTGTGAGCTGAGAAGACAGTAATAAACATAAAACGTCGATGATTAGTATACTTAGTATGTTACCAATGGCATTTCAGTTTGCAATTACATTATTGCATTGTAAAAGAGAGTGCACGTTGTGTCTAACATACCAAAAATACATTTAAAAACCACTGTCACTTGTTAACAGATTTTTCGATTTTCTAAGGTCTGGATCTGAGAAAATGGTGCGCTCCAAATGCTAATCCACCTGGTATGTTCGCTTCGTTCTACATAACCGTTAACCCATTCAGAGATGTACCCATACTTCAAGACTGGGTGTTCAATTTCGACGTTATTGCTTATGGATTTCTCACTTATGAAGTGTCCGATGACATGGAGAGCCTTCCAACGTATAGTATTTGGAATGATCTACTTGAAGTTCAAGTTATTGTAGAAAATCTCAAGGCTCTAATTACTGAAAATATTGCAAGATTTCTGGAGACACTGACGTCAACCGCAGCTGATATTGTCAACACGTTCAGGGATGCAGTATCCGAACTTATTGACTCGATTAAGAACGCCATCAATGATATCAAAAATGGCAAATTTCCATCAATTCCCGATATAATCAAACCAGTGAAAGATGCAATCGATGACTTAAAAACCATATGGGAAACATTTAAAGATGAAATTGAATTCGACGTCGATGCCCTGAAATCCAATGTTACACAATTTATTGATAATGAACTTGAAAGAATAAAGAACAATACTAAAGTATTGATTGAGAAAATAACTGGCCAAATCATGGATGTGACAAAAAACTATTCCGGATTTGGCTTAAAGGCATATGTTGACATTCAAATATTTGGTCTTCAGTTTCCCTCCCTCGATGTAGAATTTGTGTACAGTGTGGGATCGCTAGGGCAGTGTAGTCGGTTTCAATACATGTATGATCTACTAAAAGGAAAGAATGCATTGCGGGCAATGGCTGTATTTACCTTTCATAAGAAACTTGGATATTTCTTGGAAATAGCAAATGGATATGGATTAGAGATAGCATTCAGCAAGGAAGCAAAAGAAAAAACAATTGTGCACCTTATCGCCAATGCTAATTTCCTTGGTCTAAGAGCACGAGTTGATGTCTTCATATCTCTTTTTAAGCTTGGGTTTGGTTTTGAGGCAAATGTGTTTAACATATTCCGTGCAAGAATCGACGCAGAGGCTTCCGTCCCTGGGTTCACTCCTTTTAAAGATCTACTCTACAAAGTAACTGTTCAGTTTCTACCTGGTGGAGATGATTCGTTTGAAGGAAGCTTTGGTGATGCACTGAGGCGTGCTATTCAAAACATTGCAAACGCAGCAAATGATCGTTTAACTGCTGCACAGAATGGACTTGCAGCAGCAAGAGGTGGTCTCACCAGAGCTCAGCAATGGTAAATAGCAATAGCAAGTATCATAGTACGCTGTGTTAAAGTCTTGTGATGATACAAGAAGTATTGCAAAGTGGAACACTTTACAAGTACTTGATGTAGACCGCAAACCGATAATTTACTTATTTCATTATATCATATCGTAGTTTATCATATCTAATATCATATTATATTATAATATGTTATATTATATTATAATCTATTATATTGTATTATATTAAAGGCTCGAGTCGAAAAAGAGTGACGTCGACAAAGCTAATGTTGTATTCGATAGAGGCATTGAAGGACTAGAAAGGGCAAAGGAAGCTGTTGAAAGAGCAAAGGGTCCATTGAAAAAAGCGTTAGCCAAATTAGATGCAGCTCAAAAGAAAGTTGACAACCTTTGTAGGATTACAGATTGTAAGCCCTGGTGTATTCCAGGGATCAAATGCAAAATTTGTTGGAAGAAAGTTTGGTTCATTAAGATTCCATACCCATGTTGCGATTGGACAAGGTGTATGATCAAAATTCCAAACCTCCTCTGTCTAGCTAAAAACGCAGCATGCTGGGTGGTTAGAAAAATTGCTTATGTTGTTCTTGAGGTAGCCAAATTTGGCGTGAGGGTTCTTATGCTTCCATTTGACCTTGCAAAGGCAGCTCTTAGTGTGGCCCAGATAGTCGTCGACAAAGCCAGGGTTGTATTAGAGGTTGCCAAAGGAATTCTCACTCTTGCTCAGATTGGGCTGGAAGGAGCTAAAGGCATTCTAAGAGGGGCTGAACTGGCTCTCGAGGCAGTCAAAATAGCAGTTAGAATAGGTCTTAAACTCGCTGGGTGGATAATCCAATTTGGTCTACAGAGTCTAATAGATATTAAAAAATGTGGATTCTCGGTTGAACTATCTACTAAAGATCTGTTCGTTATTGATGTGTTTTGTGAAATTAATGCATTTAGACTCGGCTGGAGGAAAATAAATATAACTATCAATTTCCGCAATTTATTAGAAACACTATGGAATGCAGCGAAAGCTGTCATCAAATACCTAACAAGTTTAATTTCTTTTGGACGTAAGAAGAGGGAAATAGATTATAGACAGGCACACATTGTTCATAGATTGTATCGAAAGCTTCGCAACGTTGATGCCTTGGACTTATTTCTGATGGTATAGATAGTGATATTTTGGCAAACATTGTGAACAGTACGATTGATGCAACAGAAGAATATGAAACACCAAATAAAACTGCAGATGAAGATGAAACTACCATAAGAATAGAAGATTTCAAACGAAAATGTGAAAAATTCAAAAGAATTGAGGAGTTTCTCACTGGCGCTGCCCAGTCTCTTTTTGAAATAACAAGTGAAACGATACAAGGAATTGATGATTCTAATGATGATTTTAACAGAAATGAACAAAACTCTTCAGACATAGGTTCTATTGGGATCAATTTGGATGAACTAACAATTGACGATTTGGGAAAGCTTGGCATCAATGTTACCGATGCATTTATAAACTATGGAATAACTCCTGAACAATTGATTGCGTCAATAAAAGAGGCAAATATTGATCAAGATGAGTCTGTGAACGAACTGGGTACCACGATTGACCAGGCGAACATTGAAAGCGAAAAACAACTACAAAACGCAAAAAGTTTTCCCCTTATGTTGCTCTGGCGAAATGCGATGGAAAATGCAACTGCCACCTTTTGGGAGGAAGATAGATGCAATGGATTCAAAGATTGTATGCTTGTTAGTTTCTCTGAACTATTTGACTTGTATAACTTTACAGATTCACCCGGGGCAGAAGAAATTAAATACTTGACCCTTGAACTAGCTGAATTATTTTCTGAAATCATTGACAGTGAAAATATTTCAAATTTCAAGGCAATGGAATTGTCGGATAACATTTTGAAAGTACTCAAAATCGCAAAGGAGAAAAAAGTGTTTTGCGCTACAGCTCCTCAAATTACAATACCAACTGAAGTTAAAGTTAAACCTGACAAAAAGGTTGTCATTGTTTGTAAGACAACAGGAGACCCGAAACCAGACATATATTGGGAACGTGATGGGGAACGCTTTAATGGATCAAACGGCGATACTATCGATACAATTGCAAGCTTGGATTCTGAAGGAGAGTATACATGCGTAGCATCTAATCACATTGCTACGGTCAGAGCAAAGGTTTATATTCGTTTAGTCGAGTCACCTACTATTGCCGAACATCCTAAATATACGATGACTACAGTTGGGAATCCTAGTGGTGCAGAATTTCATTGTGTTGCTAATGGTATACCAAAACCAACTATCACATGGAGACGGGTACTTGGTAGTGGAAAGAGTGAAAAACTGAATTTGACTGGTGAACAATTAGTGATATCGTCTCCTAAACTGTCTGACGCGGGCAAGTATTTATGCGTAGCAAAGAACAGTCGCGGTACTGTGTGGTCTAACCAAGCAAGACTACGAGTAATGGCAGCTAGAATAGCATTTCCTGGTGCTTTTCTGAAACTCGGCTATATCAAAGTGAATGAAGGCTTTAACAGCACTCACACGGAGTACAAGCGACCCTTGGTGTACCATAAAAGAAAAAGGCCATACATAAAATGGGCAATTAGGAAGATTTTGCGAGAGACAGAAGAACCTTCCTTGGTAGTCCTACATAGTCTTACCTGCAATGCTAATACTGATGGTGGAACTATCAACCTACAACTGCGTATCGGTGAATACAAAAGTATTGATGGAAAAGATTACTATGACATGCAAGCTGTATTCAAAACATGGTCGAATTTGTTAGACGGAATATTGAAAAGATTTGAGGAATTATCCGACAATGAGCAGATTTTGACTAAACGGACTGATGTTGAAATATATTATGCCTTGGATCGCTCGCAATTCGCTGCAACACGAAAGACAAAGTGTCCCTATGGACACGAACTGTACCCGGATGACATATGGAATATGATATGTGGTGAGTATTCTTTCTTTCCGATCACTAATCATCAGAGCTACAATTCAAATGACCACCTAAGTTATAATTGTTTGCAACTTACAGCGGTATATTTCTTTTGTATTAATTTAAGTATTCTTAATAATTGCTGTACATTTCTTTTGTATTTCTAGTTCCATGTCACAGAGATACGTCGTTCACATTGGTTGGTCAGCGTAAGTGGCGCTGCATTCGAACATTGAGGAGAATGAAAGCGTAAGTAAATAATTGATTGATGCTGTATCATACTAAAAGTTAATTTTATCCAAACTTTTGCAATGAACTCCTACAGTATTTTTCGAAGGCGCTAATTCTATGGATCATATTTAATTCTCCTCGTGTTTTTACGGGCTGTTATCCATGATAAACTCATAATTTGACCTATTTTTACAACTTGACTTCCCTTTGAAAGAGGACCATATGAGCCAACCGTATAGTGCCATTTTGATAATAGATGATAGTATTAGTCCTAATTAATAGATTAACTAATTAAGTAAGTATAGCGTGTCTGCATTTTGTATGATCTATATTGTTAGTTAACACTTTTGTTTCAGGAGAAATAAGGTGAACAGCAAGTCATATGCTGAAGGCGATGACTTCGACATGGCAGAGTCTATATTCGACACTCTCTGAAGAGGACTCGTGAAAAAGAACGATTGGGACGTTTTATTGTTAACCTATGTTCGGCATCATATTGAAACCAATTTATATTAATAACTTCAAGTTAAGATGCCTCAAAATGCTTTTATTCCAGAAAATGTATTGTATGTTACGCGGTATATGGCATACATTCATGGTTGCGCGGTATTTGTGATATGGGTGAATATGCCATACTCACCTGCGGTATATGGCATATTCCGCAGGTGAGTATGCAATATTCCGCAGTGAATATGCGATACATTGATTTCAGTGAATACCCGATGGTTACCTGCGGAATATGTCATACTCACTTGCGGAATATGCCATATACCGCAGGTGAAAACGTGATACAGAAAGCCTTGATTTGATTGGTTGCGAGAATCGACTCTAAATGTAAAACTTCGCTGGATTACCAATATAGTTAGTGCGTCGAGTACTAATATATGAATCCTGGATTGATTGAGTAAGTTTACTACGCGAGATTGGTGTCTGGTACTTCTGCTAAGTTAATATATTCGACACACAGTACTGTTGATTCAGTAATCATTATAATAATTTATAACGTTTTACTTGTTCGTTCAATCGATGCAATTGACAATTGCGTACTTCCGTATCACGTTCTTATTGGTAAGTGTGTATGCCATATACCGCAGGTAAATCTGTCACACACCACAAGTGAATATGCCATATTCGTTGCGGAATATGACATATTTTTGTATCGTGTTTACCGCGTAACATTGTACAGGGTGGGCCAAAAAAACCAATACCCAACTTCAAATCAGGATAAAAATAGTTACATTTAATATGGTACATTGACTTACATATCATTTTAAAGGTTATACAATTTCTAACAATTTGGTATATAACACTATGTCATGAAATCAATAGTAAAGTTTTATTAAACTTATTTGGGAGGCCGGGTTGCTATTTAAGGTCTCCAGATTTGAGGGAGAAAATAGTAAATCTGCGGAATTATGTTAATTTTCTATTTATAGAATATCATTCTTTTGTAAGGTGAATACATGCTTGGATATTGATATTTGCATCATTGTGTGACTAAATTTATTGTTTATGAATTTCAGTGTTGTTTAATAACATTTTACACTTTATCTATTTAAACAATTTTAATAATTGCTCAATATACCCCACCCCCTCCCCTCTGCATCAACAATAAGCTTCAAGTGGTAGCGCAATCTATCAATAGCCTTATTGAGAGATTTCTGTTACAATTCATTTCAGCACTTTAGGATTCTGTTTCAGCTCATCACTGCTGTTTATTGGATGCTTTTGATTGTACCATTTCCTCGAGATGGCTCCATGTATGGTAATCAAACACATTAGCATCGGGGCTGTTGGGTGGCCAAGCATCGGGATCAATCAAATTGACACTTGTTTGCAAAGAAATGACAATATCTACTTTGATCTATGGTACGAGGTAATGTCTTGTTGGAAAATAAAATCCTCGTCACATATACGTTTAATGTCTTTTAACACACCCTTTGAGTACTTATTGATAATAAACAACACTAAAATTCATAAACAAAAAGTTTAGTCACACAATATGCAAATATACAAGCATGTATTCACCTAACAAAATGATATTCTATAAATAAAAATGAACATTATTCCGCAGATTTACTATTTTCTCCCTAAAATCTGGATACCTTAAATACCGACCTGGCCTCCCAAATAAGCATAATAAAACTTTAATATTGATTTCATGACATAGTGTTATATACCAAATTGTTCGAAAATGGATTACCTTTAAAATGATATATAAATCAATGTATCATATTGAACATAGTTATTTTCATTCTGATTTAAAGTTGGGTATTGGTTTTTTGGCCCACCCTGTATATGTACACGTTTTTTATTCCTCATAAAAACGTCGGTACACTAGAAATATAATATACTCGTACAAAACCCTACTCGGGAAGATATTTCTATCCAAGAATGGCTTTAAAATAGTGATTGCGGAGCCTTTGTAAGATAATGAAAAGTTGCTTAATATCAAAGAAAATGAAAAAATGGTGACGGTGATGATGTGAACTCTGACTGTAATCTAACGGAGATACTGAAGGAGCCTAGGAACCATTTGCAAGACGTTTACTATTAATACCATTTAATGAATATATATTTCATGATGATCAATGTTGCATAATATATGATCGATGCTATTAACATAAGAATGCATTCTTTATCATTATCCAGGATATTTTCGAATAAATATTGCAAAGCAAAACTTAGTTTAATTCTTTTTATGACTGTAGTTCCCATATATCCACACGGGACACACCCAGTCTCCTCCGTTATGAAATATATCAACGTTTCAGTTATGCTATTTACCAGAGGGTGTCAGTGAACTCCAATCTCCATATCAAATTTCATAGCAGACAGATATTTTACTGTGATTTGTTATCACTTTAAAAATGTTTTCTTACACGTCAGCTAATTTTTCAAATCTATTGTAACGGAACTGAATCAGTATTATATATTATGCTATCTGATATCATCTCGTCGGTAAAAATCATATAACACAAAATAATCTCTGTAATGGTTAAACTGTTCAACGAGAGCTGTTCTCCTTTTTTTCATTTACCCTGGCCTTTTGAAGCCAATGAAATATATATACAGGGCCGATCCAGAAGTCCTGATAAAAATGTTATAACTTAAAAGGTTTCCATTCATTTTGCACAATATTTTAAGAGTATCTGGGTCATTCATTTCCTCAAAGGTTATAAAAATTTACATTTTGGTAAAAAATACTTATGTTTTTTTTTTGACCTTTTTTTTTTATTCACAAATATTAAACATGTACAATAACATAACAATACAATAAATTGCGTATAAGCAGGATTCACAAAAATTGTTTTACAAAAATATTGATAAAGATAAATGTTGTTTTTTTCAAAAGTTCTTGATGATGTTTTCAATCCATACAGACAAATTGTAGTCCTTTTTTATGAGTTTAAATAAGCAGGAATAATATTGTAAATTGTTCGAATGTCAAATAGTTTCCAACTGTTATTGTCTTCTGAAAATTTACACCAGTTGTTATATATTGTGATACCTAAAATTGTTATAATGACATTCCTGAAGTTTGTGATGTTATTACCAGATAAAAATCCTATAACAATACGTTTATACATGATTTCACATTTTAATTGTAAACCTAATTCTTGCGTATAAGCAGGATTCACAAAAATTGTTTTACAAAAATATTGATAAAGATAAATGTTTTTTTTTCAAAAGTTCTTGATGATGTTTTCAATCCATACAGACAAATTGTAGTCCTTTTTATGAGTTCACATTTTAATTGTAAACCTAATTCTTGCCATATATGTTTTACTTTTTTACATTCATATAACATGTTTCATATCATGAGTTTTATTGCATAAAAGACACATGCTTATGTTTATACTTATGTTTATGGTTGCTATGGTAACCTCAATAACGGTATAGCGGGACAGGGTAATATTTGTGTAAAACGCGACCGAATAGAGCCATAGATTTCAACATGTTTGACTACGACAACATTACACCAGGACAACATCAAACACCAGGACAACAGCATGTCACAAATCTGGCATTGTGTACAACATTATCAGCAATAAGTTAAATATGGAAGTATTTCTACATTCTCCATATTCCCCAGATAATGCTCCCTAAAAAGGGATCCAAGTGTCTCATATTTAGCACACTTGTTGAAATTTAGAATGCTGTCGACATCTCTAGAAGAACTGCAAAATGTGTACAATTAGTGGGTGGATAGATACCAGAATGTATTAATGCAGTGTTTTAATGAAGAAGGACATTATTTTGAGTATTTTCATTAAACTTTATCTCAAATAGGCGTTCACAGTTGGATTTAGTGTTTCAGATTTTCAATAAAAGTTATGACGCCAATATGAGCTGGTCCTGGACCAAGTCCTGTACCAAGTGCCTCTACCACGGGGTAGTAAAATGTGATTATAGAATTTTCTGTCGATCAATCATTCTGAAAAGACCCCGCTGTATAGTATATTAACTTTTTACACAAGTATCATTGATATATGGTCATGTATTTATGATGTAAGACATGTGACTTTCTAAACCCCAGATTTCTATTCTGGGGTACGTAATGTACACCCCCCTCCATAAGTTTAATCATTTTCATCTCCTATGTTACATGTATATAAATGGGAGAAGTTTCTTGAAAAATAATTTTGAATTTGGAGACCTATTACTTTTTAAACCTGACGAAGAAACATCTATTTTGTTTTAGATAAAGTGGGCAAATATAATTAGCTACTTAACTTGAGAGAACTCGGGTGGATGGATATTCTATTATATGACTTGTGACAAACCTACCATTTCCCATTGGTTTACATGGAAATGTCAACTTTCAAAACTTCATTAAATTTGTCATAAATTTTGACTTATTGTTATTGAGAAAACAATTTAGAAAATTTGGAGGTATATGAAATGCAGTCAAATTACATAACTTTTTGCATTAGTTTATTCTTTGCAGGTTATGAAAATAAAAATTCAAGCATATGGAGGCTTTAACAGGTAAGCCTATATAGGAAAAGAAGGTTGCCAAACTAATGGAGGGGAATGTAAATAATCGATTGATATTAACATGACTCATTCAAACTTCATATGGTTTGATGGGGTTAATATATACAGTGTACCAAAGTTTTTTCAGATGGCATTTTATATCAGTTGTATACAGCTTTTTATGAAGTTTGAACGATCCTAACAATGATTGAGAACAATACAATTAATATATCATGGGTTTATTAAGTACATATGCAATTCACTATAGTGTATACATTTTATGTATGATCAAACTTGTGATTGAACCATAAAAAGTGAATATAACGCACAGTGTATCATTATTATGTTATGAGGGTAATTCAAAAGGTTTTGAACGAGAACTTTTTAAGAGAAGAGATGCTGAGATTCTATTATTTTTTATACAGATACCTTTCGTTAATAATTTTGGGACCATAATCCATGTATTACTTGCCTGATACTCTTTCTAATTCTCAAGCATGCATTTGATCAATGATGGATTCTGCTTCTAGTTTCACATAGGATTGTTTGGAGATTTATCCTCCGATAATTCACAACTCCATTAGATATGTTTAAAATCTTCGTCAAACCATGTGATTATAAAACATCTTGAAGTAACACATAGTATGCTTAATGTCATCACGAATAAAGGAAATAATGATTCATTTTGTCGATGATGCCATGTTTGACTTAGTTGAAAAAGAAAACAGCTAAGAGCCATAAGGGAAATAAACCCTAACTATCCAAATCATAATCCTACGTGAAAAGAAACATAAAAAGAAAAAGAAAAAAGTTACCATTATCACAATCTGAGACCGTAATACCAGGTAACATTTCATTCATACCAAAGTTATTAGAATATATGTTGACGAATAAATTTAATTGATAACATCGAAAAAAGGTGGATATATTAAATCATTCTTGTATTCATACAGGATTCCAGGAAAGAGCATTCCGTCTCAAATGAAATATTCGCCCAAGTTATATTACTTGCAAGTATCTCATTTTACATCAATGATATCGACCGATCATCATTAAATCACCATAAATAACCATAGCAATTGCAGTTGCTATAGATAGATTAGATAGACAGATTGGGGACCCAGCTATCAAATATGATCACATTAGTTTATTAAATGTCCTATCATAGTTAGACATTTTTGTGTAGAACTTATTGAATTAACCTACTCATTCATGTATATCTGCACGTATTCGCTTTCACGGCAACGTTCAAATGATACGTAGTGCATTGCTAATTAAAAATAATTTAGAATATATCCATTGAAACTGTGTTTTACATTTGTAAAATCAGCTGAAGCTCAACGAGATAGATGCTCACCTAACGGAGCAAGCAAGTAAGTTTCTTGTGGATTGCTACCATAAGTTACAATTTTTGTATATTGCATGCATCATATGTTATACATTATACATATCCTTGTGTTTTAGGATGACACGTGCTATCATCTTGTTAATGTTGTATTCTATCACACGTTCCCTTGGTTTTGGTCAGGAAGACTTAATCAGAGGTGTGATTCGAAGTGTGCGGAGTAAAAGTGGTAATCATAAATAATCAAATCACTAACTGTTATAAAGGATAAGCTAGTAACTTGAAAATATAATATATATAAATAAGCTGTATAATTTTATTCATCAACTTCTTTCCTCTGTTTCAGATGACTGTATTGACTGCATGTGTAAGGTAGGCCTATATCTTATTTATCTTATTTTATATATTGATATTGTTATGATGACATCAGAATGAAAATAATACTCGTATTCGAGGACCATAAAGGATGCTACTTAGAGGTTTAAAAATGTTTGATTTTTTTATAATAGTTTTGTGAGATTATAACGGGAAAAAGATATTAAGACTTTACAAACCATAAAGTTAGTTAATCTTTTTTAAGCTTGAGGCACCTAAAGTGTCAATATTTGACAAAGATAGACTCGGCACGTCCTCATCGATCCCATTGGAAAAGTAGAGATTCACCCTAAAAAAAATCTTGGAGTTTTTAACTTTTTTTTAAAAGCACAGCGAAACAGATAAATTATGTTAGGGGTTGGTGTTCATCATTTTTATGTAATCGCCAGGCGATTGTTATACCTTTTTGGAAGGTGTTCGGCTGTCAATTTCCAACAAGTATTAACATAAGCATGTTAAGAGTTCCACAACATTTCTGTCAATATATGTTACCATGGCAAAAAACAAGTCGACATTGAAGGTCAAAAGAGGTTTGACCTTTGGTTGACCTTCAATGTAACTCGAAAAATAAAAAAGGTTGTTAACAGCTGAAATTCGTTATCATTCTGTCTTTTGCAAAATACTTCATTGCTGTGTGATTTCTGTGATATTGTATTTTTAAAAAAATCATCGGTGGTATAAATGACGTATAATCCGATTATTTTATCTTCACAACTTTATAACGTATATTTTGTTGTAGGCATCTGGTTGCGAGAAATATCTTGGTAAATGTACCAACGACCAGGGGACTTGGAGATGCGGTCCAATGTGGATAAGTGAAGCTGTTTGGAACGAATGTGGAAAACCAAAAGGAGGTAGGTTACTGTGAGAAGTAAACACCATTCAATGCTCTTTTTGGGCAAAACTTAAAAAGTATTCAATCAACTTTGCTGAAACTGTACACTGATGTGTACAAGTTTCAACAGATTGAAACACATCTTGTTAAAATGAATAAAAACGGCAGTTGCTTTTATTGCAAAAAAATATAATCGCTTTTGTTTTAATGCACCTTCACCATTTGAGCCTATTACCCATGGTACTATTTATTTTTAAATGCATCTATTTCTATTTTAGACTGGAAATCCTGTGCAAGGGATTCTGTAACTTGCTCAAAGGAGTGTGTGAAGAACTACCTAAATACATATAGGACGCGTTGCACGGGAAAACCTGCTGACCAAATTACTTGTGAAGAAGATGCGAAACTTTATATGACAGGTCCACCAAATGGATGCAAAAGTACATCATATTCGGCAACAAACTATTGGATTTCCGTTCAAAAATGTTTACCCGTATCAAAGCCATGTAAGCGAAAATGTGTCCATTTTTATAAAATATTCGTGAAGACATTTTTTCTCTTTGAACATGAAACTGCACATTTTGGCCCTTTAAAGCGACGACAAGGGTAGCTATAGGCCCTACTTTTTCTAGCGTATACCATCTAATTTACGAGTATTTTTTATTGATTTTGTTATCCGGCTGTATCGACTCTCTTTTCATAGAGGTAATAATATGCACTCTTAACAATGCAAATTTGATTTTAAAATTTGTAAGGCGAGTCCCCTCGAAGACGTACATGTAGCTTGCAAAGTACAAATGGTAAATGATTATTTAAGCACCAACCACACCCCTTGATTCGCATGGTTCCAGATGCTCTGACATCAGTGTTATAACCACATTGGAAGTCCAATATGTTTACTATCTGTAAAGCCAAGCAAGTAGCCAGTAACTTCATGAGATAATTTGCTGCATAATTGTCAACAACTTCTTATTCTGTTTCAGATGATTGCATCGACTGTATGTGTGAGGTAGCTATAGCTTTTATCATATTTCCTATATCGATAGTGCTGTTTTGATGACATTAAAATGAAAAAATACACTAATTTGAGGACCATTTAGGAATGTGTTTGACTTTGTTAATTGATTAAAATACCTCAAATTTTGACATTGAATTTAATTCTGCCGAAAAAGACCTGAATGGCTTAGTGATTTAGGTATTTCAACATTGACAAAAATCGTCAGTGATATAAAGAACATATATAAGTACTCGGACTATTTCATCTTAAGCACTCCATAAGGTATTTTGTTGTAGGCATCCGGTTGCCAGAAATATCTTGGTATATGTACCAACGACCAGGGGACTTGGAGATGTGGTCCAATGTGGATAAGTGAAGCTGTTTGGAACGAATGTGGAAAACTTAAAGGAGGTAGATTACTGTGCGAAACGTAGCTAAAAGCTACCAAAACACCATTTAATGTTTTAACAGATCTTTTCAGTCAAAACTTGAAAAGTGTTCAATTAATTTGCTTGAAATTGTACGGTGGTATTAATAAACAGCAAGATATCTTGTAAAATTTATAAAAATGGCCACCATTATTGTTGCAAAACATTTACACTCGCTCTTTTGAATGCACTTTCACCATTTGAGCCCAGTACCCATGATACTATTTATTTCTAGACTGGAAGTCCTGTGCGAGAGATTCTGTTACTTGCACAAAGGAGTGTGTGAAGAACTACCTAAATAAATATAGAACACGCTGTACTGGAAAACCTGCCGACCAAATTACTTGTGAAGAAGATGCGAAACTATATATGGCAGGTCCACCAAATGGATGCAAAAGTACATCGTCCTCGGCAACAAACTATTGGATTTCTGTTCAACAATGTTTACCCGTATCAAAGCCATGTAAGTGAAATGGTTCCATGTTTATAAGATATGACAATATTCGTGAAGATATTTTTCTCTTGCTATATAGGCCATACTCTTTCTAGCGTAAACCAATTAATTTACGAGTATTTTTTATTGAAAGTCGAAAACGTTCACTATCTGTTTATCCAAGAACGTAGCCAGTAACGTTATGAAATAATTTGCTACATAATTGTCAACAAATTTTTATTCTGTTTCAGATGATTGCATCGACTGTATGTGTGAGGTAGCTAGGCTTTATCATATTTCGTATATCGATAATGTTGTTATATAACATCCAAATGAAAATATTCACAATTTCGAGGACCATTAAGGAGTGTGTTTGACTTTTAAATTGATTATTAGGCCTTTAATTGTTGTTTGAATTTTATTCTGCCGAAAAAGACCTGGCGATTTGGTATTTTAGCATTGATAAAAATCGTCGGTGATATAAAGAACCTATAGATATATTAGTACCCGAACTATTTCATCTTAACCACTCCATGAGGTATTTTGTTGTAGGCATCCGGTTGCCAGAAATATCTTGGTAAATGTACCAACGACCAGGGGACTTGGAGATGTGGTCCAATGTGGATAAGTGAAGCTGTTTGGAACGAATGTGGAAAACTTAAAGGAGGTAGATTACTGTGAAAAGTCTAGCTAGAAGTTACCAAACACCATTTAATGTTCTTGTCAAAACTTAAAAAGCAAAAAAATTATAATCGCTTTTGTTTTAATGCACTTTCGCCATTTGAGCCTATTACCCATGGTACTATTTATTTCTAAATACATCTATTTCTATTTCAGACTGGAAATCCTGTGCAAGGGATTCTGTAACTTGCTCAAAGAATTGCGTGAAGAACTACCTAAATAAATATAGGACGCGTTGCACGGGAAAACCTGCCGACCAAATTACTTGTGAAGAAGATGCGAAACTATATATGGCAGGTCCACCAAATGGATGCAAAAGTACATCGTCCTCGGCAACAAACTATTGGATTTCTGTTCAACAATGTTTACCCGTATCAAAGCCATGTAAGCGAAATGGTTCCATGTTTATAAGATATGGCAATATTCGTGAAGATATTTTTCCTCTTGCTATATAGGCCATACTCTTTCTAGCGTAAACCAATTAATTTACGAGTATTTTTTATTGAAAGTCGAAAACGTTCACTATCTGTTTATCCAAGAACGTAGCCAGTAACTTTATGAAATAATTTGCTACATAATTGTCAACAATTTTTTATTTTGTTTCAGATGATTGCATCGACTGTATGTGTGAGGTAGCTAGGCTTTATCATATTTCGTATATCGATAATGTTGTTATATAACATCCAAATGAAAATATTCACAATTTCGAGGACCATTAAGGAGTGTGTTTGACTTTTAAATTGATTATTAGACCTTTAATTGTTGTTTGAATTTTATTCTGCCGAAAAAGACCTGGCGATTTGGTATTTTAGCATTGATAAAAATCGTCGGTGATATAAAGAACCTATACATATATTAGTACCCGAACTATTTCATCTTAACCACTCCATAAGGTATTTTGTTGTAGGCATCCGGTTGCCAGAAATATCTTGGTAAATGTACCAACGACCAGGGGACTTGGAGATGTGGTCCAATGTGGATAAGTGAAGCTGTTTGGAACGAATGTGGAAAACTTAAAGGAGGTAGATTACTGTGCGAAACGTAGCTAAAAGCTACCAAAACACCATTTAACATGTTTAATGTTTTAACAGATCTTTTAAGTCAAAACTTGAAAAGTGTTCAATTAATTTGCTTGAAATTGTACGGTGGTGTTAATAAACAGCAAGATATCTTGTAAAATTTATAAAAATGGCCACCATTATTGTTGCAAAACATTTACACTCGGTCTTTTGAATGCACTTTCACCATTTGAGCCCAGTACCCATGATACTATTTATTTCTAGACTGGAAGTCCTGTGCGAGAGATTCTGTTACTTGCACAAAGGAGTGTGTGAAGAACTACCTAAATAAATATAGAACACGCTGTACTGGAAAACCTGCCGACCAAATTACTTGTGAAGAAGATGCGAAACTTTATATGGCAGGGCCACCAAATGGTTGCAAAAGTACATCGTCCTCAGCATCAAACTATTGGAATTCCGTTCAAAAATGTTTACCCGTATCAAAGCCATGTAAGCAAAAGTTTTTCCATCTTTGTAAGATATGGCACTATTCGTGAAGATATTTTTCTCGTTACATGAGAGTCTTGCATTTTGTCCATAAAATGAGTCTTTCGTGCACTGTGTACTGCAATAGTGGGTACTTGCTTCAAGATGATGGTGTGATCTGCATAAAAGGTAAAATATGTAAATTAAAGATGTATTTACTTTTATAGCAGATATTGACGAGTGCAAGCTAGGGACTTCTCGGTGTGCACATATATGCATTAACACACTGGAGTCCTACAGATGTTCGTGTCAGGCTGGATACACTCTTCATCCAGACGGGTTTTCATGCAATGGTAAAGCATATTTTCCATGTTTTTTCCTTTCAAATTAAAGGCTGACGGATCTAATAGAACAGCCTTTACACGACCCTTACTGCCCACTCAAGAATCGTTACGGCTGAAAGTTAAAAACTGAAATAAATTGCTTACTGTACTTTATATCTCCAAATGTTTCCTACATCCCCATCCTCCGTTATCAGCTACTTTTGTGCCAATCGGGACTTCTCTTAATCCTCGAGTGGATATTTTCTGTCGAGAAACCAAAATGGCGGTTTTGACGGAAATTCAGTAAGCCTTCAAAATTTTCGATTGAAATCTGATTAGCTGTAGGGCATGCGAGGTAAATTACATTTAAACATTATATAAACATTGTCATCAGAATTCCAAAATACCACTTACCCGTTTGATCTGAAGTCGAAATTCATTTTTTGGAGTCAAATTGTTAGCTTTATTAAAAAGACCTACTGATGTCTGAAAAAATGACATTTTCAACTTCGAAGGTCAAGGTCATCAAACTAGGTCACAATTAAACGATGTTATCTTAGTTTTTCAAATGCGAGACTATAAGTAAATTATACGGTGACTATTTTTCTCATCAAAGTGAGATATTTGGCATTGTGTCTTGCTGATAAAAGGAAGTTATATATATAACTGAAGAATACGTTCATAAATAACCCTGTCATTTTTGTGACAAAACCACAGAAACGGTAAATGTTTGACTGTCTGGAGGAGCAACACATTTCTCTGGACATCTGAACTCCAAATTGACATACAGAGCAAAACCCAAACTGCATCAGCCCTTTCATAGTGGAGGCTGCACTTCCCTTAAACACATTACACGGCAATTTATTATTTCTATTCGTTCGAAATGTCAACGAATTACTGTTTCAAAACGAGGCTGTCAGCATGCATTTGGAAAAAATAGGTTCATATCGCTGTTTTCTATTCCTGGTTACATCTTAGATGATAATGAGAAAACGTGCAAATATACAACCAAACCAAAAAAGAATGGTCAACTAGCTTATATTGACACTATATTTCAAAGGCTAAACAGAACCATGATCTATCCCATCTTTAAAAAACAGGAAAATTTCATTTCATTATCTCATAATATATTTAGACGAAGATGAATGTACCCAAGATCCTTGTGACCAAGGCTGTAGCAATACTCCTGGATCATACAAATGTTATTGCTACGCCGGATTCGCACTTAGCAGTAATGGGAGAACTTGCTCAGGTAAGGGTATGTGTGCATCCTTGCTACCAATATTATGCATTTTATATCGAAAAAGAGTTAAAGGTTCTGGGTGAACCTTAAATCAAAATTTCATAGTGCTACTTACCAATCAATTTGACACTCCGTCGAAACTCAACAAAACTTGATATAGGAGATATATGAGTTACATTTGAAAAAGAAATGGCAATTGCTATTGTACCTTTAACCTCATTTCAAATATATTTTTGCTTTGGTTCACCTTTGCATGCTCTGGTTAAAGATGTTGATGAATGCCAAAACAATAACGGTGGATGCGATCCGGATTTTATGAAATGCATCAATTACATTGGCTCATTTGGTTGTGAGTGTCTCAATGGATATACATTTCAAGACGAAACAAGTAAAACATGTGTAGGTAAGTCAGTATGTAAGACTCGACATGGAAGAATGTACAATTCGTGATTTTATTTCCATGAAAGAATGTAAATACCCCTCGTATACCGACCTTTATTTTTTTATAAGAAATATACTTGAAGATATCATTCAGATAACAAATTAACAATACAAAGATTTTCACTGTAGTCATATTTTTATGTATAATATCTTTTTTCTTGAGAGATTGTTTTAAAAGACTGAAACATGAACCAGCGTAATACCATGACTGTTTTATTGTGTCCTTCCCTGTTATTACTTGGAAAACGTCAGATAAAATGTTAATAAAATGTAATTAAAACATGGTATAGATATTGATGAATGCCTGGATTTCAATGCTGGATGTCAGCAGATTTGCAAGAACTCCGCTGGTTCGTATAGCTGTGACTGCAATTCTGGGTACTTGCTTCAGGATGATGCTGTGACCTGCGCAGGTACGAATATCAAAAAGGACGTTTCATGTTGAACGATTTTAGATGTTTTGATGATTTATTTTTTCAAACATACCCCCCTTTACAAGTAGGATTGGCTCCCAGGGTTCCAACTCGATATTCTGTCAATCATATATGGAGATGACGTGATTACAAAAGTCGAATTAAAGTAGCCGCCATTTTGTTCACGTTAAAATTTGAATCGCAAGTTTTGATCTTATTACCAGACACAAATCAAAAACACACAAGAAGTGATTAAGATATTGGTTCGAATTCGGACTCTTGATTATAAATTTATAGTCAGTTATAAATTCAGAAAATAATGACATTCTGACATTTTTATTGTTCGAAAATATCGAGTTCCGTCCCTAGGAGCACACCTTCCTTGCCCCTTGATATTGTTCAAAAAGAAATTGAATAAACATGATACTTTGATCGGTTGCAGACATCGATGAATGTGCACAAGACTCAGATGGTTGTGCGGAAGGCTGTGTGAATACCCCTGGCGGATTTAGGTGTACTTGCAAGCCTGGTTTTTCTCTTGAAAGTAATGGGAAAGCGTGTGCAGGTATATAACGAATATTCATCTTGATTTTCATCTCAACTCTTATTCATCTAACATGTGGGTAATTTGACAAAATATTATTTAGTACCCAAATCCAGTATGTAGGTCATTATACAGCATGCCAATTACTATATATTACCAGGCCTTTACCATCAGTGTTTCAATAATTTATTTCATGTTTCAGTTTATTCCGACCAGGTTTATAGCATTAGCATTGTTGGCATTATGTAAAAAGTAGATAGCATCCTAATATCCAACAAAATAGGAATAACTATTCATCCCTATAAAGAGACTCATATTGACTTGTAGACATCATATATTTTCAGAAACAAATGAGTGTCTAACAAATAATGGTGGATGCACACATACATGCACTGATACCTATGGTAGTTTTGCATGTTCCTGTCCCGATGGTTTCCTCCTTAGTCCTGATAAGTTGACTTGTATTAATGAATCAACAATTGTAGGTGGGATATTTAATTGTTAATATCATGTTTAAAACTGTTCAAGAACCTTATTGTAACTACAAAATGATATATGGGTACCCTTTTGTATCACTCTTTTTACGACATACATCTCTGACCTCCAAGACCACTTAGAAAAATAAAAGTGAACGAATATGTACACTCTCAACCAAACCCAATTATTGACAGAGCATAAGAAATTAGATTGCAGACAACTTTATTTTTAACATCTGGAACGATGACATAACACAGTTAAACTGGACAAATACATTTTTAAACATAAACACCGGAGAAACATGACATTTTGAAATGAAATTATTTACTTTAGTCAACATTGATTATTCTTGGCTATACATTTCGAACAGATGCGTGTGACCCCAGTCCATGTAAACATGGTGGAAAATGTTCCCTTGTTAGAAATTTCCATGGTTTTGTGTGCGCATGCGAGGATACAGGATTCGGAGGCATTTTGTGTGAAAGAGGAATCTTAACGGCTTATGTAATTGATGATTCATTCAACTCTGGACAGAAATCAGGATCCATTCAAGTGCAGGCAAAGCCAGATACGAGTCTCACTGTTACTCCAACTGCCCCGGGACTCTCGTTCCTACCTCCATCCTTACAACTGACAAATGATGTAACATCCGGTGTATTTGACGTGAAAAGCATTTCGTCTGGAGTAAAAGCAATCAAGTTCATTCTCTCTGGAATTGATGCAGATATATTTGATTTTGTCGATGATTTGCAAGTGTTTGTCAAAGACGTATTTGCACGTTTAAAGCTAGCACGAAAGATTTTACCAGGTGGATGCTTTCCGCTAGCTTTAACCACTTGTCCAGCTGTGTTTAATGCTGAGATTGGACTATCTTCTACGGCGGAATGGTATCAGCTTAATTCAAATAAAAATGTTAAATTCACACTTGGAATAACATTTGTCGTCATCAATAACTTTCCGTTACCAATTTCACTTAGAGGGGTTCAAGTTGAGACTGGGTCAAACTGGAAACTTTCTCTGGTTAGTTCATACAGGAAGGAAAGTGATGGAGCACTCTTAAACACTCCTAAGAAGCCTGGGTGCAACATTTCACTAACTTTACAAGACATCCAAGACTTCGTTAAAGGAAACTCTTTTATCAACACATATTTTAATAGTTTGACGAACCTCCTCCCAAAATGGATAAGCATCCTTCCAACTGACAAAACCCTTCTTGGAACAACTAACTTGAAATCTAGTGTCATGACTGGAGAACAGCTATCCCTTATTAAACCATGTGCTGGAGCTCCTGTGTTAAAGGACAAGATATACTCAATATTCCGATTTGAAAAAGACACTAAATTGGTTGTTTTCGATCACGAGGTAACGATTCCTGTACTAAAAGGACAGCAGTTTTGTTTGATCGTAGATTTATGCCAAGACCTTGGCGGAACAGTTATTCTCATGTTTCCGACTCCACTGTCGAGGAGAAAACGAGATACTCACTCTGGTTGTGACATTCTTAGTAAAATACCAATGATTGGTGAAATTGAGGATTCAGCTGGATTTGATATATGTTTACGAGGAATAGGATTCTCTCTTACAAAACAATTGGCAGTCACGTCTCGTTTTTCAAAATCCCCAACTGCAATAAAATTATGGAATGGAGACCAGCATTTTAAGTACAAGTAAGTCGAGTCTAATTTATAGATGTTCTTTCAATTCTACCAAATTTAATGTTCTTCATAAAAAAGTAACATATCATTTTGATTCCAAAGAACCACACCGTATAAAAGGTTTATGTGCTTGGTATCTTTTGTTTCTACTGTGCTTTGTAAAATTTTCTGATCTGAAGAATACATGTAGGTACGCCAATCTCTTTTTGTTTAAAATTTTTTCACATTTAAATGCATGTTGAATTGACAAACTTCAACCTAGAATTTTTCAAATCCCAGCCATCGCCGTCAAAGATTTATTTATGAAATACAGCAAAACACCTCACCTTTCAGTCAAAATATCACAGAATTTTTACCGGCTAGTTTATGATTACAACACGTTTTCGTTGTGATGTTTTAATCGACGATGTCTTCTAAATACAGATTACCATTTGAGACATATGTCTTCTTTGAACCCTGGGGTTATCTACCCTCTTTGTATAGACGGAGTGGCAAAACGGCATTACATTTTGTGTTTATTGAACAATCCTACCACTACCAAGCACATTCATCCGCAGAAAATAATCCCAAATATTTTTCCATTCACTGTTATACTCACATGTTTTCCAGTTATTCTGTACACTTTGTGTCTGCATATTATAGTAATCTTTCCAAAGGTGCTGTAAACATCATAAATTGAAGCCCCAAAACATTTTTATATGTGTAAGAAGAACTAACGTAAATTGAGTTCGCTTTTCAGGAGCGGGACCGGGTTGGATACAACCTGTATCCATCCAGTTCCGAACCTCGGTGATAGCGAGATACAGAACAATCATATTATCCCGCTCCTTAGATACATTATATTTCAGCTAATTATGTACCTAAGTAGGTAAGAAATAGGCTTCTTTATGGTATTAAGTACAATATAATTTAGGTTATTTCCCACTGCTCATGTTTGGTTGGCTGGTGAAGCACATATGGCAAAAACCAGTAATGGACTTTCTGTAGACATTTCCGCAGACACCCAGATATTTGTGACTGTTCCAAATCCCATGAAGGTATGAGACTCCCTAACTTATACCTTGGTTAAACCTTGAACGATATTGACAAAAGGTTCCTCGTTTGTGAAGTAATTGGGGAAGTTATGCTACACGTTTTATGATAACTTATACGTGAATGTGTGGAATAATTGTCCCTAAAAAGTTATAAGTCATTACAATACGTGTTGGAAAATACTTTTTAAATGGATAACTAATACTTGCAGACAGTATTCCAACCGTATCCATATGTAAAAGGTCTGATCTCTCCGTATGGAATACCGTTTTAGCTGTGTGGATGTATAATTTAACCTATATAGTACGCTATAGTACTGTTTTGTTGTTACATAATTTTGTTTATTACAGATACTGACCCATGTATTTTTGGAGAAATGGAATGTTTTGGTCGAAGCGATAGGTGGCGCCGATGTTGCTGTGTCGTTTGAGCTATTTTCTGATACTTATACTATATCAATGCCTAAAACAGGATTAGTTGGAACATTTGCTCTGCTTGATATTGGTGGTAAGATATGTAATATAGACTTATTAAGTTAAGTAAAAGTGTATTGTTGTTTGGTAAATAAAGTTCCGTAAAACAACTAGTATTTCACATACCGGATAAACAACCGCTGTCACTGTTAATTGATCTTTCTTATTTCCAAGGCCTTCAGCAAAGGAAATGGTGCGCTCCAAATGCTAATCCACCTGGTATGTTCGCCTCGTTTTACCTAACCGTTAACCCATTCAGAGAAGTACCCATTCTGCAGGATTGGGTGTTCAATTTCGACGTTATTGCTTATGGATTTCTCACTTATGAAGTGTCCAATGATATGGAGAGCCTTCCAACTTATAGTATATGGAATGATCTACTTGAAGTTCAAGTTATTGTAGAAAATCTCAAGGCTCTAATTACTGAAAATATTGCAAGATTTCTGGAGACATTGACTTCAACCGCTGCTAATGTTATCAACACGTTCAGGGATGCAGTATCCGAACTTATTGACTCGATTAAGAACGCCATCGATGATATCAAAAATGGCAAATTTCCATCGATTCCTGATATAATCAAACCAGTGAAAGATGCAATCGATGACTTAAAAACCATATGGGAAACATTTAAAGATGAAATTGAGTTCGACGTCGATGCCCTGAAATCCAATATTACACAATTTATTGATAATGAAGTTGAGAGAATAAAGAACAATACTAAAGCACTGATTGAGAAAATAACTGGTCAGATCATGGATGTGACCGAGAACTATTCCGGATTTGGCTTAAAAGTATATGCGGACATTGCAATATTTGGCCTCCAATTTCCTTCTCTTGATGTAGAATTTGTGTACAGTGTTGGATCACTAGGGCAGTGTAGCCGGTTTAAATACATGTATGATCTACTAAAAGGGGAAAATGCATTGCGGGCAATGGCTGTATTTACCTTTCATAAGGAACTTGGATATTTTTTGAAAGTAGCAAATGGATATGGACTGGAGGTAGCATTCAGCAAGGAAGCTAAAATAAAAACTATTGTGCACTTTATCGCCAATGTTAATTTCCTTGGTCTGAAAGTACGAGTTGATGTCTTCATATCTCTGTTTAAGCTTGGGTTTGGTTTTGAGGCAAATGTGTTTGATGTATTTCGAGCAAGAATTGACGCAGAGGCTTCTGTCCCAGGGTTCACTCCTTTTCAAGATTTACTCTACAAAGTAACTGTTCAGCTTCTACCTGGTGGAGATGATTCGTTTGAAGGAAGTTTTGGTGATGCACTGAGGCGTGCTATTCAAAACATTGCAAACGCAGCAAATGATCGTTTAACCGCTGTACAGAATGGACTTGCAGCAGCAAGAGGTGGTCTCACAAAAGCGCAACAATGGTAAAAAGTAGCAATTTGATAATCTTACTTTGTAAAGCCTTTATCTAAACATACACACATTTCAAAGATTTTCAACAAATCATATCATTAATATGATTTGTTATTGGTTAGTGAAAACACAGAATCTTTCAAACCAATCGGTGATTCCTTATTGGTACAGATAACAAATATGGGGTCTTAATCTGATAAACTTATCATAGCATTATAATATATTACATTATTTTATGTTTTATTATATGATATTGTATTAAAGGCTCGAGGCGAAAAAGAATGACGTCGACAAAGCAAATGTAGTATTTGATAGAGGTGTTGAAGGACTGGAAAGGGCAAAGGATGCTGTGGAAAGAGCAAAGGGTCCATTAAAAAAAGCGCTAGACAAATTAGATGCAGCTCAAAAGAAAGTTGACAACCTTTGTAAGATTACAGATTGTAAGCCTGTGTGCATCCCTGGGATCAAATGCAAGATTTGTTGGAAGAAAGTATGGATCGCTAAGATACCATACCCATGTTGCCACTGGACAAAGTGTATGATTAAAGTTCCAAACTTACTTTGTCTTGCTAAAAACGCCGCATGCTGGGTGGTTAGGAAAATTGCTTATGGGACACTAGAGTTGGTCAAACTTGGTGTGAAGGCCCTTATGCTTCCATTTGACCTTGCAAAGGCAGCTCTTAGTGCAGCTCAAATCATTGTCGACAAAGCCAGAATTGTATTAGAAGTTGCCAAAGGTATTCTCACTCTTGCTCAGGTTGGACTGGAAGGAGCTAAAGGCATTTTAAAGGGGGCTGAACTGGCTATCGAAATTGTTAAAGTAGCCGTTAGAATTGGTCTAAAAATCGCTGGCTGGATAATCCAATTTGGTCTGCAGAGTCTTATAGATATCAAAAAATGTGGATTTTCAGTTGAACTGTCAACTAAAGATTTGTTCGTCATCGATTTATTTTGTGAAATCAATGCATTCAGACTTGGTTGGAAGAACATTAAGATAACTATCAATTTTCGCAATATATTAGAATCACTATGGAATGCAGCGAAGGCTGTCATCAATTACCTGACTAGTTTAATTTCCTTTGGACGTAAGAAGCGGGAAATAGAAAACAAGCAGACTCACGTTGTCCATAGATTGTATCGAAAGTTTCGCGACGTTGAGGATTTAGATGATCTTATTTCTAATGATATAGATAGTGATATTTTGGCAAATATTGTGAACAGTACGATTGATGCAACAGAGAAATATGAAACACCGAATAAAACTGCAGATGAAGATGAAACTACAATAAGAATCGAAGATTTCAAACAAAAATGTAAACAATTCAAAAGAATTGAGGAGTTTCTCGCTAAAGCTGCCCATTCTCTTTTTGAAATCACAAATGACACAATAGCAGGAATTGATAATTCCAAAGATGATTTGAACAAAAATGAACAGAACTCTTCAGATATAGGTTCTATTGGGGTCAACATGGATGAACTAACAATTGACGATTTGGGAAAGCTTGGCATCAATGTAACCGATGCTTTTATAAACTATGGAATAACTTCTGAACAATTGATGGCAACAATAAAGGAGGCAAATATTGATCAAGATGAGTCTGTGAGCGAACTTAGTAGCACTATTGACCGGGCGAATATTGAAAGTGAAAAACAGTTACAGAATGCCAAAACTTTTCCTCTTATGTTATTGTGGCGAAACGGAATGGACAATGCAACTGCAACTTTTTGGGAGGAAGATAGATGCAGTGGGTTTAAAGACTGTGTGCTTATTTGTTTTTCGGAACTGTTTGAACTATACAACATGACAAATGCACCCGGTGCAGAAGAAATGAAATACATGACCCTCGAACTCGCTGAATTATTTACTGACATTATTGATAGTGAAAATATTTCAAACAATAAGGCAATGGAATTGTCGGACAGGATTCTGGAAGTTCTTAAAATCGCAAAGGAGAAAAAAGTGTTTTGCGCTTCTGCTCCACAAATTACGATACCAACTGAAGTTAATGTTGAACCTGGCAAAAATGTTGTCATTGTTTGTAAAACAACCGGAGACCCGAAACCGATGATATATTGGGAACGTGACGGGGAACTCTTAAATGGATCAAACATTGATACTATCGATACAATTGCAAGCTTGGATTCTGAAGGAGAGTATACATGCGTGGCATCTAACCACGTTGCTACGGTTAGAGCAAAAGTTTATATTCGTTTAGTCGAGTCACCTACCATTGCGGAACATCCTAAATATACGGTGGCTACAGTTGGAAATCCAAGTGGTGCAGAATTTCATTGTGTTGCTAATGGTATACCAAAACCAACTATCACATGGAGACGGGTACTAGGCGGTGGGACGAGTGAACAACTGAATTCGACTGGAGAGCAATTAATCATATCATCTCCTCAATTGTCTGACGCTGGCAAGTATTTGTGCGAAGCAAAGAACAGCCATGGAAGAGTGTGGTCTAACCAAGCACGACTACAAGTAATTGCAGCTGTAGTAGCATTTCCTGGCGTAAATCTGAAACTCAGCTATATTAAAATGAGTGAAGGATATAACAGTACACACACGGAGTACAGGCACCCATTGGTATACCATAAAAGAAAAAAGTCATATATCAAACGGGCAATTAAGAAGATTTTACGAGAGACAGAAGAACCTTCCTTGGTTGTCCTGCACAGTCTTACAAGCAATGGTAATACTGATGGTGGGACTATCGACCTAGACATGCGTATCGGTGAATACAAACGTATATACGGAGAAGATTACGATGACATGCAAGCTGTATTCAAAATATGGTCGAATTTGTTAGACAGGATATTGAGAAGATTTGCGGAATTATCAGACAACGAGCAGATTTTGACGAAACAGACTGATGTTGTAACATATTATGCCTTGGACCGTTCGCAATTCGTGATGAAACGAAAAACTCAGTGTCCTTATGGACACGAACTGTACCCAAAAGACAATTGGAATATGATATGTGGTTAGTATTTGGGTCAATTTTTTTCTCTTTCTAGTCATCTATTGTTAGAGTTGACAATATAATAACTATCTTGATCTTGGTTAGAATATACTTAAAATAACAGCAGAGCGATTCATTTCCGCTGTTTTGAAGTGCCTATATAGACTTTAAGACTGAATTTTGTCTATCCCACATCATTTTAGACTGAATGCTCCATATTGTATGAATACCAAGCTGGACACCAATATCAAAAGTTATCCGATTTTTGTGATTATGAGTCGAAAAGCATTCTTGAGTTTCAAATTGACTCATGTTATAACTTGAAACCATCTTCTAATTTATTCCACTAACCTTTTATTGTTTCTCCAAATATATTCTTTGAAAATCGGATTTGAAGGGTGTTAATCAGGGCAATTCTCTGCCATTTAAATCTTCTTGCTCCCTAGAAACGAGAAATTGTTATCTTGTTTTAACCTAGAAACGAGCAATTGTGATGCCACGTCACCTTACTGTAAATTCTAGAATCACATGGCAGCCATTTTGAAAATTTCCCAATTAATGCTGTTTACAAATTGGAAACTATTGCAGAATCAACCATAGGTTTGTGAAACAATTAGGATAAGGTTTCAAAATTATGCACAAGACAATACATAACTTCTAAATGCAGGCAGGGACTTTTAATTGCCAAAAAGTTGAGTATCAAAAAGCATTGGTATCTACCTTAAATTAGTATCTACAACTATTTTTGATTTTTTTGAGTATTGGCTATCAATTCTATTTTTCTTCAACATGTATCGTAATGACTTCAGTTTGAATGAAATGTATTTTGGTTTTATGATCTCGAGTGATATTTGGTACCTGAATGGTAGGGGAGGGGGAATTAAACTCTTTTCACGTTGAATTGTGATTTGGGATAATTGGGGTTTAATTTCTTTATGACTGGTCTACTCTTAGATTTTTTCTCTTTCTTGCTGTATTTCTCAAGCAATTTTGGTGTTTTTCCGTTGGCACCTGCGTTAATATATGTTTAATTTTAATCATTACCATTTTTAATAATTGCAATGCATTTCTGTTGTATTTCTAGTTCCGTGTCACAGGGATACGTCGTTCACATTGGTTGGTCAGCGTAAAAAGCGCTGCATTCGAACATTGAGGAGAATGAAAGCGTAAGTAAATACATGTAGTTCATTGAATATATATATTAGATGTATTTTCCCTGATAACACATGCCTCTTGAACTATTTTGGCATTTAATTTTATTTGGATGGCAAAATCTGTCCAGAATTAAAAATGGCTTCATTACTGTTATAAATCACTGCCTTGTCCATGCAATTCTATTTGAGCTTACCATTGACAAATGTTCTGGCAAGTCATATAGTCTATGAGATTTCTTGTTAGTGTTATATCTCCATGACTGGTGCTATTTATGCCAAAAGTTGGCAAAACATTAACAATGAAAGTGCAGTATAATTTTTTAATGAGGTTATTCCATTGATGATATCCAATTATCCTTATGCAATTTGACACAGCGTGTATTCGCGAATGCAACTTTCGGCTGTCGGCTTACCGGATAAACCTATTAATTTTCATAAATCAACCAGTCATTTTGAAGTTGATCTAACGAACAACCCATTAGTCGACGACCAGTGATCAGTGATCGCATGATCTTTTTGCCACTGTCACGATCCATTATAATGAAGCCATTCAATTGAATTAGCGAACAGATCATAGGCCAATGTTACGTGCTGTTAAACAGGCAGCAATTGGGCTTAACGTGTTAGAACCATTTACTGGGATACAAGGTAGATACTATTCATATTTAAATGAGTTTGCCATCAAATTGCAATCAATCCGATAGCTGCTAGCCGAAAACTGCATGCGCGAGTACACATTTGCAAATTGAAACCTACTTCTGCAACTTGACCTAATTTTGAAAGATAATTGCTCGGAATGACCAAATTAGCCAACCGAATAGTGCCATTTTAACATCTGTTACTCAAGAATAGCATGTCCACATTTTGTATGATCTAAGTGAACACTATGATTTCAGGAGAAACAAAATGAACTTGCGTTTGCTGAGCAACCCGTAAACTAAAGGCGAAGACTACGGCATGGCAGTCTATATTCGACACATTAAAGATGTGTACAAACTGTAGTTTACCTTCGTTTGGCATCATATTGAGACCAATTTATATAATAACCTCAAGTTTGCGAAGACATTTACCAGTTTATATCCAAGAGTCAGAATGGCACTAAGACAATGATTGCGCTGCCTTTGAAAAATGTAAAGTTATTATTAAAGAAAATGAGAAGTAATGATGACAAGGATGATGTGAACACAATTTAATCAGAGTACGGGGATAATGCATGTAGCGCAGAAATAATTACAATCTATGTAAGCCTATGTAAATGACGTTTAATGGGATTGGAATGGGATTTCAAAATGTTGCCTAATATTAGAACGATGTCACAAAAATGTATAATACAAATATTTGATTCTATTAAGGTGAATACCTGTGCATCTTTGGTGATATTCCACCAAGCCCGATGGGCTAGAGGATTATCACCTTTTGAAAGTGTCACAGGTATTCAACGAAAATAGAATTACATAATATTTGTTTTATTATTCACTGTTATATTTCTTATTCACATGAATGGAATAACAAACTAATGATGTCTAATTAATCGTAACAATGTACTCCCAGGGAGATATAAAATTAAAATTACACTGGACAAAGTCGTAACTGGTGACGCTGAATATCGCTTGTGATCGCGTGTAGAACATTGACCAATTAGAGAGTGAGGAATATGACAGTGATATAATAATATTAGTTATTATTACCACCTTGCCAGGCCAGTTCTAGGGGTTTAAGTGCTAGTTTAGAAGGCGTTTATTTTACTATATCGACCTGAGAAATGTGTGACGTCATAGTGGTGGTCCATATGGACCGGTCTAGAATATATTCTGGACCGGCAATTTTCCCCGGGAAATTAGATATCGTTCAATGCGTAAGATTTTCTTGCTGTTTCAGTCCTGGTCGTTAACGGTGGTAATAATACTAATAACGTCATTTCTGCGAGCGATATAGTGAACTATTGGACCTTGGGCCTTCGGCCCTTGCTGTTGGTCCAATACTTCACTATATCACCCTTAGAAATGACGTTATTGTACTATTATTCAGGATATTTTGTCATAAATATTGCAAAACAAAACTCAATTTATTTCGATTTGTTTTATGGCTTTAATTCCCAAAATATCCACAATTGACATACCGTCACTCCTAATACTTTTTGAAATACATCAACTATTCAGTGTGATTTTCTTATTTTACAAAAGGCATTTTTACATATCAAATATATGTTTTATTTAGAATCCTTATCATATTTTAATTAAGGATTTGTTTGATGCTTCATTATTTTCTATACAAACAATTCATTTTCAACTTTGTTGTGAATTTCAGTTAATTGAAATGAATGAATAAAAATAATCAAAAGTTCTGAGATCAACAAAATGCATCAAAAGTCAATAAGTTTATTATTTAACTTTCATCTCTATTAGCGTCAAACTGTTTAACCACCTGTTTTCATCATGTTTAAATCGCAGTGTTTTAATATTGTTTGACATATGAAGGTGATAACGATGCGCGATGCATATCTCTATTATTTCAGGATTTGTTGCTCTATGCCTTTATATTCAAGTTGTCGAATGGTAAGATGATCATATACATGTTTATAAAACAGTGTCTAAAATAAGATTGTTACATTTATATGAATAAAACTATATTTAAGATTATACATACAAATATCTGCGATAACTTTAAACAGGCTTGAATGCCTTAATAATATTTTTTCAATTTGAAAGAAGCTGCCCAGAACGTCAATGATATTGTACTTTAAATTATAGCGGCTGGTGTACGAGTCAAAGGCAACGAGTAGAACAGTACACAGTGCGAGTATCAGGTTCACGGGCGAGTAGATACTCCACCAAATGCGGTTTCGGAGGTTGGAAGAGGTGTACAAGATACCGGTAGGTTGAGATGCGATCAGTCATGAGCCTAAACCTTTATGATTACATTTTTATAAAAAAAATTAAAAGGCCTACGTTTACTATTGTACATTATTTCAAATACAGTTTCAAATACCAATTGGAATTATGTTTAATACTCCATGTCTTGTGATATATATATAAAAAATTGTATTATAGAGTTTGCATATATCTTTGCAGATACCACACCACATATTCGAGTCAACCAAGAGCAAGAACGGTAACACATTCAGTCCGAGTCTGCTGTTCCGGATACAAGGGATCAAATTGTGATATTCGTAAGAACTTTATGTCATCTTAGTATACAGGGTGTCCGGAAAGTAAAGATACAAATGCTCTTGTTTTAAGAGATTTGGGTCTTTTGAAATGAAACTGCTACAGATTGTAGAGCAAGATTATTACAATATATCTACCAATTTTCATCACATATAGTCTTAGCGTGATCAAGTTACGGTTGTTATGGTTACGGCTGTGAGGGGTATGCGGAGCAGTTCCAGAACATTGCTAAAATGTCAAAAATTGCTAAAATACAATCATCTGAAACAGCGTTTTTTGTCGTATTTTCTATCAATGTTTTGCTAAATTTTGTTTGTTGTTTGTATTATTACTGCCATAGTTTTTCTTTTATATAATGATGTCATTGTTACATATCAGAACTATTTTATTTCACTAACCAGTATAATCAAAGAAATATCATACAAGTGTTTAGAGCCTCTGGATTTAGTTGGAAAGTCAATATTGCATCTCCATAATACACCCATTCTCAAAGCAAAGAAAACAATTCTTACAATGGATTGTCTTGACATTAAACCTTCCTATGCAATGCCCCATATTCACCTGATAGAGCCTTTTTTGACTTCTACCTAATGACCATCTGAAAGCAATATTTGTAAGAAGTTCGACATACAAAATGAGTCTCAGCTGGAAGTCAATGCTATAAGCAATTTGAGAGACGGACAGCAATGATTTTGTCAAGTCTTTGAATCGGCGGTCAAGATGCACCAAAAATGTTTAGATAATGGGGAAAATATTGAATATTCAATGATAGTAGTTATATTAAGAGATCAAATAATGTTACAGTACTAGTCCTTATGCTGTTGTAGTACATAATTTGATGTAATATAGAAATAAATGGAAGAATGCCAAGATGCTATGAGCAGGAAAGAGATTTGTAAAACACATATGTGACGTTGCTCCACATACCCTTGACTCCCGTTACCATAACGACCATAACTTTTTCATTTTAAAACTAAAAGCCATGACCGTTGCAGGATATATTGCTATAATGTCATTCTACATTCTGGAGCAATTTCATCTCATAACATGTAAATCTCTTAAAATGAGAGCATTTGTATCTTTACTTTCCGGACACCCTGTAGTTCAGGTGCTGCTGAGTGAGAAACGCGTTTTTAGTCACATTAAATTTCATTTTAACTGGTGTTTTGAGTAAGTTAACTTCAATTACGGGATACATGGTAGTTCAACGTTACAAAAACTAATATAATTTGCTTGATTTTTACATGGTGTAGCAATATGTAATGGAGGGGCACCATGTTTCAATGGCGGGACGTGTATAAGACCAAACTATTGTGCATGCCGATCGGGATTTGCGTCGCCTTCGTGCACAGGTAAGTCGATTTTAGCACAAAATGTGACGTAAATACAACGCACAATGGTACCTCTTCTCAGTTAAAAGTTTGTAAGAAAACGTTCATCGTGCAAATGCAAAATTTAGTGCAATAAATAAAGTTTTAATGAAGAAAAACGACGTCAGGTTTGTCTACTTTCTACACGTTTGCGTGAAAGTTATAGGTAATATGAAGTACATTTTAGTGTACATGAACGTGTTTAATTATGGTCTTCTAGGGACTAGTTCTCCCTTTGGTATTAATTGCATACTTTCTCAATTGAGGAAATTGATCGTGTGTTTGTAGCTTTTCTGAATTCATGTTAAAATATAAGGTGCACTAATAATGGAAATACCCAGAACAAATCTTCTGCAGACGCCATTTTGCATAGGTTGTAGAACTTGATCTGGTCACATTAAATTTGAGAATCATGTTCCCGTACAGCTGGACAGAACGCGAACTTGTTTTAACGCGAACGTAAGCGTGAACACACACGTTCTGGTTCACGTTTGTATATTAACGTGTAGCTTAACCTCTCCATTGATAGGTGTTCTGATTTCTGTTTTATTTGACGGTCATTCCCTTCCCAGAATGTTGTAATGTGATATTCATCAATAACATGAATGTTTGACCAAATATCGAAATTATAACATGATTCGTCACTTTTAAATTCTAGCATGATTCATAAATCTGCTTGTCATCGTGATAGTAGAATATTTCTACAATTGATTGCCAACTAGAACATATTGCAATAATGTTTTAAACAACAAAGTGAATTCCAAATGCCGTGACATTTTGCACGTGACAACACTTGTATACCTAATTGCATAGAACATTATTTCTAATTAACTACTTAGGTAAAATATATTTACTAATACCTATACTCATTGATATCGATAATAGTGATGCCACGATTCGATTTTACTCTTTAGATGAGCCTTTGAAGCGTTTCTCTTTTTGATCTGATCCCGTTTACCTAAAAACAACAGTGACATTCCAAGGAGAATTGG
>CAIIXF020000078.1:0-34488 GCA_903813345.2 Owenia fusiformis
ATGAATTTTATGTCAATGTATTTGCCTAACAGATATGTTATGGATACAGTCAATTTAATCAGGGACATAAATATCCATTCTAGGTTGGATGGTGCCCCTTGATGTCTCTATTGTTGATCAATTTCGGGATGTCATGGAAACACTTAAATACAAAGGATATGATACCAAGATGCCACACTAGGAGGCAAATGAAATAGAATGTGCAATAAACTTAGATGGGTAGTAGCATTCTTATAGTAGAGTAAAAAAAAAGAAAAATGCTACATGACTTCATTGACCATAGTTATTTTCCTCAACTTAAAAATCTTTAAGTGCTTTTCAGCCTCCTCTTGCTTGTGAGAATGATGCTATCCAGGGTGAGAGATGGTATGAATGCGTTGTATGAGCACATGCAAGGTTTGCATAAGAGGGTTGGATGGCTGAATGTGGCCGCAGCTGATCCTGAACTTCACAGATTCCCCATCCCGACTGTAGATTACCTCAGAACTTAATGTTTGACAGCATCTGGTCAATGTTCCATCTGATTTTCTGTTGAAAAAGAGCAAATTAATGCAATTGAAGCACTTTTAGGTGGATTAGGTGGATCTGATGATCCCAACAGGATGATGCGGTAATAAATGTCACATTATCATAAAATGAGCTTCTTAAGCCTTAGATATGAAAGTATCTAAAAAAGAGTATCATCAACTTTTTGATACGACCATTATATAATAAAAGTGCGATTATTGAACTTAAATTACTTTTTTCTTTCAACTGACACCTTCCTTATGCAACCCAATTTCACAAATATTATATGTCACCCAAACTTACAGAGCACTGTTTGCTGCATATATCAGTAGAATCATTGTGAGGGCCATGCTGTCATTGTCGTGTCCCCTCTGGTATCATTGATGGCTGACCAAAAGAGGCTCATACAAAATATGGGATCAGGGCAGATGTGTTGGGAGAGGGTGGTAAATTAAAAGAAAAAAAGACCAAAAAGAAAGTAAATGTTGCTATAATCCCAAAGTATTGAACGTTCTAAGGCCAGCATCTTATGTGACTGTGAGGAAAAATAGGTAATTTGGGGTTATATGACACTTTTTTGAGAGAATATTGGCTATTGTTCAGTTCCAACTTTCGAGACAAGTGCCTTAGTATGTTACCAAACATATTTGTAAACAACTGTAAATCTAGACCTACAATGTTCAATTTACATGTATATTCACATACAGATTCATCTAAGTTTTCAGGTATGCTCCATAAAGGGATAGGCCCAAGGCAGGTCAATAACGTTTTATCTGTTCTTAATCTCAACTCTTTAAGTGAAACCTCATTGCAACAACATGCAATTAGAGTCGGAGACACCCTAGATAACCTTGCTGAGAAAAGTACAAATACAGCTCTCCAAAAAGAGAGAGGTAGATACAGTTTTCATAGAATTTGTTTTATCCTCATTCTAAAACATTAAATTTCAATATTTTTGTGGATGACTTAATCACTATTCACAACATAAAATACTATATTATCTTTATTGTTATATCAATTTAAATAAAACATTTATTCTATAGAAAATACATGTAAACATATTATTTTCAGCATTGACCATGGAAATAGAAGGTGAAGAGGCACTGATCCCAAATAAAATTAATGACAGTATAAAAATCACCGACGATGTACATGTAGGTGTAGTAATTATTATTGATGGATTGAAACATTAACTAATAATTATGAACCATGGAATATATACACCCCCGTCATGTATATTGCATGATAGAATTTTGAATTTGAATTTTGAGGACTCTTAAGGTCAATTATATATACGTCTTTATTATGGAAGAATGCAAGTCCCCCTACATCATAGAAGTATTCAACAAATCTAACAACATATTCACAATGGAGTTGTAAGTAGTTATTTTTCATTTATGACAAGATAATATGATTTACGGGGACTTATTAATCCTAATTGTAACTCTTTTATAATATATACATTCAAATTATTTCTTGGGGTATTTGAACACAACTGCTGTTTGCTAGATGATCAGATATTTACATATCAAATAACACATCCCCTAGTATTTATTCGTGTCAGTCAAATATTTTAAAATTTCAATTTCAGCACGGTGTATTTTCTATGTCACTCTTTTCAACAGGGTGCAGCACCTGGCTTGTTTAATGCCACTGTGATCACTTTATTGTATAATCTTTTTGGCAAACTTTCTGAAGCATGATCGTTTAACAAGTTATTTCACACTATTTCTGGGATTGCTTTTGTTTTTTGTCCAAATTGCTTTGCCATTTGAGTTGTGCTCAGCACCTTATTCCTGAGTCTGATTTGTGTCTTCAATTTTCGGTTAGATTTGGTTTCATTTGTTGTAACAATTTTCAACAAAAGATTTATCCAAACATATGTAATCATTTTTTGTCAGAACAAATATAGAAATGAAATAATTATCCGCCACATTCAGAGACTCATTTATTTACAGTACTGATCATGCCTGAAATCACATCGGCACGCGCCTAGGCGCGAGCGATCGGCCCGCCGAGATGTCGCCGGTAGGCTCGCCGATCGGCATGCCTTTCGGCTCGCTGAGTGACCATCGACGCGTCTATCGGCGTTTAATTTGAACTCCCAGTCGGCGGGATCGATCGGCACACTGTACTGTACTAAACATACTGTATGAACAGATATCCGATCGGCATTGAAACAACGTCAAAACACTTTCATCGGTATGAGTGATAAAATATAATAATAAACAAACTGATGATTAAACTAAATACTTATATAGGTTTATGTCATTTTTGTTATTTTCATCTGCATGTGTTATCGGACATTATTAGGTTATGATTAAAAACGTATAATACTATATTCATCGTGTTTTGGAATAAAAAGATTTGATGGCTTTAATTTATTTTTATATTGGAAAGTATCCGGGGGCGGGGGGATAGCAAGAGCCAAAATTTGACGAAGTAAGTTTCAGTCGTATATTTTTTAAAAGAAAATGAACAATTCAGTCTCTCCGCAATCTGTTTTCAAATACGAATTAAATAAAACAGTACGGCTGTGGTCGAAATATTTGTCACCTGCGGGGAGCATGTTATTTTTCATAAAAAACACACACAAATTATATAATCTATAACTCATATATTTGTTATACGAAAAAAACTACCTTTCGATCACAAAACCAGTGAGTACCAGTGAGTTGATATTTTTAGATCTGATGCAATGATCGTACACAAATTGTGATTCAAGTCAGTTATTTTAAAAGCAGAAAAGAGATGAGAAATTGTATCAAACATGTTCTACTTCCTTACCAATATTATTTTTTGATTGAGGCAAATTTTGGATAAGGGCTCCGCCTAATCAACAATCTGACTTTGATGGCTCGAAATCTGTAAATCTGTAAATCGAGAGCCATGTAGCAGTTAAAAGAGAAAAGCCCATTAGACATGTTAGAGTTGAATAAATACATATCAATAAATTATCCGTTCATTATAGTTTTAATGTATTTATTCTAATAGGCTAATTGACATTTAAACATGCATTTAATTAATGCGTTGTGTTTGGGATTCATAATATTACTAAATACAGTATCTAAAATTGATTACATGAAGTGCACCGGTTATTTTTACATTAAAGATGATCTGTTTTATTAGTCGCAACAGAACTTTTTTAAGTACATGTAGTATATCGTAATCAGTGAAGAAGCTACGGCTACCCGTTTTACGTGCAGTATTACATTATTAGTCCAAAATACACATTTCCTTCAATAACAAACACATAAAAACGTTCAATATATTATCTATCACGCCCAGCGATTAGACAAAATGAATGGAGGGGGGTCAGCCCATTTTTGATAGAAAATTCAACAAATCTTCAACAACCCCACCCCCTCCGATCCGTTCATATTTTCCGATCATCAGGTGCGTCGATAGGTGAATAAAAACAACATTTAGCAAAAAAACGTATTGTTATATTGAGATCTAAGAGTAATTATAAGTGTTCGAACGCGGGATTTCTAAACTGCCACCAGACTGCTGACTCTATAAAATACGCTTTACTACTAATTATTGAGCCGTTCAGTGAACCAGATTTGGAATCAATAGTTGTAGTCTGTGATAAAATGAACTTGATACATGTTACTAGAATTTCTATCAACTCATTTTTATGATCAGAGATGGCCAAATGCAATATTCTAACGTAACGTAACATTCATTTGTCATCGTGACCTGCAGGTCATGATAACCATCAACATGCAATGGTGTATGTTTACAAAACTTGAAACCAGGAGTTTTATTTAGACGGGACTTCCCCTTTTTATGTCACCACCAAAAGTGGTCACATATTGTAGTCTTCAACTTTTTTGTGTACGGTGTGTTTAGCGTCTGGGATCGGCGTTCGGCCGCTGTAACAAATGGCGGGTGGTGACATTTTTCATGTGTATGCCTTGTTTAATATTTAAGGCTCCAAATGAAATGTGATATCTGATATCATCCTGATGTTATTCTTATTATATCATTCTGTTTTGCAGGTGCCCATGAGTATGACACACAAGCAGTGACACGAACAAAACATCCACAATAACCACCTTGTTCTAGGGGTATTACTTCTTGTTTAGAAGTCTTATATTTTACTATATGACTTGAGCAATAGCAGGCCATAGTGCAGTGGCCAGTCGCAGTGGTGTTTCAAAATGAATATCAACATTCAGCATTGTACACACTGAAAAACTAGACCTTTGGCCTTCGGCCCTTGGGCGGTCCAATAATCCACCATCACACTACCCTACCCCCATACTGTAGCCTGTATTTTTTTCATAGGAATACAAGCTGCAGTGAAGATGCAAACGGAGTATGGAAATAAATGTTGAAAAATGTTGCTTGGGGTTACAATATTAAACGTTCAAATTGTGCTAAATGCATGTAGCTGAACCTCTCTTATATCTGAAAACCCTTAATTATTAACTTTCAAATATAAACAGAGAAACAAGTAACTGCAAATTAACATGATGTATGAAAGCCAGGTAACCCACTGACTCTTCGGATTCGAAAGTCAGTTGTGGTTGCAAATGGTCGAATGCATTCATTGAATTAATCATAACCAAATATTTTTCAGAACTTCAATGAATGCGTCGAATCCCATTGCATGAACGCCTGTCTGTAGTGAAGGCTTGCACCAACCCCTTCGGCCTTGCCTCTCTTCCTGCTATCCCTCTCTCCCATCCCGCTATCCTGTAATAAAAATGAATATTATTTTAAACAGACGAATTTCATGTACATTGTATTAATTGATGCATCATGATTATTCAATTGTATACTGCATTAAATATTATTTGCAATGATTTTGAATACCAAACTAAACCCTTTTATGTCATTCTGATACTCATAGCATCTTTCTGTTTCACCTGAAACATGCTGAGCAGACATGAGATGTCATGGTTTATCATGATGCTTTTATGTAGGCTATTAATTATTTCTTTTTGCAACATAAAACTGGTATGTTTATGCAAATTCCAATTGGACTAATATAAAGGGGTATTGTTTCATTATGTGTCAGTGGACTTGAGAAATTCTGACATACTCATTGCTTCCAACCCAAAACTTAAAATGAGATTTTATCAAGATCCAAAGAACAAGATCGCTACTTAAACAGTACGTAAAATCCCGGCGATCGAAGTGCAATCAAACTTTCGCAATCAGGTGCCTAATTAGTCTTTTGATCTCTGAAGTTTTACTGGACTTTTCAATGAACTCGTGAGAAGCAAACGCAATCATCACAACCTCAAATAAACATGTTTCTAGTAAATCTAAAATAGAGTAAACCCCAGGGAAAAAATCGTGTGGTGATTTGATCATTTTATAGGAATTTGTCATATTTCAATTTTGAAATAACAAAAGTCAGTCTCGGAAGAATTTACCAAGCATTCCCTACTTTGATGCGTTTTATTGCGAGGGCCATTTAGCGCCGATACGACTTCATGATTAGGGTTGTGCTTTATTCGTATTTTAAGTGTTTTAACAATCTTAACGTTTGGCGTGCAGCGCAACTTAATACACAATCAAAGGACAGAATACAGAAATAAGAACAATCAACATGTCTTTTATTTGTTATTCAAGCTCGAGCAATATCCTCGTTATAAAACCAAAATATGGTCCTTGGTCATCGCAGAAATGGTCTTGCAACAAACCTATATGTTCCCGCTTGTCTATGTTACTTAATAAATATAAAAAGTACTGAATATAAAATACGATAGTGAATAAAAACTTTAAGAATGTGGTTTGCGTTATTCATTTATTTATTTATACGAACGCGCTCGTCTTTTGGACTTTATAAATGCGTATGGAAAAACACCAAGCCAAGTGGCCATTAGCTAACAGTAATTATTGCTTTCCTGGGTACTCCAATAATAAAAATTATACATTCCCAAATAAAAAAAATAGAAGAAGAATCTAGATAACAATCCAATAAACAATATCACATTTAAAATCCGACAATACGCGCCGGCTGTAAACGTTTCTGAATTAAATAACAAAGTACATGTGACTGTGTAATTATATCCATTGATCAGTTGTAAACTATTACTACTGTATGTCTCTGATGATTTAAGCATAAAATTATATAAGACCTATGATGAAGATAAGACAAAGATCGCATTATGCAAAAACAATTAATTTAGCTTTTAATTATTGATCTGTGTTATACGATCGACCAGTGCCGACGGTATTATCATTACATTATGTATGTGCTGACCGAGGTGCCGATGGAGCAATAGGCATGTCGATAGGTGTGCCGATCAGTATACCCATCGCCCATCGGTATACCCATCAGCATACCCATCGGAATGCCCATCGGAATGCCCATCGGCGGCCCATCGGCGGCCCATCGGTAGGCCGATCGCGCTCTTCTAGGACCGTGCCGATGTGACTTCAGGCATAATCACCACTGTATAAGTTGTTTTAATACAGTTTAATCCGTTATCATAGGTATAGGTATCAGGTAATATTATATAATTCGATTTTAATCACAGTTCTTACAAGTAACAAATCTATTGTGTAGTACACATTTAAAAACTTTTATTTTGATATTATTTTAAGACGTAGACGAAATGTGAGAGATCCAGAAATGCTTGTTAATCATGTATTTCGTCAAGATACATCAGAATTCTTAAATAATTTGTCAAGACGAAGTGGTGAAACGATTCAGATTAAACAGACGTCAAATCTTCAATATCGATGGGCTTATTGGAGACTAGCTCAGAAGACCTACTGCAAGGCATAATGCCTTATCTCCAATTTTACAGGTTTTGCTTTACAAATAGGCTTAGTGGTTAAACTAATGGTTAAACTAATGGTTAAACACTCTCCTCCGTTACACAAAACAAACTTATAATAATGAATGCTTCAAAACGTTTAACTTTTTGGAAAGAAATGAGATGTCCTTTAGTAAGTTGTTTTTTGAACAAGTAGGTATGCGTATAAACGATTATGGAGGTTAAGATTACCAATACAAATGCATGTACTTTTCTCACATAAATAATTGTTCAGTTGTTTGCTAGGAGAGAGACATTTTACTTCAACTTTGAGTCAAATCACATTTTCACGAGTGTCAATTGAGCAAACAATATGGTAGACTTAAAATCTCTTATGCTTTATAGTTAATCATATATCTTCGCATAACAGCATCCACTTGTTATGTTAGATAAACATCCTTGCTGCATTATACAATATTTAACTAATGAATGACATTCCAAAATTGATATCAGTCATCCTCAATAATATCCTATTATTGATGTACACTGCTATTTAAGAAGTGTCCTGGCATCAGACCATAACTCCTGGTATCAGACCTTAACTCCTGGCATCAGACCACAACTCCTCCTGCAAACAACTATCTTAAATCCAATGAAATATGGACATTACTATGGGTTGTATAGACATGTATTTCATTCTCGGCACACAATTTTTATATTATGTGTTTCAGGATGCCGGACGGGAAGGCGAAATGATGAGGAGAGTTGTAAGTCCTTTCGTACCTACAGTTTTGGAAGTCTCTATGGAGAGGTTCACCATTTCATTGGAACTGTAAGTAGTAAATGAAAATATATTTATTAATCATATCTGTTGTTTAAAGGGACCCAACACCATGGTCACATGATCAGTCGTGTGGAGGTAAGCTCCCAGTTGAAATAAAAGCACTGTCCTCCTTTGGTTTCTGTGAAAAGTAGCTAATACCCTCATGTATTGGTCAGTTTGTGTGTCACACGACTAATCCATACCATATGCTTCATTTCACATATTTTATGCTATTGAGCTGCATATATAAACAGTACTTTGCAACTAAGGTCATACAGTATACTTACCCCTTGCAAATTGTAATTTATTGAATTCACAGTAAACCCATCAATTTTTAAGAAAACAAAGAATATTGTTCTCATGGATCTATTATTTATGTTAGATTAACTATGAAAATATAAATATGAAATAATATGTTAGCTTAAAGTCATATATAAGATGAAAATATATGTTCATGCATTTGCATTTTTCCAAAGGGAATATTCCCATGTAAGTAAATACAGGTGCAATATATAATTTATATGTATATCTATGTCATCTGTCTATACATGCGCGTATAGCCTAGTGTTACATGTGAACAAGATAGTTCTGGAAAGAAATGAGCGTGGCAGATTTGCTAAAAAGCCACATACACCACAAAAGCAAGACCAATTTGAAAGTAAGTTCATTATTCTCAAGGGTACACTTCAAGTGAAAGCTACATTGCTACAGGGTGGCCTATCATTCTGAGACAAATGTATTATCCAACGATTGTGATTTTCGAAGCTAAAATATGATATCTTGAGCAGATGGAAATACATTCCCATGAGATATGTATATATAGTCAAAAGTGATAACTATTTATTGAGTGTAATGAAATGTATCCTTCGCTAACTGCTTTTGTTTGAGATAATTATCATGAAATGTTTTTAAATTAATTTTTATGTGTGTCATTGATCCTAATCCACCCTGTAGTCTGGTGTTTGTAGAGCATTGCGACTCGTACAACTTATTCTCACAAATATCAAACCTCATTTACTAATTAATTTTTTGTGTGAATATTAAGAGTCCAAGCATTGCTTTTTTATGTTTATTGTATAGCTATATTTAGCCTTGATATCCATGATTTTTTAAAACAAAATCTCACCGTTAGATTTCGAGCTATTCATGTTTACTCATTTGTCTAATTGGAAAACAATGCAAATCTCATTTTTTCAAAGGAAAAAAATTGAAATTCTAAGACGGTGAAAAATCATTAAAAAATACACAGATTCAGAATCCGGCAAGCATTTTCCCTTATTCACCACCCTTATTCAATGTCTAAATATGTTTTGACTGAAAATATATTCTGTTTTCTTCACACAGCGCTTCCCCCCTCCTACAAATAATGGTAATAGGTTCATTACTTAATTTTATTGATTTTTGATTAATATTACATGTAGTACAGTAAAACCTGTGTTCGTGAATAACTCTCTTTAGTAAACCCCTCTCTACACCTTATGATTTTAAATTTTGAGGTTTACGTTTGGTCTAAAGTGCTCAGCTTAAAGCACTTTTGTTCATAGTAGGAAAACTGGAATGTATTGGTTTGCGTTTGCGGTTCACGTCATAAAAAATCTTCTTGCTCTCTATTATGTTCACTGCCTTTGTACTATTCGATGCCCTTTGATCTACAGTGGATCAGTATTCTTAAAACAATTGGGGTAATCACATGAGTGTACATCCATAGTTGTATTGCTTGCATTCAAGTAATGTATTTAGTTCAGCACAAGCGATATAAAGTTCAGAATATTAGAGGCCTATACAATTTAAAAGAAGTGTAACACAACTCAATGCCTCGTTGAAAGATATTAAGGAGGAAACAGGCAAGAATCAAAATACATTCATGAGGAATTTGAACTATTAACCAAAATTACCTGCTAAGAGGATTGAAAAATGAGCAAGGGTCAAATAGTAAGTTCCTGGAATACCTTTTTTCTCTTCAAAATAAATTGAATATACACAGGTTTTACTGTATACATGTTCATTTAGTTAATCCAATTTTTGCATAGGTATACAGTACCATTTCAGTTGAGTTCATTTTTATTATGTCACCACCAAAAGTGGTAACATATTGGTATAGTGTGTTTGAGGATTGGTGTTCAGCATTCTGTGGTTGTTGTTTAGTGTATGGCATTTTATGAAATAAATGGCAGGTGGTGACAATATTTGAATGTTAATGTTTAATTCATGCATTCCTTGCATCAACTCCAAAAAGATATTTGTATATTTTAATGTAATGTAGAGATTTTTACAGTTTAAGAATATAATATTTTATTTTAAACATTTTAATTTCCTGTTAGAAGCAGTTTGATAAACCTAATTCAGTCATATACCAGGAATGTTCCCAAGAATAAAGGGTTAAATGTGACAATACTCCTATTGCCTAACCACCTTGAAATTTTGAGACTATTTACATGATAGTTACAGAATATATTATGTCATTCAGGCAAATCTCATTTTAGCTGTACTTAATGAATTGAATTACGTACCTGAAATATTTTGCTGATTGCATTAGATATTAAATAAACTATTTATCTTATGGGGAGTGTTTTTATTTGAGTCACCCTGTATAACTAAAAAAATATATTAGTGAGTTCTGATGTTTGAATCGTAATATCGACCTCAGATCAGGTATTATATCGATGAGTAAATACCTTAGGGCTAGTCACAAAAGCTTTCAAACCCTTTTACTCCCTTCTTTTATTTGTTGGACAGAAACATTTGTGCCTAGCCCTGTTGTATTTATTTGTCGGATATAATACCTGGTCTTATTTCTTAATTCAAAGAGTGAAAGACCAATTTTATTTTAGTGAGTCTTATGGAGCTGAATTTTTTTAATTTTAGATGTCAAACTGGACCATGCTGAATTCGACATTGATCCATTTGGTAAGTTAATTTTTATAGGTTCTGATTTTTAGATTTTATGGAACTGTGTAACAACTGGGGGTCACACTCCCCTAGCCGTGACGTTATACAAATTACAAATTACGAGATGTTTAGATACTTGTAACTTATGGTAGTGTATGGCCTGGACTAGGGAGTATGATGGTTGTTTTCGTTTTTTTCTATTTTTCACTGACAACTAACTGTCATACAGATTTCGATAATAACATTAAATATGATTTGAAAAAAATATATTATTTAAGTAATTATAAGTATGAAGTATGTACAATGAGTTTTTTCAGATGGTTTATCAAATAAGATACCGTTTATACCTAATAAAACAGTTTTCAATCTTACTACCTATCTGACCTTTACTACATGTAGATGTTCCACAAACACTTACATCACCCTTTGGCAAATATTCAAACTAATAAAAGTACACACATGGCTATAAATATCTACCCTCAACTAAAATCTTGCAATATTAGAATGCTTCCTTGAAGTACAATATTCAGTGCATAAAATGGGACATAATATGGAACAGATCTGACCAGAATCAATCACAACTAAAAATAATGTTCTTGTAAATTCTCAAAGTTTGACTTCTATTTTTGTTCATAACCAACTTCCTTAACCTATTAAATGTGATGTACCTTATCCTAGGCTAGGATTCCTAGCTTATTCACTGTTAAAATAATCCTATTCTATCCTAACTAAGAACATTATTTCTACATTTATATAAAATAATTCAATAAAATACCCCTAATCTTTAGTAAAAAGTGCTCTGATTGGCTAGTCTAGTGAAAGTTTTTGGCACCAAATTCAAATATTATGAAATTTCAAAAGAGTTTGTAATTGAATTTCCAGTAATTACATTCATAAAATATATCTAAGTGTGGAAATCACCCTTGTAGAATATGGTACCAAGGTCAAGTTGTCCGTCAAAATCAACCGCAGAAACTGGTCTGCTTTAAATGTCAAAAAGAAGGGCACTTAAAATCTAGGTGTACAAATGAACCTGTCTGTAGAATATGTACGAATGAGGGGCATCAAGCTGGAGATAACACATGCCCATTCTACAAGCTCAATGATGACATGACAATTATCGATAATGCGAGAAATCCTCTCTCCATCAATTCTATGTCCTCAATCATGCATGGTGATGTGCTGTACCCATCGATAGAGATTGCATATCTTACAATCAAAGCTAGGCGTAATGGTCTCCCTGATTTGGCTAATAAAATTAGCAATATCAAATCCAGTATGCAGGCCCGTGAGATGGCTAAAGAAATCAAATGCACTGATGATTGGGATATTAACAACATAGATATTATGAAACAACTGATATCTGAGAAAATACAACAGCACCCTGAGATCAAAGATACATTGCTCGATACTGGTGATACCTATATAGCAATGGCCTCTTTTGAAACAATATGGGGAAGTGGACTTGGCCAAAAACTAACATGTACTACTGACCAGGAACATTGGCCTGGCAAGAATACAGTTGGCTCTTACTTGATGGAATTACGTTCCACACTGAATGATGAAATAACTGATATCTCCTATGCTCAAACTGATGTCACATTAGCTCCTGCTACTACACCTAAGCATGAAGAAGTCTTCAGTGACGCTATAGAGCATCCTTCTCCAATTAGAAAAGAAAGTACTCCACAACGGATTAAATCCAAACTCAGGAAGTTCAGACGTAAGAGGAGCCGTGATTCACCTGAACCTACATCACATCCCCCAAAGAAACCAAATCCACTGAAACATTTTGAGACCAAAATTGACAACAGTTATTCCCCTCTCACTTATGACAGTGACCCCTCATAGACATCTGATGATTACAGTGTTAACTTGTAAATATAAATACATGAACACTGTATTTGCACTAGTACACAGTGATAGACAGATATGTATAATATGTAAAATATGTAAATATTTCTGTTTTTGTTTTTCTTGGTATTCTGTTATTATGAATATTTTTATTAAAAACCATGAATAATGGCAGAAAAACTTACAATTTTATCTCTCAATGTGAGAGGCCTAAATGATAAGGTAAAGCGAAAGAGAACCTTTAACCTTTTCAAGCAGTATAATGCTGATGTAATTCTTCTCCAAGAAACATTCATCACTCAATTAATTGTAAATGAAATTGACCAAGAATGGCCAGGGGAAGCAATTCACAATGTGAGTAACTCCCCCCACAGTAGGGGTGTTTCTATCTTATTCAATGAAACTTTGAATGTAAGTGTTATTGAAACTTTTAAAAGTGATGACGCAAGAACGATATTGGCAAATGTAAAGATAAATAATAATATATTTTCTTTTGTTTCAATGTATGCACCTAACAACCCCAAATCAAGGCTTGAATTCTTCAAGCAAAATTCAAAAAAGATCAAACAACATATTGGGCTTATTGAAAATGTATATGTATGTGGTGACATGAATTGTTATAGAACACAACATGACAAACAAAATCAGGTGCTTGAAAATGATCAAAGTAGAATGTATTTTGAAAATATGATAAAATATTTAGATCTAATTGATGAGATGAAACATCAAGGTTTCACATGTATGTCACGTCAGGGTAATAGCAAATCAAGAATTGACTATATGCTTGTTCAAGAAAATGCTCAATTTAAAATTTTGAAAAAAGAGAAGAAGCATTTCGCTAATAATATAAATAAATAATGTTTTGTTCAATTCAAATTGTACTGTTGTTAATAAAATAAAAAATGCTGTGGTTTGAAGTCTGAGTCCGAGGTTTTCACGTGACGGGATAGTCGTAGCGTGCTGTCGTGATTTAGCGGTATCCGCCATCTTGGATCAATAATCCATTTGGGAAGGAGGTCACATCTAAATTCAATGACAAAATATTCAAATATATGCTTTGATAGCATACATGGTTAATACAAACCTGTTGTTTGGTTTGTAAATTCCTGCTGTGTTCCACCTACTGTGTTCTACCTACTGTTGTTGAGTACTGCTGTGTATAATCCTGTGGATTGCTGTTGATTGCTGTTGCTGTTATATTCATTGATTATTGCTGTGATACAAGATGGCTAGAAAGGGCTCACTGCATGTTTGCCACGTGGATGAATGTGGAGAGATCTTTGACAGCTCAAAGGATTTGAATACCCACAAGTCCAGAGTACATGGAAAAAAGAGGTTTTATTGTACTCTATGCAATAGAGGCTTCAGTCGGTGCTATGATCTGATTAAAGACCACATGCCAAGGGCACATCCTGGCATAACTATGAAATTATTTATTCATGAAACGCTGTCAACATATTTAACTCCAACTCCCTTTTTGTGTTTAGTGTCAAACTAAGAAACATTACATGGTATGACGGATAATGCCATCACAAATATATTTTCTCAATATGTGAACCTAGATTGGAGTTGTTCAATTAAATAATCTAAAAATCAATTTGATGAAATATTTTCTCAAATTGTACTGTAAGCACTGCTTTAGGACCATCAATGGCAAACAGATATCTTTTTTGTTCTTCTTTAAGAACTTCAAAACTCAATTAGACATTGGTCTAAATGTAACATCCCACTTAGATAAGGGAAAATTTTCCCACGCTTTGACTTTTTCAGGATTTCTGAAACATCTCAATGTTCCATCTGATTTTCTGTTGAAAAAATAGCAAATTAATGCAATTGAAGCACTTTTAAGAGGATTAGGTAGATCTGATGAATTGATAAATCTCCCAACAGGATATGGGAAATCCATATGCTATATATTAGCAGCATTAGCTTTTGATGAGGTAATAAATGTCACATTATCATAAATGATGAATGAATGATGAGACCAGATGTAGCAAGGACTCTGTTGGGCATTGGGGTGTACCTGAATCGCTACCTCACGATACAGAAATGTTTGGTTAGATTAGGTTTTAATTGTTATAAAAATCCTTCAGATGTTTTAGTTATGTTGAGAGAAGATGAATAAAGTAGGTATTTTTGTTCAGTTCAGTAAGACTTTACTTTTGAGATTACTAAAGATTTTTATCTTTTCACCTCATGTTACGAGCATCCCGACTTGTTTAGTATATACAAACAAAGAAGCCAGTGTACCAATTGGGACCAATGTGCCTTACAAGAAACACATCCACTCACAGCTGTTACTTGATAATTGAACGTTCTCTGGAGACAAAGTTGAGAGCTACTGATAATGAACGTTCCATAGCATGAGTAATACTTCCCATTTGCATTACACCATGCATGTAAAAATCATACCAGGAGGGATATCGAGGAAAATATTTTTCATATTATTTTCTGTATAAGATTCATCAAAGCCTCCTGACTTTAGATATGGATGCACTGGGAATAAGTAGCGATTATGTGAGGGAAATCATTACAAAAACATAATTCTACAGCGCCCAGAGGCCCGACATGTATATATAATATCGCAAGTATGGCATAGGGATCTGGTTGATATACTATTTTACTGCTTTTTCATACATATAAATGATTTTATACTTATTGAAAATAATATTTTCATGTTTTACAAAATTTTGGCTCAATACTTCCAGTCATGTTTTGATCTTGTAATTTTGTTTCATGATAGCATCTTTCATTTTTTATGAAATTCACATATATGACAGCTCTAGTTCCGCTGATTATTATTTTCCTTGTGGCCTAATAATACTCACAATATGAGTTGGTTAATTCTGACTTTGAAACCAGGTTGTCAGGTGAAATAAAGAGCTCAAAAACCTAAATTAAGTCTGAAAAAGTTATTAATTCTGAAACTTTGCATGCATTATGATTAACTTTTGGTGAAGTTTTTAATGCCCAGTGTCAAACCTAATCTTTTTTATGGCTGTTTTACTGCAGACGATAATTATTTGTCTCGTAAAAAATGCAATTATAGTTTACCCAAAAGCATGGCTGGGCCATTTTATGATAACACTTATCATCTAAAATGGATGTATTTTATAGCGCTGATTTCACAGAATCTTTTCCTGCCTATGGCCACTACTCTAGTAGCTCATGCTGGTTGAGTATGCACTTCTATGTCCAGAGATTTTCTCTTCAGAAATCATCTATGTGAAGGTCATTGATCAATTTTGGCTTGGTAACATATTTGCCACTGAAGGCGAAATAGGTCAAATGGCCACGCCCTTTTTTTAGGCAAATACTCCCCCCCCCATTTTTGCATCTCCGGAACCGTTGGACATAGAAGGTTGTGTGACCACTCAAAATGTCCGGAATGGCCACATTATAGGGGGTCAATAATACATTTGTATTTAAAAAAGTCAATGGTTCTCAAGATATTTCCCAAAAACTGATTTTAGAATGAAAACTCCACTATTTTCTCCTTTGATCCTGTCCCTAGCTCCGATTTCGTTACTCGGCTGGGAAAAAAGGTTTGTTGGTATCATTTTGTTCCAGACACTCTCTAGAATAAATTCATCTTGGGTGGAATAAAAATGTGTGGTAAACGAATTCGCTATGGGCAGTTAAAGAGGCGCCATCTATTCATTTTCAAACAGGGGGTAGGGGTATAAAATAATTTTTTAACACATTTTAATAGTAAAATGACATTGAAATACTAATAAAATCTTATCAAAAACATTATTTACAATCAGTATGAATTTTCTTGTGTGGATTAGGGTGAAAATAAGGGCATATCTTGAAATTCACTACAGGGGCGCCACCTATTTCTGTACGTGTAATAACTTATTTTAGATTCGTTAAGGTACGAAATGTACTGAAAAAATTCATTCTGAAGGACCTATACATGTTCATACCACATACTTAAAATTAGATCAATAGCTTATGTACCAGCGGAGAAAAAATTTATTGAAATTTAAAATTGTGGTATCATGCAGGATAGGGGTGACCATATCTCACATTATTAACTTCCAAAATATGGAGCATATGCATCTCAAATGTGCTCAAAATGTTGTATGTACTCTTGCTTTGTCATAATATTACTAATAAGAAGTAGAAAAAAAATGATTGTACATTTTAGAAATATTAATTCTCATTTTGGCTTCTGACGTCCCAGGTGTGACCATATCTCACCTTTATAACTTCCAAAATATGGAGCATATGTTTCTCAAATGTGGTCAAAATGGTGTATGTACTCTTGCTTTGTCATAATATTAGTAATAAGAAGTAAGAAAATGATTGTACATTTAAAAAAATATTAATTCTCATTTTGGCTTCTGACGTCCCAGGGGTGACCATATGTCACCTTAATAACTTCCAAAATATGGAGCATATGTATCTCAAATGTGGTCAAAATGGTGTATGTACACTTGCTTTGTCATAATATTAGTAATAAGAAGTAGAAAAATGATTGTACATTTTAGAAATTATTAATTCTCATTTTGGCTTCTGACGTCCCAGGGGTGACCATATGTCACCTTAATAACTTCCAAAATATGGAGCATATGTATCTCAAATAAACTCAAAATGGTGTATGTACTCTTGCTTTGTCATAATATTATACTAATAAGATGTAGGAATATGATTATACATTTAAAAAATTTTAATTTTCAACTCAACAACCAAAAAAGTTTGTTTCCTTCGCTGATCTGACTAGATAGAAGCTGCGGATTCAGTCTTAAATGATGCAGGATAGATGAAAACTGTTGTGCGTAATATGCTAAAATCTGGCAAATATCTTGAGAACCATTGACTTTTTTAAATACATATGTATTATTGACCCCCTATAATGTGGCCATTCCGGACATTTTGAGTGGTCACACAACCTTCTATGTCCAACGGTTCCGGAGATGCAAAAATGGGGGGGGGGGGAGAATTCGCGTAAAAAAGGGTGTGGCCATTTGACCTATTTCGCCTTCAGTGGCAAATATGTTACCAAGCCAAAATTGATCAATGACCTTCACATAGATGATTTCTGAAGAGAAAATCTCTGGACTTAAAATTTTTTCTCTGCTGGTACATAAGCTATTGATCTAATTTTAAGTATGTGGTATGAACATGTATAGGTCCTTCAGAATGAATTATTTCAGTACATTTCGTACCTTAACGAATCTAAAATAAGTTAGTACACGTACAGAAATAGGTGGCGCCCCTGTAGTGAATTTCAAGATATGCCCTTATTTTCACCCTAATCCACACAAGAAAATTCATACTGATTGTAAATAATGTTTTTGATAAGATTTTATGAGTATTTCAATGTCATTTTACTATTAAAATGTGTTAAAAAATTATTTTATACCCCTACCCCCTGTTTGAAAATGAATAGATGGCGCCTCTTTAACTGCCCATAGCGAATTCGTTTACCACACATTTTTATTCCACCCAAGATGAATTTATTCTAGAGAGTGTCTGGAACAAAATGATACCAACAAACCTTTTTTCCCAGCCGAGTAACGAAATCGGAGCTAGGGACAGGATCAAAGGAGAAAATAGTGGAGTTTTCATTCTAAAATCAGTTTTTGGGAAATATCTTGAGAACCATTGACTTTTTTAAATACAAATGTATTATTGACCCCCTATAATGTGGCCATTCCGGACATTTTGAGTGGTCACACAACCTTATATGTCCAACGGTTCCGGAGATGCAAAAATGGGGGGGGGAGTATTTGCGTAAAAAAGGGCGTGGCCATTTGACCTATTTCGCCTTCAGTGGCAAATATGTTACCAAGCCAAAATTGATCAATGACCTTCACATAGATGATTTCTGAAGAGAAAATCTCTGGACATAGAAGTGCATACTCAACCAGCATGAGCTACTAGAGTACACTTGAAAGATGCAAGATAAGTTGGTGAATTTCAATTTCAAAAATATGTGAAAATTGAGAGATCATGGACCAATTATATGCACCGCCATCTCTATTTCAAGGTCATCAAAGATGTGTGGACTTCCTGTACATTCGAAAAATTAAGGATTTTGCTGCTCAATTAGGCTTAGATGTGATCTCTCAGGTCACAAACAAAAAGATAACGGTCTCATAGTTGCTGCTCACATAGTCAGATAAGTATATACTTTGTCCAGGTCATAGATTTTCAATAAATGAACTTAAAATATTGTTAAAAATGCAGAACTTTCAATTCTTTCTGAAATTTTTTTTTTTTCATTTTCAACCGGAACCATGTGTTCCCCACCCTCAAGGCTGAAATATCTAGCAGGGTGTGATGTCAATAGATAGGTGAGCAGTAGATATTGTCACAATCAAAATGTAAACAAAATGCAATAATATGTGTCACTTCCCTTATTACAGTAATTGCTTGTGGTTCGTTTTTTATTTCTCAGCTCAGCTCACAGACACAGTGCACATAGATATATTGGATATAGATTATAATAGGCATTGGATATCATCATCATTGCTTCAGCCATCTAGTGGGATATATTTTGCACAGCCACCAGAAACTCTGCAGGTTTCTCATAGCTGGTTCAGTAAGTAAGCCTATTTTTGCTATATCATAGCAAAATTCTCTAGAAAATATCATTCACAATGAAATCATAGACCTCCCTTTTCAAATGATTTAGTTTCCCATACAATTGGCAAATATTGGGCAAATGTTGGACCCAAAAGTAGAAATCTCAACTATGTCAAGACCAATCTGTCTGATGAACTTATATTTCAACTTGATTGAAATTGACCATTTTTTCAAAAATCATCTACAAGCTATCAGAAGTTCGAATCTGACTAGGTGGTGACATTTTGTCATAGAAATGCACTTAGTACTTTTTTGCTTGAAACCCTCGATATGTGGTAAGGGATTAGTGTACTTCTATTCAAACTTATGGAAACTATCCCAGATGATTGGTATGAAGGAACCATTAACCCCATTCATAAAGATAATGACCGTAAAGAATTAGATATTACCGAGGCATCACAATCACGTCCAACCTGTATAAACTATATGCTAACATTTTAGAAACGGAAATAATGACCTTCCTAGAAGAAAATAATCTGCTTGGTGACTACCATGGTGCCTTCAGTAAAGGTAGGCGTCTGGAAGACAATATTTTCACTCTGACGTTATTGACCGTGAACAACTCTTTACTGTATTCTCTGTAATTAGCGCCCAGGGCGGTTAGAAAATTGAAAATACATCATTCAGACCATTCTAATAAGCGCCCATGTATGAAAGAAATCAGAAATCCCGAGAAATTTCATGTATGGCAATTTTTCTTGCCAAGAATGCCTTATTTTCAACTTATTTTTATAATAATAATAAGTATTGTTATTGGAGAGAATACGGTAAAGATCGCTTAGACAATATTGACAGTGATTGAAGACCAATTTATTTCCGGCACGCCCACTTTGTCATTATCGCCGATTACCTTCAATATTTCCACTAGAGACTGTTGGATATCGATCTAAAGTTAAACCTTATTTTAAATTTTGATGAGAGATCATCATTTTTCATGTTAAAGTCGTGTAAAAGTCAAGAAACGTCAAAAAGAAACCAGAAAGTTCACAACCTTGACATGCGCAGAACATCTGCGCAGTAGCTTTCGGATATTACTGAATGCCGATAAAGAACATCCAGGGCAAAGCCTGGCGTGTATTGAAAACTCTATACGCATGTGTCAAAAACAAAGTTATATTTGGTAATTTTGGTAGTGAATGTTTCGAAGTTGAATCTGGCCTAAAACAGGGATGTAAAATTTGGACCCACCAGCAGGTACTGCTGAGGTCAGCTGTGCAAATAGCAATTACAAATTGAGAAAATAGAGGAAGGGGTTCTGTGAAGAAATGTAAAAGGTGAATCTCTATAATCTGTTTTTTCGAGTCCATAACAGAGTCTTCACGCCACAGGCAGCAAGGTGAAGTGAACTGAAGGTGAAGTGAACTGAAATGAATGCAGAATGATGAATTTTAAATGAATTGTATAAAATGTCATCAGCCCTTCCAAAAACAAAAAAGAAGGTCTCTCCAAGCATTGCAGAAAGAGGAGGATTTTGAATCAATTGTGAGACTTTGGAACAATTCTCGCAAGTTGAAACAATATCAGGTTTAAAAGTGAACATTGATAAATAGGTCAACATTATTTCTTCTAACATTTTTAAGATTTAAAACAGGAAAAACACAAACAACCATATGAATCAACAAATTCAGATCTAAATTTTCTATCAACAGGAAAGATATTTATACCTATGTCAAATCATTTACCTTTCTTATAGGTACTCTACCAAAGGTTGGCCGGTAATTTAAGCAAAATCTCCACAATAATACCAGTACTTGGCATTTGTCCGATTGGAGATGAGAGCCCTACTGGGTAGACTCATCTGTATCAGCTGGGGGGTCACCACCTAGTTCAGGCATTGAAGGAAACCAAGAAGATACTCATGGATATATCTTGTCATAACACATGTAAAATTTGAACCAAATCACAAACTAACAGATGGTGTGTATATATCTCATGAGGAGGTCATGGCGTCTTATAAGTGAATGCAAGTTTAATCAACCATAAATGTTTTAAATTTTCATACCAATCAGTTTTACATGCAAAACTGATTGGTATGAAACTGAACCAATTACATATTTTGAATAATGATTCCCCAACAAGAAAAGATGAACTGTTGGTGTGCGACTTTTTCAGAGTACACATTACCCCACAAGTGAATGCTGAGAGACAACTACAACACTGACATGGCAGTTATCCCTGGAGGCTGTACTAGTGTGCTGCAGCCGAGTGACATTTCATGGAACCATCTATTTAAATACTTTACAGATCTCTATGACGAGTGGTTGGTGGATGGCCCCCTTAGTTTAACAAAAGGGGGAAATTGGCGCCCACCAGACAGAACCACACTTCTGAAACTGCTCGACTGTCTACCGTATCCATGTATAAAATACCCCAACAAAATTGTTATTATACATCTACTTATTCATCTACTTATACATCTACTTATTCATATGACTATGTATATTTTGAATCATATGAAACTAGCACTTTAATTCTAAAGCTAGATACATTACTTCCATAGATTGATGAGTAAATCAGGTCTCACTTACAGAATAGTTTGCCATGAAAAACCTAGTGCAAGTATATAACACTTTATTAGTCTGAATAAGCTTTGTTCAAAATACACTTTGTATTAGTTGGCAAAACAATTCTTAGTGCCATTTTTCTATTGCAGGTTTTATGAGGAAGCATAACATCACCAAATCCCAGATTTTGCAGTTGGCCAACCAAAAAAGGAGAGACCTCAGACGGAAAATAGTTAAACAAAGGACAAGATCTAGTACTGTCTGAACTAATTAGTATTAGCTAAACGTTACATGCATGTACTGAGGGGATTGTTAGAAAGTTGATATGCAAACTGCAAAGAGATAATGAGCCAAAAATCTACCTAAATTGAAACAATTTTTGTTTTGGCTGCTCTTTATTTTTGATTCTCTCTTTAAATAATAATGCATATTCATTACCTTCATTTCTTTAGCCTCAGAGTCATTTATCTTCTTAGTGTTACTATGAAATTGTTGACGCATCATTTTTGTACACTACGAAAATATCAAAATCATGGAAAACCAGTTTTCTGGTATTCAATGGTAGAGATTTTTATCATGACACCGGTAATTACCATGGAAAAGTTCATGATTTTTTACCATGGAGAACTGTAATTTACCATGAAATACCGGTATTTTACCATGGAAAACCGGTAATCATGAACAACCATGGAGACCATGGTTTTTTTCTTAAGGGTGACTTTAATACATTATCTAGTCTAGCTAAATACTGCTCAATTATGAACAATTCTATTTAACAAAGACCATTGGCAAAAACTATACATAAAATAATGTGCAATAGAAGAGAATATGATATTTAAAACTTTTACATCTGAGCATATTTTTTATATATTTTTACATTACTTATTTCAGTATCTTATACGCCTAAGCCGGCGGGACTGTTAATTATTGTATGATATTTTAGTATGTATATTGTTATCTACAGTGTGAGACTTAAATAAATATTTTACTAACTAACTTCAATATGTAACCCATGTTTTAATAACATCACCTTTCAATGGTTTAAAAACATTAGCCTTTAAATGCTTTCGAAGCAAGCCAGTTAACTTTATTGTACAGTTCAATAGCCAAGTGAATTCAAGGCAATCAAGCCAATTATCTTTTCTTATCCAGAGGCATGCCAAACATGTACAGCTAAGGCAAAGGCTGGCAATGTGGTAACTTCTTAGGCTTCAATCTTGTACATTTGGTTTTGCTGATTTTATACGCAGGTACAATTTTTATAATTTATTACACATCTCCAAATTGTTTTACATATTCCTATTGGCTTTACATGGGTCACAAATATATATTTTCTTTTTTTCATTTAGAAAATAGACAGCAACATTCGAAATATAAGAATTGAAAACAACTGTATTTTTAGTGCATTGACAAGAGCATGGGTTGCGTGTACAGTCAGAAGAGGTGGCAAAACAGAGCCAATGACCGAAGCAATTCCAAAAGGTTGTGTTTTGTTGTCAAGGTTTAACTTGACACCCACAAGGGAGATTCAAACCAATGAATTTGGATACAATGTCTGTGATACCAATCTAAGTACAACTCTAAATGTTGATTGGTTCCTTTCAAATTCACTCAGCTTTTTTATGGAACCATGTACATGGTGATAAATAACTTACCACATGAGGAGAGATTAAAAGAGGAGAACGTGATCCTGGTTGGACTTATGACTGGCCCAAAGGAGACCAAGAAACATATGATTGGCTATTTGAAATCCCTTGTTTATGAACAAATGGAACTTTAAGAGGTATATATCGAGAGAATCTTTGTGAACTTGGAAACTTCTTTAGACTAAGGCTTATGTGTGCTGCATCCCTGCATGTAGAAGTGTGTGGGGTGTATATCGGAGAAAAGGTACATGGCATTGGATCTTAGTTTTTTGACTTATTCAATTATGACCATGGTTCCAGCACTACAATAGCAGTATTACTCCAAATTCTAAATAAGTTAACTTCACTCAACCCAACCTCATTTCTACACATTCCTTCATTAGGGAACAATATTCAAATGAAATTCACAAACAGGAATTGACAACAAATAAACAGAAAATGATTTATGATAATCTGTACCACTTTGTATATTATTAGTAACCATGTGCTTTTGATACAATAAAATTGATACATTTGTTTCTCGCGCACGCCTCTATTCAAATATTATACACACATCATTATAAACATTTTTGTTTGCAAGCTAGCAATTGTGTGACCACCAATCCTGATTGGTTGTATCATACGAGTGCATGTATATCTATAAAGAACTAGCTGAGTACTTGTCTCTCTGCATAAAACTGTATGTAGAGCACAAATCAGTCACACATCTTTTCTACTAGCAATTGACTGAAGGACAAAGGTGAGTTTCACTTCTTAGTAAAATTATCAAGAGGAAAATGTGCACTGAGGAAAATCACAAACATGCGATTGCAGAAAGAGCTCAACAAGGCAGAGGAAGCGTTCAGATATACCCTTGCCCAGATCCAGATAATGTTCCACCTCGAAGAACTCCTGATAAATTGAAACAACAAGGAATTGAAGCTGAGGAGACAAACAAACATGTAAGTTTAATATTATTTAAATGTTTCAAAATTAGCAGCTTCAGTATATTTTTCAGAGAATATATTAAATTATATGATATTGTGAAATAATAAAGTGCATATCGTACAATGGAAAAAAGCTTCTCTAAGAATATGAAAATATTAATCTTGTATCAATTTTTTGATAACCTGTATTGAACATACATTTCATATGCTTATACCAAGGGACAAGGGAACACTGTTTGATAAAAAGTTTTCAAGATGGCCATAATTTATCAAAACATTTTTTGTTAAGTGGGATTTGCTACTCTAAATGTTTGCAATACTGTTTTAAAGGTGAAAGGAGTAAAACATCTTGCAAGCCTACACTTCCTGAACAATGGGGAAATCTATTGCGATATCTCTTTAGATTGGCTCCATGGAGTATGTTTGGGAATCCACAGCAACATGTTACACTATTTCTTCCACAAAAAAAAAAAATATAAAGCAGAGCCTTTTTCGCTTGTTAAAGAGACAGGAAAATTGACGAGAGACTGGAGGACATTCAGCTAACATCAGATTTTAAAACGGATTGTACAAATCTGTGCATGGTTTGTGCTCAATCACAAATGGATCAATTTTTGTTAAATATGTAGACGAGAATGGCATTGCAAGTATTTATTCAAATACAGAGGAACTTTATGAAGATTCATTCCAATGGATAAGTTTGTAATATCTGTCTGACTGAAAATTAGACAGACCTTAGAAATTAAGAGCTTAATTGTAGTATTCAAAGAACAGTTCTATTTTTACAAAAAGTTGTATTTATTATGTAGTTTTATATACCTTTAGAAAGAGATATTTTATATGGGGCCATCATTTTTGACACCCTGTACTACAACAGAAGGTGTTTTTTGATATTATGCTTCATTTTGGCAGACGAGGCCGTGAAGGTCTTCGTGACCAAAAATTCTAAAGCTAGATACATGACTTCCATAGATTGATGAGTAAATCAGGTCTCACTTACAGAATAGTTTGCCCTGAAAAACCTAGTGCAAGTATATGACACTTTATTAGTCTGAATAAGCTTTGTTCAAAATACACTTTGTATTAGTTGGCAAAACAATTCTTAGTGCCATTTTTCTATTGCAGGTTTTATGAGGAAGCATAACATCACCAAATCCCAGATTTTGCAGTTGGCCAACCAAAAAAGGAGAGACCTCAGACGGAAAATAGTTAAACAAAGGACAAGATCTAGTACTGACTGAACTAATTTGTATAGCTAAACGTTACATGCATGTACTGAGGGGATTGTTACAAAGTTGACATGCAAACTACAAAGAGATAATGAGCCAAAAATCTACCTAAATTGAAACAATTTTTGTTTTGGCTGCTTTTTATTTTTGATTCTCTCTTTCTTATTGTTTACAACAAGTCTTCAAAATTAATTTCAAATAGACTAATGGAAACACATACCAGCACAACTTCCAAACGAGACAAAGTACAAATCATTTCAAATTTTACTAGAAAAGACAGCACATTCTAATATGTACTGTGGCTTTTGGTCATGGAGTTTCTATAGATGACATAGATGTTGTGATTAACTGGGGCTACCCAAGAGGCATTCTCCAGTTTTGGCAAGAGATTAGAAGATGTGCCCGCAATATGTCACATGGAAAAGCTATTCTATGTAGAATGCTCTCATGTTTCCAAAATAGAAGACAATTTCAAGTATTAAAGAAGAAGATAGATAGACCAAGAAAGTAGATAGATTTTTAAATGTCATTGGAATAAATCCCAATCAACAAAGAGTTGATCTTACTGTCAAGAATAATGGAGGAGGAATCAGCAAGATCTATTGCCTCAACGAATGCCCTAATAGATTCAGCCTTACTGAGTTATCTCCACTAAATGCTCAACATTACAGCAAAAAAGTCCTTCAAACTTATTGGGAATTTTACAACTAACTTGTGTGAAGGTTGGCTGTCCATTAGGTGCAAATTTGAAGGAGGCAAAAGGAGCCATACAATGAATGAAGATTTGGCAATAACTATATATAATGCATTTATTTTATTAAAAATAATTTATTCCAGCTTTAGCTTGCTTATTATAAATCTACTTTGCCTAATATAAAAACAACAATTATTAATTATTTTCAGCTGCCTCAATGAGTCATTAATCATTTATAAACATATATGTAATTACATGTACTGTACATTATTCCAAGTAAAAATATTTTCTAATGAATATAAATAGCATGTGGCTGGTCTTACAAATTCAATAAGGCCATAACAATCGATTTGCACATCCTATCTCTTCAAGCCATGACTCCAATGTCCTTTGCTTAAAACCATTCCCATGATTCTAAATGCATTTGCCTCCAGATCAACCGTTAGAAGAGTTCATACCATACCTAGATATCAACCTGACAGCATTGGCTACATCACTGGCCATTCTGACAGAAGGTTCCTTTGGGTCTGTAGGGACGCTGAGTGACCAAGCTGGAGCTGAAATTGCCGTAAAGAAAATGGAATCAACTGCCAACCTTATACAAGAAGCGATCATCCATCTTAAAAGGATGGAACATGTCCAGCAGCTCATCACCATACATCCTACACTGTGATTACCAGCCCTATGAAAATCTTGATGTGAACATAATCTTTGTAAATGCCCACCTGCTCTAAGACCATGCAAAAGATTTGGATCAAGATTACAGTGTGTTTGTTCATGCTGCAATTTCCAATTTCAAAATTGTCCAAAATTTTTGATTAAGTAGACAATGGCTATTTCAAAGGTAAAATTAATGAGCCAAAACTAGCAGACCTATGCTGCATTACAGGTAGCACTTAAACAATCTGCAATTGATTCCAAGCAAGTTAGAAGATTTTTGCTATCCTAAATATCAAACCTCAATGTAAAAGTCATATGTTAAAAACAAGCAAAAAGGTAAGGTAGATAAACTTTGAAAATTGAACAAGTTCAATTTCAGATTTCAGACTCCAGATTTAGACTTTTTAAGCTGAGTCATCCACAATAAGCCGAGTCATCCAGAATAAGCCGAGTCATCCAGAATAAGCTGAGTCATCCAGCAATTAATTTTTTCACTTGTTTATAGGCCAAAAAAGCTTTACAAGACAAATATAAAACCAGAAAGAAAAGGGCCCTGGAAGATGTCACATTCAACAATGTCAAGAGGACTTGGCATATATGAACATAAAAAATACATGTAAGTCCATCTATCCTGGAATCCTAAAATTGGTATGCTTTCAAGCTTTTTTTAGATACCTAAGGGGGAAGGATTACAAAGAAAATATCATAACCAGCTATAAATCTCTTACTAAAGTATTGTATAGCACCATAGCAATAATACAAAAAAAGTAGAAATAACCTTTATTCATTCCAGGCAATTCATTCGACAATCCACATCTTGTAAGGGCAATACAAAAGTCAAGTCTGTACAAAAATTTCAGAGGGATCATAGAGGGGTTTGGGGACACACTCCCAACTTCCAAAGCTGCCTGGCCAGATTTGCCTTCATACAAGCAAGCAGACATGGTGGCTTTAAAACCTCCAGATATTGTATTTAAAGCTGTCAATGCCCTGGAAGATATGAGGCTTATTTGTGTTCTTCATGATAAGGTACATAGTATAAACACAAAATAACATACTTTATTTCTCAACATCATCTTCTTGGTAGGAGTTGCACTGTACCATTCGTTATCATTTATATATTATGAATATTCATGTGTAGTCAATTATAACTCAGTGACAAGGATTTTATCATAGTTTGTTGCTTTTAACATCTCAAATTGCCTGAAACGAATGCAATGCTCAAAATTTAGAATAATTGTGCAAATGAATAAACACAAGGAGCACAGGCGTCTCAAACTCGCAACCTCGTGGTTACGGCGCCCAATCTCCTGGCTTGAACGTGCCGGAGCTCAAGCCCTCTCGGCCAACTCCACAACCCCAACAAAGATACTCTGCTTGTACAATTAACTTTGAATCAAAATGAAATAGAAATATTTGAGCAAGCAACACTAGGTCAGAGTAACTCTTAGGAATGGCTCAAGCAAAGAAAAGGCAGAATAACTTCCAGTATATTTCATTGTGTGCTTTCAAGACAGAAAACAGTAGAGTAGACACCAGATACAAACACCTCATTAATATAGAGTTGCTGCAACAACTATCAGAGAGATTATTACTGAGACATGAAGAGCAATTACAAATGCACTACCATATACCATCTTAAGGGTTTGACAGCTACAAATGCATGTTTGCGTGACATATTATGTCACACAAAAAAATGGCATGACTTCAAATTTTTCAGCAAATTCTTGACAAATACGCAAATTGCGAGACAGTTGGATGGCCTGATATGTGGACTCATAGAGTGTCTGGGCAAGGGGTTATATCTGCTCCAAGAATCTGTGAGTAGTATTGTAAATCTAAGGAAGGCATGGTCACTGTTAAAGATCATCCATAATCTGGTTGCAAGAAGAGCTTGCAAACAGAAAAGAACACTTAGATAATATGAGATGCAATTTATGAAGAGAGAACTATACCACTGTGGAAATTAGCACAGAAGAGCAACATGGGGTATGGAAAAGTTCGATGAATAGTTGGCAATGACCTGAAGATGCATTTGATGACATGATTAAATATACTGATTTATATTAGATTCTGGTTCATAAAATGAGCTTCTTAAGCCTTAGATATGAAAGTATCTAAAAAAGAGTACCATCAACTTTTTGATATGACCATTATATAATATAATAAAAAAGTGCGATTATTGAACTTAAATTACTTTTTTTCCTTCAACTGAAACCTTTCATTATGCAATCCCATTTCACAAATATTTTATGTCACCCGAACTTACAGAGCACTGTTTGCTGCATATTTCAGTGGAATCATTATGAGGGCCATGCTGTCATTGTCGTGTCCCCTCTGGTGTCATGGATGGCTGACCTAAAGAGGCTCATACAAAAAATGGGAATCAGGGTAGATGTGTTGGGAGAGGGTGGTAAGTTAAAAGAAAAAGACCAAAAAGAAAGTAAATGTTGCAATAATCCCCAAGTATTGAACTTTCTAAGGCCAACATCTTATGTGACTGTGAGGAAAAAATAGGTCATTTGGGGTTATATGACGCTTGTTTGAGAGAATATTGATTCAGTTCCACTTTTGAGACAAGTGCCTTAGTATGTTACCACACATATTTGAGCCACTTCCACCACGGGAAAGCACCCCCATAGAAAAGATGTAAGGGTGGCCAAGCAGAGTGGGTCTACTTCGAAACTGTTTGAAAAATTAAACATTGGAAAGTAAAAAGCTAGGCGATTTTAGATAAATAAATTAATATCAGGCAGTATCAGTTTTGCAGACATCATGGCACATTTTGATCACAACAATATTGATTGAAAGTCATATTTTTTCATTTTATTTTTCGGTAGTTTTTGGTATTTGAGTTTAAAAATCGATAGTCTCCAAACATTGATCAGTAGGGTGGCAACCCTGGATATGAGTCAATAATCATAGTATTAAATGATGTACCTGTAGATTGTTCCTAGCATTATGATTTCCCACAATGCACAATGCATTCTTCTAAAATATGAACAGAAGTTGTAAATAGAAAATGGCTGTTTAGTTCAGTACATAATGTATTTTTGTACATTAATACACGTTAATACATTCCACTATAGAGGCTTAAATAAACAAATACTTTTTTTAAGAAAAGTATGGCTCTTATTTTCATATCACAAACTCAAGATTTTACTATAGATGTATTCGCTTACATCTTTCAGACTTACAGAGCTTCCCAACTTCAATTATTGATTATTTCAGGATAAGCTGTTCAGTAAGTCTTTCTGGTACCTTTCATAATCAGCTAGCATTTGATGAAGCTCACAAATTCTGCATAAACAAAGACATTAAGTGTGTAATTGGCCTTTCAAAAGAAAACACTGTTTCAATCCTGTTGCATTGCACAAGATGGCTTTGAGAACCTGATCTTTGAGGAATTTCCCATGGTAATCGAATGGTATAGTTCCTAGCAGATTTTGAGGTAACAAGGAAGTTTATCATTAATACACACCTCATTGGCTGCAAAAACTAAGAAGGATTTACTGAAGATGCTCTTGATGCTTACATTGTTGGTGCTGCATTTGACTACTTTGGTATGAGATCTGAGGACTGTATACCAAAAAGAAACCAAGTACCTGATAACTTAAAATATCAGGATACATGCACCAAACAGAAGTATAGAATGAAGATGAAAGGAAAGGTCGAAAAAAGAGGGAAGAGGAGGAAGAACTTAGAAAGAAGGAGGCAAAGAGATGACAAGGAAGAGAAAGCAAAAAGAATGAAGAAAGGAAGATGAAGAGGGAGAAAGTGGAAGGGCTTTAGGGAAACTGTTAAGGGGATAGGTTAAAGTGGGTGGGGACTAGAAGAGTATGTGGGGAAAAAGGGAAAGGGTGATTGAACTTAGCAGGGAGATGGAAGTAAGTAGGAGGACAAGGTAGAGGGAGGAAAGACCCAGGAAGGCAGAGCTGGTAAGGGTTGAGAAGGTAGAGGAAAAGTGGGAAAGGCGGGAGGAAGAGTTGAGGCAAGATTTTATGAGCAGGGAAAGGGCTATGAGGGAGGAATTGAACAGAAAAGCGAGGGCGGAGATAGATAGGCAGGAGAAGGAACTAAGGGAGATTAGGCAAGTAGGCAAGTAGGAGGGAAAATTTGGAGAGAAGCTGGAGGGTAGTTTTAGGGAAAAAGAGGGATGAAATGGAAGGGAAATGGAGCTGAGAAAGAAGAGATTATGTGGGCGGAGCAGGAAGGGAAAGGTACTTGGGGGCAAAGAAAACACAGGAGATGTTCATGAGAGATATACAGGAGCGGGAGGAGGTAGAGTTTTGTGATTTTGAGGAGACATGGGGGAGGGAACAATGTTTATATTGGGGAGGGACAGCCGATAGTAAAGGAAGAGGTATGGGAAGATGCAGTAGATTACATCAAGGGGGAGGAGGGACAGGAGGGAAGGGAAGAAGCTGAACCAAAACTATAAATGACACCATTGACTCCAATGTTCAAGACTATTTTGATGCATGATACAATTAGTATTTTGCAATATTGCAATCATGCAGTATTATCGAAAAAAAAAGTATAATAGTTGAGGAGGCTGCAGAGGAGGCTGTAGAAAAGAAGTGGGAGGATGGGAGGCCAGGGACTAGCCAAAATCTCACACATGGGTCTTTTACAGAAGCCACCATTGGAGAAATCTACACCTTCGATTCTAATCATTTATGACATAGAGACCACGGGAAACTAAAACACTATATTTGGACTAAACTTAGGCCTATAGATTAACAAATGGTGTTTGGTCGACTGAAACCTATTGGGAAAAATAATATTGGAAACATAAAAAAATAACTAAGTGGTGTTCAGTTGAGAAAGTTCATAATGTGTATTGTTTAAAAGCCTCGATTAATGCCATATGACAAAAACCTCACAATGATCATATACAGTACTGATGCAATAGAGATTGATTCTCAATAGAAAATAAAACTTTATCAATTTTTTCCTACACAAATAGTATTGAAGTTGATATGCTCTCTCAGTTCAATTATTTTAAAACAGTACTTGCAGGGAAAGATGCTGAGATATTTCAGATCGCAGCAGCGTACAATGGACAGTTGTTCAATAGATTTATTGTGCCCACAATACCTATCCCTCCACATAATACACGTCTAACAGGTATGGATAGGATCGAAGATGTAATATTCTCAGAGGCATGCTGGTTCTAGAGTTTGTTCTACTAAAAAGGTTCCTGGGCTATTGACTAGGTGTCTCAAGGCTGTTAAAAATAATAGAGAGTCTTACTGTAATGCTTCTTTTAGAAATTCTGGAGTAAACCATATGTGGATCCTTAAATTCGTAGGACCTTTTATCTAAATTTGATCAACCAAATTATTCAAAAGTTAAATGTATTTCCACATGGGATTTTTCCACACTTTATACATCAATTTGTTTGTATATATGTTACTGTTTGTTGTTTGTATTTTCAGACATTGGTGTTTAACCATAGTTTTATTGTAAATAAAGACAATTTTACATGAAACACCAAATCTTGTGTCTTAGTGACATATGGCCATAGTCCAGTTTTCTACACGAAGATATAGGGAATCCATTTTTGGAAGTCTCAGATGAATTGTTTACTATTGTTAACAAAGATGTTGTCAATAAAGAGATTACAGACAAACTGTACAGCGTGGAGGAAACAGGTTGGCAGCAATTCAGATTGTTCATAGCAGAGAGGCTGGAGAAAAAAATCATTGTATGCACACTGGGACCCATTTCAGTTACATTTCAGATATCTTAGTTAAACAGCTGACCTCAGATAACACCTCAGCCACACATGCGCAGTAGCAGTAATTCTGCACTTATCAGATTTACTTGCTACAGTGAAATTGTCTTCACCCAAATCAGTGCATGATGTTTGATGTTAAACCTCGCTTTATATATTAACAAATGAATTTGTAAATGAAGATAATACTTTTGAAGTTAAAACTGATTAATTATTTGGGTTGAAAATGGCACTGATAAGAAACTGTTAATGTATCAAGTAATGGGTTTCATGACTGAACACCCAGAACCTAGTGACAAGATTGATAGATTTTCTACATTTCTTAGAATTTGCCCTTATAAAAGTTTTCAAGTTTGGTATGGTTATAAAGAGAAAAGTCTTAGCTTTGGTATGGTTATAAAGAGAAAAGTCTTAGCTTTGATATGGTGTCAAAATCTCGAGGGCCATATTTTTATAACTCCAGTAATATCATTTGTAAGGACACCACCCACACTCACTCAGAAGCTACTCTCAGATTCATTTCAGTCACACACTTTCTAATCATGGATGCAATAATTAAGCACCTCAGTTCTCATACTAAAGCTTTGGAACAATTATGTAGACTTTGTAAGGAAAAAGTGGTTAAATCAAAAAGTAAGATATTTTTCTAATGTGAAAGCAGAAGTTGAAACATTCGTAGGAATTGAATTAAATGAAGGAGAAAACTAACCTGAAATTATTTGTAAGGACTGCTATAGAAATTTCAAACTAAACAAAAAGAGTCCAAGTTACACAAAAGAGAAGATATGATCTGTTTAAGAGGAGCGGAATAAAGAATATTTGGAGTCTGATTGCTTGATTTGCAAAAGTCATAAAGAGAATCAACTGAATAAATGAAAGAGGCAATCAACAAATTATGATATGTGTACATCCAGCGAATCTGATTCTTCTCAACTTGAAGGTGTATCACCAATCAAATTACAAAGAACTAATTTAGATAGTACACCATTTGAATTGGAATTGAGTTGTGTAGCGCAATCAACACCGAAAAAGACTAACAATAGCACCCAAAGTACAACTGGAAAGAACAAACAATATGAAACCGCATATCAGATCACACAAAAATATAAAACAGTACCCTTATCAAAAACTGAAGAAAGATTACTGACAAAACTAGTCAAGAGATCACTGCATCAATCGAATGATGGTATGTAACCAGAGATCAGCCCGATGCCAGAAGTGTTACCGCGTATATATGACTTGTGGGTGCGAATACTGTTAAAAAGATAATGATATTTAATGGTTTAGATGAAAAAGAAATAGTATACTAGTTTGTTACAATTAAATACTGTGACAAATTAATATCATAGAAAATATATTTGAAAATGTTTTTAACTACAAACCAAAAATAAACATTGAAAATGAAAGGGTAAATAAACTAACAATAAATAAAATAAAGAATACATCATATGTGGCTCAAAATTAATTTCAAATAGACTAATGGACACACATACCAGCACAACTTCCAAACGAGACAAAGAACAAATCATTCTAATATGTACTGTGGCTTTTGGTCATGGAGTTTCTATAGACGACATAGATGTTGTGATTAACTGGGGCTACCCAAGAGGCATTCTCCAGTTTTGGCAAGAGATAGATAGACCAAGAATGTCCTTATAGATTCAGCCTTACTGAGTTATCTCCACTAAATGCTCAAC
>CAIIXF020000079.1:0-34000 GCA_903813345.2 Owenia fusiformis
TGATCATGAAATATTTTCTGGATGGCTGGTAGAGGGGGCATAAGACAATGTTTCTTTGCATGTTAGACCATAACATGGGATCTTCCCAGTTTGTTTTTTTAATGACCAGTTGTATTCTTGGATGACTGACTGACTGACCTGAATGACTGACAAGATGACCGACCAAGAGACCTGAATGGTTAGACGACCAACTGTCCTGATGAGGTCAACAGATCGACCAGATGACCTACCGGACAACTGACCGGATGACTGACCTGAACAGTCAACCAACTGGACAACTGACCTTAAAGGTCAACAGACTGACCTGATGACCGACCGGACGATTGACAGACTTGAACTGTCAACCGACCTGACTTCTGACGGGATTGACATATGACTGATTGACCGACCTTTACCATCGAATGTACCGACAGACCGACCTGAACGGCTATATAAATGTGATGGGAAATGTGCAATTAATGCTCTTTAATTTTTGATTATGATATATTTTCTGGATGGATGGGAGAGGGGGCATAAGACAATGTTTCTTTGCATGTTAGACCATAATATTGGATCTTCCCAGTTTGCTTTTCTTATGACTAATTGTACTCTTGGATGACTGATTGACTGACTGACCAGATGAGCGACCAAGAGACCTGAGTGGTTGGACGACCAACCGTCTTGATGACTGATTGACCGACCTGAACCGTCGACCAGATAACCTACTGACTGACCGACCTGAACGGTCAATCGACTGGACAACTAACTTACCTACCGAATGGACGTAGGACCTGAACAATCAACTGACCAGGCAACCAGACAATTGACCTGAATGGCCGACTGACTGGACAACTGACCAGATGACCAACCGGACGACCAACTTGAAGGGCCAACATACCGACCAGATGACCTACCGGAACTGACCAGATGACGGACCTGAAAGTCAACCAACTGATCTGATGATTGACTGGACAATCTACAAACCGGACAACTGACCAATTTGAACTGTTGACTGACCAGACGACTGACTGGATTGCACTATGATTGATTGACCGTCGATCAGATGACTTACCGACCAACTGACTGGAAATCAGATTTCAATTCTGATTTCAGATTTGGAATCCTGAGAAAATTTCCAATAATTTCCAACCTAAAACACTAAATTTGGATAAATTTTTAGTTGACCTACTTTCTGGACACTATATCTCAAAACTGGGTCAAAATTCCTTTAGAGGGCAAAGGGCTAACACTATAAGCCTACTCTTGGCTATCTGTATACTAAATTTCAAAAATAAATAATTAGTAGCCTGGCCAGAACAAGTCATGCCTCTCTATTTTCTCAATAACTTTCTCAATTTTGAATATTTTTTCATGAAATTTTCACAGAATAATTTTTAAAGAATTCCTAACATACAAATTTTTTTATATGGTAAATGCCTCATTAATTTTATTGTTACAACGTTTTAAAAAATAATGTCATATTCTGTTGATGGGTCATTATTGTCGCCATTTGAAAGCATCTTTTATCTCCATCAAGTATGACAATAGGCGAGTAGTAATGCCTTTTATGGGACGAGCAGTATAGAGGCTTGAGATCATGAGGTCTTAAAATAGTATGGTGGATTTAGAACACTAAAAAAGATAAATGATCCCCTACCAAAGACTGCAATCAAATTTGTAGACCATATTTCATAGATTTGACCTAGTTTTTGACCTTGGCATTCAAGTGTTCAAAGGATCTAGTGCACCCGCCATTATGATCTCCCCATGAACAAAATGGATCATTTTTAGGTGTAACATAAAGTACAATGTCACATAATACTGTGGAAAATATTAAGCGTTTGGACCCACATGGGCTGAGGTTGAGGTCATTAAGTTCAGCAAGGGTGTATTGACTTGCCATTGGATGTGCTCCATTGACTTAACATGTGGATATCATCAGATTCCAATGGAGGCCATTGGTTTCTATTGATTTTCACAAAAATACCTAAAATACACTATGACCTGAATCGATTGCAAATTAAATAATTTCATAATATGACACAAATGGTATATCACATCAGATGTGCAAATATAAAGTTTGCAATCGATTCAGGTCATACTTCAAATTAAAGGCTTAGACATTTTTTCATCATTTTTTTCCTACAAAATGGCTATAGGAAAATGCTTCAAAAGCAACTTTTACACATATGAAATCCCATACAACTTTGTAAATTTGTAAATTTTTTCGAGGTTTCAAAAGGTCATAACTCCTGAACCGTAATTCGGATTTCAATTTGGTTTTCAAATTCGGAATCCAGAGAAAATTCACCATTAGAAAATTCACCATTATTTTGACACATCAAACAAAAAATTTGTAGAACTTTTTTCGTGACCTACTTTCTGGACACTATATCTCAAAACTAGGTCAAATACCTTCTGACGGCAAAAGGCTAACACTATTAGCATACTCTTAGCTATCTGTATACTAAATTTCAAAAGGAAACATTTAAGTGTAGTGTCAGGGTCATAGATTTGACCTAGTTTTTGACCTTGACATTCAAGTGTCCAAATATAGAACTAGGTTAGCTATATTGGTCCTCTTACAATTGTAGTCTTTCTATAAGTTTATTTGAATCCAGTCTGTATCTGATATTTTTCAGTTCATATATTTTCATTTTCCTATTGGCCAAACATGGGGATATCATTATATCGTTTTTTGAGATTTCAAAACGTCATAACTCCTGAACCGGAAGTCGGATTTTCAGATTCGGAATCCTGAGAAAATTTCGTATAAGACTGTCACCTTAGACGTTGAATTTAGAAACTTTTTATTTTGACCTACTTTTCGGACACGCCATAACTTCCAAATCGAACTTTGGTTTGCAGATTCGGATTCCTGACAGAATTCTACCCTTGATTCATAACTCATATGTTAAATTTGGAATTTTTTTATTTTGACCTACTTTTCGGACACCATATCTCAAAAGTGGGTCAAAATACTTTCTGATGGCAAAAGGCTAACACTATTAGCACACTCTTGGCTTCTTATGTACACAATTTCGAAGAATATAATTAAAGTGCAGTGTCAAAATCGCAAAAATAAAGATAAACTATGAATTTGACCTAGATTTTGACCTAGGGATTTTGGTGTCCAAATTTTGAAGTTAGGTAGCCTTCGAGGTCCCCTTCTTTTATAGGCTTTCATTATTTTAAGCTGTACTTAGTCTATATCTGTATTTTACACTTCAAAAAAAATCTTTTTTCCCATTGACATAACATGGGGCACCAAATTTAGCGATTTTTGAGCTTTCAAAATGTAATTACTTCCGAACCGGAAGTCGGGCCGAAATTTGATTTGCAGATTCGGATTCCTGAGAAAATTCTATACTTAATTCATAACTCAAATGTTAAATTTGGAAAAAAAATTATTTTGACCTACTTTTCGGACACCATATCTCAAAAGTGGGTCAAAATACTTTCTGACGGCAAAAGGCTAACACTATAAGCACACTCTTGGCTACATGCATACAAAATTTCAAAGAATATAATTAATCTGTAGTGTCAGAATAGCAAAAATAAGGAAAAACTTTGAATTTGACCTAGATTTTGACCTAGGCATTTTGGTGTCCAAATTTTGAAGCTAGATGGCTTTTGAGGTCCCATTCTTATAAAAGCTTTCATTATATTTAGCTGAACTCAGTCTATATTTCGTATTTTTCACTTCAAAAAAATCTTTTTTCCCATTGACTTAACATGGGCACCAAATTTAGCGATTTTTGAGCTTTCAAAACGCCATAACTTCCGAACCGGAAGTCTGATTCGAATTTGGTTTTCAGATTCGGAATCCTGAGACAATTTCCTATAAGACTAATATCCTGGACATTTGATTCGGAGAACTTTTTTTTGGACCTCGTTTTCGGACACTGATATCTCGAAATCGGTTTGAGATATCAAAAAACTAAATCGACCCTAGCTTTCCTACTTTTTTATAAGGAACACAATGAAAAAAACCCGGATCAAAAATATTGAAGGACGACCGAGAAAATCGAAAAAAGTGACAAAGTACTGGATTTGACCTAGTTCTTGACCTCTGACCTAGATAAAAATTTGACTCAATTTCCGAGGAACTAGATTCTGGACCTAATTTGACCAAATGACTGACTTTACTGAAAACCTTATGGTTATTGAGAAAACTGGGTTAGAATAAGAACTAGATTTTGGAAATTGAACGAGTTCAATTTCAGACTCCAGATCTAGACTTTTTTTAGCCGAGTCATCCAGAATAAACCAAGTCATCCAAAATAAGCTAAGTCATCCAGAAAAAGATGGATGGATGGATGGATGAAAAGGGAAGGAAGGATACGATAGAATAGGAAGGAACGATAGGATAGAATAGGAAAGAAGGATAGAATAGAATAGGAAGGAGAGGATACGAAGCAAGGGTAGATAGGAAGGGAAGGATAGGATCAGAAAGGAAGGATGGATGCATTTTTCAATATTTTCTTCTCTACTCTTGACTTTCTATCAGGATACCATCAGATCGATTTTTCTTGAAATTTCAAAACGCCATAACTTCCGAACCGGAAGTCGGATCGAAATTTGATTTGCAGATTCGGATTCCTGACAAAATTCTACCCCTAATTCATAACTCATACGTTAAATTTGGCGAATTTTTATTTTGACCTACTTTTCGGACACGCCATTACTTCGGAACCGGAAGTCGAATCGAAATTTGGTTAGCAGATTTGGTTTTCTGGGAAAATTCTATTCTTTATTCATAATTCAAACGTTAAATTTGGAGAACTTTTTATTTTGACCTACATTTCGGACACCATATCTCAAAAGTGGGTCAAAATACTTTCTGACGGCAAAAGGCTTACGCTATTAGCACACTCTTGGCTACATGTATTCACAATTTCGAGGAATATAATTAAAGTGTAGTGTCAAAATCGTAAAAATAAGGATAAACTATGAATTTGACCTAGATTTTGACCTAGGGATTTTGGTGTCCAAATTTTGTAATTAGGTAGCCTTCGAGGTACCCTTCTTTCATAGGCTTTCATTATTTTAAGCTGTAATTAGTCTATATCTTGTATTTTACACTTCAAAAAAATCTTTTTTCCCATTGACATAACATGGGGGGCCAAATTTAGCGATTTTTGAGCTTTCAAAATGTCATAACTTCCGAACCAGAAGTCGGATTGAAATTTGGTTTGCAGATTCGGATTTCCGAGAAAATTCTATACGTAATTCATAACTCAAACGTCAAATTTGGAGAATTTTATATTTTGACCTACTTTTCGGACACCATATCTCAAAAGTGGGGCAAAATACTTTCTGACGGCAAAAGGCTAACACTATTAGCACACTCTTGGCTACATGTATACAAAATTTCGAAGAATATAATTAATCTGTAGTGTCAGAATCCCAAAAATAAGAAAAAACTTTGAATTTGACCTAGATTCTGACCTAGGCATTTTGATGTCCAAATTTTAAAGCTAGATGGCTTTTGAGGTCCCATTCTTTTAAAAGCTTTCATTATATTTAGCTGAACTCAGCCTATATTTCACATTTTTCACTTCAAAAAAATCTTTTTTCCCATTGACTTAACATGGGCACCAAATTTAGCGATTTTTGAGCTTTCAAAACGCCATAACTTCCTAACCGGAAGTCTGATTCGAATTTGGTTTTCAGATTCGGAATCCTGAGTAAATTTTCCATAAGACTAATATCCTAAATATTTAATTCGAAGAACTTTTTTTTGGACCTCGTTTTCGGACACTGATATCTCGAAATCGGTTTGAGATATCAAAAAACTAAATCGACCCTAGGTTTCCTACTTTTTTATAAGGAACACAATGAAAAAAACCCGGATCGAAAATATTGAAGGACGACCGAGAAAATCGAAAAAAGTGACAAAGTACTGGATTTGACCTAGTTCTTGACCTTTGACCTAGATAAAAATTTGACCCAATTTCCGAGGAACTAGATTCTGGACCTAAATTGACCAAATGACTGACTTTACTGAAAACCTTATGGTTATTGAGAAAACTGGGTTAGAATAATAAGAATAAGAAGAAGAATAAGAAAACTGACGAAAACAATAGACTCCAGATTTTCAATCTGGAGTCTAATAAAAAGAACTAGATTTTGGAAATTGAACGAGTTCAATTTCAGACTCCAGATCTAGACTTTTTTAGCCGAGTCATCCAGAATAAGCCAAGTCATCCAAAATGAACTAAGTCATCAAGAAAAAGAAGGATGGATGGATGGATGGATGGATGGATGGATGGATGAAAAATGAAGGAAGGATAGGATAGAATAGGAAGGAACGATAGGATAGAATAGGAAAGAAGGATAGAATAGAATAGGAAGAAGGGATAGAATAGGAAGGAGAGGAAACGAAGCAAGGGTAGATAGGAAGGATAGCATAGGATCAGAAAGGAAGGATGGATGCATTTTTCAATATTTTCTTCTCTACTCTTGACTTTCTATCAGGATACCATCAGATTGATTTTTCTTGAAATTTCAAAACGCCATAACTTCCGAACCGGAAGTCGGATCGAAATTTGATTTGTAGATTCAGATTCCTGACAAAAATGTCCCCCTAATTCATAACTCATACGTTAAATTTGGCGAATTTTTATTTTGACCTACTTTTCGGACACGCCATAACTTCCGACCGGAAGTCTGATTGAAATTTGGTTTGCAGATTCGGATTTCTGAGAAAATTCTACTCTTATTCATAACTCAAACGTTAAATTTGGAGAACTTTTTATTTTGACCTACTTTTCAGACACCATATCTCAAAAGTGGGTCAAAATACTTTCTGACGGCAAAAGGCTAACGCTATTAGCACACTCTTGGCTACATGTATACACAATTTCGAGGAATATAATTAAAGTGTAGTGTCAGAATCGCAAAAATAAGGATAAACTATGAATTTGACCTAGATTTTGACCTAGGGATTTTTGTGTCCAAATTTTGAAGTTAGGTAGCCTTCGAGGTTCCCTTCTTTCATAGGCTTTCATTATTGTAAGCTGTACTTAGTCTATATCTCGTATTTTACACTTCAAAAAATTTTTTGTTCCCATTGACATAACATGGGGCACTAAATTTAGCGATTTTTGAGCTTTCAAAATGTAATAACTTCCGAACCGGAAGTCGGATCGAAATTTGGTTTGCAGATTCGGATTCCTGAGAAAATTCTATACTTAATTCATAACTCAAATGTTAAATTTGGAGAACTTTATATTTTGACCTACTTTTCGGACACCATATCTCAAAAGTGGGGCAAAAAACTTTCTGACGGCAAAAGGCTAACACTATAAGCACACTCTTGGCTACATGCATACAAAATTTCGAGGGATATAATTAAAGTGTAGTGTCAGAATCGCAAAAATAAGGATAAACTATGAATTTGACCTAGATTTTGACCTAGGGATTTTTGTGTCCAAATTTTGAAGTTAGGTAGCCTTCGAGGTTCCCTTCTTTCATAGGCTTTCATTATATTTAGCTGAACTCAGTCTATATTTCGTATTTTTCACTTCAAAAAAATCTTTTTCCCCATTGACTTAACATGGGCACCAAATTTAGCGATTTTTGAGCTTTCAAAACGCCATAACTTCCGAACCGGAAGACTGATTCGAATTTTGTTTTCAGATTCGGAATCCTGATAAAATTTCCTATAAGACCAATATCCTGGACATTTGATTCGAAGAACTTTTCTTTGGACCTCGTTTTCGGACACTGATATCTCGAAATCTGTTTGAGATATCAAAAAACTAAATCGACCCTAGATTTTCTACTTTTTTATAAGGAACACAATGAAAAAAAACCGGATCGAAAATATTGAAGGATGACCGAGAAAATCGAAAAAAGTGACAAAGTACTGGATTTGACCTAGTTCTTGACCTTTGACCTAGATAAAAATTTGACCCAATTTCCGAGGAACTAGATTCTGGACCTAAATTGACCAAATGACTGACTTTACTGAAAACCTTATGGTTATTGAGAAAACTGGGTTAGAATAAGAATAAAAAGAATAATAAGAAGAATAACTAGACTTTGGAAATTGAACGAAGTTCAATTTCAGACTCCAGATCTAGACTTTTTTTGGCCGAGTCATCCAGAATAAGCCGAGTCATCCAAAATAAGCTGAGTTATCCAGAAAAAGATGGATGGATGGATGGATGAAAAAGGAAGGAAGGATAGGCTAGAATAGGAAGGAACGATAGGATAGAATAAGAAAGAATGATAGAATAGAATATGAAGAAGGAATAGAATAGGAAGGAGAGGATATGAAGGAAAGGTAGATAAGAAGGACACGATAGGATCACAAACGAAGGATGGATGCATTTTTCAATATTTTCTTCTCTACTCTTGACTTTCTATCAGGATACCATCAGATCGATTTTTCTCGAAATTTCAAAACGCCATAACTTTCGAATCGGAAGTCGGATCGAAATTTGGTTTGCAGACTCGGATTCCTGAGAAAATTCTACCCTTAATTCATAACTCATATGTTAAATTTGGAGAACTTTTTATTTTGACCTACTTTTCGGACACCAAATCCCAAAAGTGGGTAGAAATACTTTCTGACGGCAAAAGGCTAACACTATAAGCACACTTTTTCCTACCTGTATACAAAATTTTGAAGCAAATCATTTTAACATAGTGTCAGAATCGCAAAAATAAGGAAAAACTATGAATTTGACCTAGATTTTGACCTGGGGATTTTGGTGTCCAAATTTTGAAGTTAGGTAGCCTTCGAGGTCCCCTTCTTTCATAGGCTTTCATTATTTTAAGCTGTACTTAGTCTATATCTCAAATTTTACACTTCAAAAAAATCTTTTTTCCCATTGACATAACATGGGGCACCAAATTTAGCGATTTTTGAGCTTTCAAAATGTCATAACTTCCGAACAGGATGTCGGATCGAAATTTGATTTGCAGATTCGGATTCCTGAGAAAATTCTATACTTAATTCATAACTCAAACGTTAAATTTGGAGAATTTCTTATTTTGACCTACTTTTCGGACACCATATCTCAAAAGTGGGGCAAAATACTTTCTGACGGCAAAAGGCTAACACTATCACCACACTCTTGGCTACATGTATACAAAATTTTGAAGAATATAATTAATCTGTAGTGTCAGAATCGCAAAAATAAGAAAAAACTTTGAATTTGACCTAGATTTTGACCTAGGCATTTTGGTGTCCAAATTTTTATGAAAAGAAGGTTTTGAGGTCCCTTTCTTTTATGGGCTTCCATTATGTTTAGCTGTGCTTAGTCTGTATCTCGTATTTTACACTTCAAAAAAATATTTTTTCCCATTGAATTAACATGGGGCACCAAATTTAGCGATTTTTGAATTTTCAAAACGCCATAACTTCTGAACCGGAAGTCAAATCGAAATTTGGTTTTCAGATTCGGAATCCTGAGAAAATCTCTCATAAGAGTGATATCCTGGACATTGGATTCGGAGAATTTTTTTTGGACCTCGTTTTCGGACACTGATATCTCGAAATCGGTTTGAGATACCAAAAAACTAAATCGACCCTAGATTTCCTACTTTTTTATAAGGAACACAATGAAAAAAAAAGGATCAAAAATATTTAAGGACGACCGAGAAAATCGAAAAAAGTGACAAAGTACTGGATTTGACCTAGTTCTTGACCTTTGACCTAGATAAAAATTTGACCCAATTTCCCACCAACTAGATACTGAACCTAAATGAACTGTATAATGGTCTTTACTGGATACCTTATAGTTATTGAAAAAACTCTTAAAGAAAAATAATAAGAAGAAGAAGAAGAAGAATACTGGCAAAAACAATAGACTCCAGATTGACATCTGGAGTCTAATAAGAAAACTGACGAAAACAATAGACTCCAGATTTCATCTGGAGTCTAATAATAAAAAGAATAATAAGAAGAAGAATAAGAAAACTGACGAAAACAATAGACTCCAGATTTCATCTGGAGTCTAATAATAATAACTAGATTTTGGAAATTGAACGAAGTTCAATTTCAGACTCCAGATCTAGACTTTTTTTTAGCCGAGTCATCCAGAATAAGCCGAGTCATCCAGAATAAGCTGAGTCATCTAGAAAGAGATGGATAAATAAAATAGGAAGGTAGGATAGGATAGAATAGGAAAGAACGATAGGATAGAATAAGAAAGAAGGATAGGATAGAATAGGAAGAAAGGATAGGATAGGATAGGAAGGAAAAGATATGAAGGAAGGATAGATAGGAAGGATAGGGTAGGATGAGATAGGAAGGATGGATGAATTTTTCAATATTTTCTTCTCTACCCTTGACTTTCTATCAGGATACCATCAGATCGATTTTTCTCGAAATTTCAAAACGCTATCACTTCCGAACCGGAAGTCGGATCGAAATTTGGTTTTCAGATTCGGATTCCTGACAAAATTCTACCCCTAATTCATAACTCATACGTTAAATTTGGAGATTTTTTATTTTGACCTACTTTTCGGACACGCCATAACTTCCGAACCGGAAGTCAGATTGAAATTTGGTTTGCAGATTCAGATTCCTGACAGAATTCTACCCTTAATTCATAACTCATATATTCAATTTGGAGAACTTTTTATTTTGACCTACTTTTCGGACACCATATCTCAAAAGTGGGTCAAAATACTTTCTGACGGCAAAAGGCTAACACTATTAGCATATTCTTGGCTACATGTATACACAATTTCGAAGAATATAATTAAAGTGTAGTGTCAGAATCGAAAAAATAAGGAAAACCTATGAATTTGACCTAGATTTTGACCTAGGCATTTCGGTGTCCAAATTGTGAAGCTAGATGGCTTTTGAGGTCCCCTTCTTTTAAAGGCTTTGATTATATGAAGCTGAACTCAGTCTATATTCCGTATTTTTCACTTCAAAAAAATATTTTTTCCCATTGACTTAACATGGGCACCAAATTTAGTGATTTTTGAGTTTTCAAAATGCCATAACTTCCGAACTGGAAGTCAGATCCAAATTTCGTTTTCAGATTCGGAATCCTGAGAAAATTTCCTATAAGACTAATATCCTGGACATTTGATTCGGAGAACTTTGTTTTGGACCTCGTTTTCGGACACTGATATCTCGAAATCAGTTTGAGATATCAAAAAACTAAATCGACCCTAGATTTTCTACTTTTTTATAAGGAACACAATGAAAAAAACCCGGATCGAAAATATTGAAGGACGACTGAGAAAATCGAAAAAAGTGACAAAGTACTGGATTTGACCTAGTTCTTGACCTTTGACCTAGATAAAAATTTGACCCAATTTCCGAGGAACTAGATTCTGAACTTAAATTGACCAAATGACTGACTTTACTAAAAACCTTATGGTTATTGAGAAAACTGGTTTAGAATAATAAGAATAAGAATAATAACTAGACTTTGGAAATTGAACAAGTTCAATTTCAGACTCCAGATGACAGATTCGTTTACGCTGAGTCATCTAGAATAAGCCGAGTCATCCAGAATAAGCCAAGTCATCCAGAATAAGCTGAGTCATCCAGAATAAGCCGAGTCATCCAGAATAAGCCGATGGATGGACGAATGGATGGATTGATAGGATAGGAAGGATAGGACAGAATAGGAAGGAAGGATAGGATAGAATAGGAAGAAAGGATAGGAAAGGATAGGAAGGATGGGAAAGAAGGATAGGATTGGATAGGATACGTGGGATGGATATAGCCGAGTCATCCAGAATAAGCCAAGTCATCCAGTCATTTCCCTCTTTCCTATCCTTCTTATCCTATCCTATCCTTCCTATCCTATCCTATCCTTCCTATCTTTCCTTCCAGAATAGGAAGGAAGGATAGGATAGGATAGAATAGGAAGAAAGGATGGGATAGTATAGGATAGGAAGGAAGGATAGGATAGGACGTATAGTAAAGAAGGATAGGATTGGATAGGATAGGCTAGGTGAGATGGATATAGCCGAGTCATCCAGAATAAGCCAAGTCATCCAGAATAAGCCAAGTCATCCAGAATAAGCTGAGTCCTAAAGAATAAGCAGAGTCATCCATAATAAGCGGACAGATGGATGGATGAATGGATGGGTTGATAGGAAGGATAGGACAGAAAAGGAAGGGAGGATAGGATAGAATAGGAAGGAAGGATAGGATAGGATAGAATAGGAAGAAAGGATATGATAGGAAGGATAGGATAGGATACGATAGAATAGGAAGAAAGAATAAGATAGGACAGAAAGTCACAGAATAGGAAGGAGAGGATAGGATAAACGGAAGGATAGGATAGGAAGGATAGGATAGGATAGGATGGATGGATATGATAGATGGATGGATTTTTCAATATTGTCTGCACTACTCTTGACTTTCTATGAGGCTACTATCATATTGATTTTTTTTGAAAATTCAAAACGTCATAACTTTTGAACCGGAAGTCAGATCGAAATTTGGTTTGCAGATTCGGATTCCTGAGAAAATTTTACCCTTAGTTCATATGTCATACGTTGAATTTGGAGAACTTTTTGTCTTGACCTACTTTCTGGACGCCATATTTAAAAATCGGTAAGAGTAATCAAAAATCTAATGCCATATCTTTGCTTCGGCTTTTTCTAAGCTACATGATGAAAAAAAGATTTAGGAGTTACGATAAACAACGATGAAGATAAATGACAGAATGTTGAAAATGTAAGATTTGACCTAGTTCTTGACCTTTGACCTAGATAAAAATTTGACCAAATTTCCGAGAAACTAGATCTAGGACCTAAATGGACCATATATAGGACTTGACTCAATATCTTCTAGTTAACGAGAAAACTTGGAAAGAATAATAAACAAAGAATAATAATAAGAATAAGAATAAGAATACTGACGAAAACAATAGACTCCAGATTTACATCTGGAGTCTAATAATAGGAAGAAAACTGACGAAAACAATAGACTCCAGATTTCATCTGGAGTCTAATAATAATAAAGAAAACAGGCAAAAACAATAGACTCCAGATTTTCAATCTGGAGTCTAATAAAGAAAACTGGCAAAAGCAATAGACTCCAGATTTTCATCTGGAGTCTAATAATAACTAGATTTGTGAAATTGAACAAGTTCAATTTAAGACTCCAGATTTATTTTACCTAGATAGATCAGTAAAGAGCTGAGTAAGTAACTGAGTAATTAGCTGAGTAAGTACCTTAGTAGTAGTTGAGTAAGTAGCTGAGTAAGTAACTGAGTAAAAAGCTGAGTAGGTAGCTGAGTAAGTAGCTGAGTAAGTACCTGAGTTAGTAGCTGAGTAAGTTGCTAAGTAAGTAATAACTAATTAAGTAATTGAGTAAGTAGTCAAATAAGTAGCTGAGTAGGTAGAGAGGTAAAGTAGGGTATGCAGGAATTTTTGAAAGTATATTTGATCAATCTGCATCGTGAATACTGGCAAGTGCGAATTTCAAACTTCAAAATGGCGTAGAATCTAAACCGGGGGTCGGCTTGCAATTTTTACTACAAGTATACAAAATTTCGGAGAATATCATTGAAGTGTAGTGTCAGAATCGCAAAATAAGAAAAAACTATGAATTTGACCTAGATTTTTTAAACTAGGTATTTTGGTGTCCAAACTTTGAAGGAAAGTAGCTTTTGAGGTCCCCTTCTTCTATGGGCTTTCATTATGTTTAGCTGTACTCATTCTATATCTCGTATTTTTACACTTCAAAAAATTATTCGGTCCCATTGATTTAACATGGGGCACCAAATTTAGCGATTTTTGAGATCTCAAAACGCCATAACTTCAGAACAAGTAGTCGGATCGAAATTTGGTTTGCAGATCTAGATTTCTGAGAAAATTCTACCCTTAATTCATAACTCATACGTTAATTTTGGAAAACTTTTTACTTTGGCCTACTTTTTGGACACCATATCTCAAAAGTGGGTCAAAATACTTTCTGACGGCAAAACGCTAACACTTTTAGCATACTCTTTGCTACCTGTATACAAAATTTTAAAGCAAATCATTTAAATATAGTGTCAGAATCGCAAAAATAAGGGAAAACTATAAATTTGACCTAGATTTTGACCTAGGCATTTTGGTGTCCAAATTTTGGAGCTAAGTAGCCTTAGAGGTCCCCTTCTTTAATAGGCTTTCATTAAATTAAGCTGTACTCAGTCTATATCTTGTATTTTACACTTCAAAAAAATCTTTTTTCCCATTGCCATAACATAGGCACCAAATTTAGCGATTTTTGAGCTATCAAAACACCATAAATTCCAAACCAAAAGCCGGATTGAAATTTAGTTTGCAGATTTGGATTCCTGAGAAAATTCTACCCTTAATTCATAACTCATACGTTAAATTTGGAGAACTTTTTAGTTTGACCTACTTTTCGGACACCATATCTCAAAAGTGGGTCAAAATACTTCCTGACGGCAAAAGGCTAACACTATAAGCACACTCTTGGCTACATGTACACAAATTTTCGAAGAATATAATTAATCTGTAGTGTCAGAATCGCAAAAATAAGGAAAAACTTTGAATTTGACCTAGATTTTGACCTAGGCATTTTGGTGTCCAAATTTTTATGAAAAGAAGGTCTTGTGGTCCCTTTCTTTTATGGGCTTCCATTATGTTTAGCTGTGCTTAGTCTATATCTCGTATTTTACACTTCAAAAAAATATTTTTTCCCATTGAATTAACATGGGGCACCAAATTTAGCGATTTTTGAATTTTCAAAACGCCATAACTTCTGAACCGGTAGTCAGATCGAAATTTGGTTTTCATATTCGGAATCCTGAGAAGATTTCCCATAAGACTGATATCCTGGACATTGGATTCGGTGAAATTTTTTTTGGACCTCGTTTTCGGACACTGATATCTCGAAATCGGTTTGAGATACCAAAAAACTAAATCGACCCTAGGTTTTCTACTTTTTTTATGAGGAACACAATGAAAAAAACCAGGATCAAAAATATTGAAGGACGACCGAGATAATGGGAAAAAGTGACAAAGTACTGGATTTGACCTAGTTCTTGACCTTTGACCTAGATAAAAATTTGACCTCATTTCCCAGAAAGCCAGATACATTCCCTAGTTAATCATGTAAGCAGCTTAAAGTAAGCTCTTCTAGTTGGTGAGAAATCTGGGAAGGAGGAAGAAGAAGAAGAATAACTAGATTTTGGAAATTGAACGAGTTCAATTTCAGACTCCAGATCTAGATTTTTTTTAGCTGAGTCATCCAGAATAAGCCAAGTCATCCAAAATAAGCTAAGTCATCCAGAAAAAGATGGATGGATGGATGGATGGATGAAAAGGGAAGGAAGGATACTATAGAATAGGAAGGAACGATAGGATGGAATAGGAAAGAAGGATAGAATAGAATAGGAAGGATAGGAAGGAGAGGATATGAAGCAAGGGTAGATAGGAAGGATAGCATAGGATCAGAAAGGAAGGATGGATGCATTTTTCAATATTTTCTTCTCTACTCTTGACTTTCTATCAGGATACCATCAGATCGATTTTTCTTGAAATTTCAAAATGCCATAACTTCCAAACCGGAAGTCGGATCGAAATTTGATTTGCAGATTCGGATTCCTGACAAAATTCTACCCCTAATTCATAACTCATACGTTAAATTTGGAAACTTTTTATTTTGACCTACTTTTCGGACACGCCATAACTTCGGAACCGGAAGTCGAATTGGAATTTGGTTTGCAGATTCGGATTTCTGAGAAGATTCTATTCTTAATTCATAACTCAAACGTTAAATTTGGAGAATTTTTTATTTTGACCTACTTTTCGGACACCATATCTCTAAAGTGGGTCAAAATACTTTCTGACGGCAAAAAGCTAACACTATTAGCGTACTCTTGGCTACATGTATACAAAATTTCGAAGAATATAATTAATCTGTAGTGTCAGAATCGCAAAAATAAGGAAAAACTTTGAATTTGACCTAGATTTTGACCTAGGCATTTTGGTGTCCAAATTTTGAAGCTAGATGGCTTTTGATGTCCCATTCTTTTAAAAGCTTTCATTATATTTAGCTAAACTCAGTCTATATTTCATATTTTTTACTTCAAAAAAATCTTTTTTCCCATTGACTTAACATGGGCACCAAATTTAGCGATTTTTGAGCTTTCAAAACGCCATAACTTCTGAACCGGAAGTCTGATCTAAATTTGGTTTTCAGATTCGGAATCCTGAGAAAATTTCCTATATGACTAATATCCTGGACATTTGATTCGGAGAACTTTTTTTTGGACCTTGTTTGCGGACACTGATATCTCGAAATCGGTTTGAGATATTAAAAAACTAAATCGACCCTAGGTTTCCTACTTTTTTATAAGGAACACAATGAAAAAAACCCGGATCGAAAATATTGAAGGACGACCGAGAAAATCGAAAAAAGTGGCAAAGTACTGGATTTGACCTAGTTCTTGACCTTTGACCTAGATAAAAATTTGACCCAATTTCCGAGGAACTAGATTCTGAACCTAAATTGACCAAATGACTGACTTTACTGAAAGCCTAATGGTCATTGAGAAAACTGGGTTAGAATAATAACTAGATTTTGGAAATTGAACGAGTTCAATTTCAGACTCCAGATCTAGACTTTTTTTAGCCGAGTCATCCAGAATAAGCCAAGTCATCCAAAATAAGCTAAGTCATCCAGAAAAAGATGGATGGATGGATGGATGAAAAAGGAAGGAAGGATAGGATAGAATAGGAAGGAACTATAGGATAGAATAGGAAAGAATGATATAATAGAATAGGAAGAAAGGATAGAATAGGAAGGATAGGAAGGAGAGGATACGAAGCAAGGGTAGATAGGAAGGATAGGATAGGATCAGAAAGGAAGGATGGATGCATTTTTCAATATTTTCTTCTCTACTCTTGACTTTCTATCAGGATACCATCAGATCGATTTTTCTTGAAATTTCAAAACGTCATTACTTCCGAACCGGAAGTCGGATCGAAATTTGATATGCAGATTCGGATTCCTGACAAAATTCTACCCCTAATTCATAACTCATACGTTAAATTTGGCGAATTTTTATTTTGACCTACTTTTCGGACACGCCATAACTTCGGAACCGGAAGTCGAATTGAAATTTGGTTTGCAGATTCGGATTTCTGAGAAGATTCTATTCTTAATTCATAACTCAAACGTTAAATTTGGAGAACTTTTTATTTTGACTTACTTTTCGGACACCATATCTCAAAAGTGGGTCAAAATACTTTCTGACGGCAAAAGGCTAACACTATAAGCGTACTCTTGGCTACATGTATACAAAATTTCGAAGAATATAATTAATCTGTAGTGTCAGAATCGCAAAAATAAGGAAAAACTTTGAATTTGACCTAGATTTTGACCTAGGCATTTTGGTGTCCAAATTTTGAAGCTAGATGGCTTTTGAGGTCCCATTCTTTTAAAAGCTTTCATTATATTTAGCTAAACTCAGTCTATATTTCATATTTTTTACTTCAAAAAAATCTTTTTTCCCATTGACTTAACATAGGCACCAAATTTAGCGATTTTTGAGCTTTCAAAACGCCATAACTTCTGAACCCGAAGTCTGATCTAAATTTAATTTTCAGATTCGGAATCCTGAGAAAATTTCCTATAAGACTAATATCCTGGACATTTGATTCGGAGAACTTTTTTTTGGACCTTGTTTTCGGACACTGATATCTCGAAATCGGTTTGAGATATCAAAAAACTAAATCGACCCTAGGTTTTCTACTTTTTTATAAGGAACACAATGAAAAAAAACCGGATCGAAAATATTGAAGGACGACCGAGAAAATCGAAAAAAGTGACAAAGTACTGGATTTGACCTAGTTCTTGACCTTTGACCTAGCTAAAAATTTGACCCAATTTCCGAGGAACTAGATTCTGGACCTAAATTGACCAAATGACTGACTTTACTGAAAACCTTATGGTTATTGAGAAAACTGGGTTAGAATAAGAATAAGAATAAAAAGAAGAATAAGAAAACTGACGAAAACAATAGACTCCAGATTTCATCTGGAGTCTAATAAGAAGAAGAAGAATAAGAAAACTGACGAAAACAATAGACTCCAGATTTCATCTGGAGTCTAATAATAACTAGATTTGTGAAATTGAACAAGTTCAATTTAAGACTCCAGATTTATTTGACCTAGATAGATCAGTAAAGAGCTGAGTAAGTAACTGAGTAATTAGCTGAGTAAGTAGCTTAGTAGTTGTTGAGTAAGTAGCTGAGTAAGTAACTGAGTAAAAAGCTGAGTAGGTTTCTGAGTAAGTAGCTGAGTAAGTACCTGAGTTAGTAGCTGAGTAAGTTGCTAAGGAAGTAATAACTAATTAAGTAATTGAGTAAGTAGTCAAATAAGTAGCTGAGTAGGTAGAGAGGTAAAGTAGGGTATGCAGGAATTTTTGAAAGTATATTTGATCAATCTGCATCGTGAATACTGGCAAGTGCGAATTTCAAACTTCAAAATGACGTAGAATCTAAACTCATAACTCATACTTTAAAATTGGAGCACTTTTTATTTTGACCTACATTTCGGACACCATATCTCAAAAGTGGGTCAAAAACTTATTGACGGCAAAATGTTAACATTATTAGCACACTCTTTGCTACAAGTTTACAAAATTTCGGAGAATATCATTGAAGTGTAGTGTCAGAATCGCAAAATAAAAAAAACTATGAATTTGACCTAGATTTTGAAATAGGTATTTTGGTGTCCAAACTTTGAAGGAAAGTAGCTTTTGAGGTCCCCTTCTTCTATGGGCTTTCATTATGTTTAGCTGTACTCATTCTATATCTCGTATTTTTATACTTCAAAAAATTATTCGGTCCCATTGATTTAACATTGGGCACCAAATTTAGCGATTTTTGAGATTTCAAAACGCCATAACTTCAGAACAAGTAGTCGGATCGAAATTTGGTTTGCAGATCTAGATTTCTGAGAAAATTCTACCCTTAATTCATAACTCATACGTTAAATTTGGAAAACTTTTAACTTTGGCCTACTTTTCGGACACCATATCTCAAAAGTGGGTCAAAATACTTTCTGACGGCAAAACGCTAACACTATTAGCATACTCTTTGCTACCTGTATACAAAATTTTAAAGCAAATCATTCAAATATAGTGTCAGAATCGCAAAAATAAGGGAAAACTATAAATTTGACCTAGATTTTGACCTAGGCATTTTGGTGTCCAAATTTTGGAGCTAAGTAGCCTTCGAGGTCCCCTTCTTTAATAGGCTTTCATTATATTAAGCTGTACTCAGTCTATATCTCGTATTTTACACTTCAAAAAAATCTTTTTTCCCATTGACATAACATGGGGCAGCAAATTTAGCGATTTTTGAGCTTTCAAAACACCATAACTTCCGAACAGGAGGTCGAATCAAAATTTGATTTGCAAATTCGGATTCCTGATAAAATTCTACCCCTTATTCATAACTCATACGTTACATTTGAAGATTTTTTTATTTTGACCTACTTTTGGGACACCATATCTCAAAAGTGGGTCAAAATACTTTTTGACGGCAAAAGGCTAACACTATTAGCACACTCTTGGCTACATGTATACACAATTTCGAAGAATATAATTAAAGTGTAGTGTCAGAATCGCAAAAATAAGGAAAAGCATTGAATTTGACCTAGATTTTGACCTAGGCATTTTGTTGTCCAAATTTTAAAGATTAGAAGGTTTTGAGGTCCCCTTCTTTTATGGGCTTCCATTATGTTTAGCTGTACTTAGTCTATATCTCGTATTTTACACTTCAAAAAAATATTTTTTCCCATTGACATAACACGGGGCACCAAATTTAGCGATTTTTGAGCTTTCAAAACGCCATAACTTCCGAACCGGAAGTCGGATCGAAATTTGGTTTGCAGATTCGGATTACTGAGAAAATTCTATACTTAATTCATAACTCAAACGTCAAATTTTGAGAATTTTTTATTTTGACCTACTTTTCGGACACCATATCTCAAAAATGGGGCAAAATACTTTCTGACGGCAAAAGGCTAACACTATTAGCAGACTCTTAGCTACATGTATAAAAAATTTCGAAGAATATAATTAAAGTGTTGTGTCAGAATCGCAAAAATAAGGAAAAACTTTTCACTTGACCTAGATTTTGACCTAGGCATTTTGTTGTCCAAATTTTAAAGATTAGAAGGTTTTGAGGTCCCCTTCTTTTATGGGCTTCCATTATGTTTAGCTGTACTTAGTCTATATCTCGTATTTTACACTTCAAAAAAATATTTTTTCCCATTGACATAACATGGGGCACCAAATTTAGCGATTTTTGAGCTTTCAAAACGCCATAACTTCCGAACGGGAAGTCGGATTAAAATTTGGTTTGCAGATTCGGATTCCTGAGAAAATTCTACCCTTATTTCATACCTCATATGTTAAATTTGGAGAATTTGTTGGTTTTGACCTACTTTCAGGACGCCATATCTCAAAATCGCTAAGAGTAATCAAAAAACGGATGGCACATTCTCGATTTGTTTTTTTCTAAGCTACATGTAGAAACTAAGATGAAGTAGTTACGACAAACAACAACGAAGATAATTGACAGAATGTTGATTTGACCTTGATTTGACCTAGTTCTTGACCCTTGACCTAGATAAAAATTTGACCTAATTTCCCATCATTCCAGGTACTGCCGCTAGTTAATCATGTAAGCAGCTTAAAGTAAATTCTTTTAGTTGGTGAGAAATCTGGGAAGGAGGAAGATTCTGAAAGAATAATAATAACTAGATTTGTGAAATTGAACAAGTTCAATTTAAGACTCCAGATTTATTTGACCTAGATAGATCAGTAAAGAGCTGAGTAAGTAACTGAGTAATTAGCTGAGTAAGTACCTTAGTAGTAGTTGAGTAAGTAGCTGAGTAAGTAACTGAGTAAAAAGCTGAGTAGGTAGCTGAGTAAGTAGCTGAGTAAGTACCTGAGTTAGTAGCTGAGTAAGTTGCTAAGTAAGTAATAACTAATAAAGTAATTGAGTAAGTAGGCAAATAAGTAGCTGAGTAGGTAGGGAGGTAAAGTAGGGTATGCAGGAATTTTTGAAAATATATTTGATCAATCAGCATCGTGAATACTGGCAAGTGCGAATTTCAAACTTCAAAATGGCGTAGAATCTTAACCGGGGATCGGATTGCAATTTTAATTTCAGATCCGGATTCCTGAGGAAATTCTACCCCCAATTCATAACTCATACGTTAAATTTGGAGAACTTTTTATTTTGACCTACATTTCGGACACCATATCTCAAAAGTGGGTCAAAATAGTCTCTGACGGCAAAAGGCTACCACTATTAGCACACTCTTTGCTACAAGTATACAAAATTTTGAAGCAAATCCTAAAAGTGTAGTGCCAGAATCGCAGAAATAAGGAAAAACTATGAATTTGACCTAGATTTTGACCTAGGCATTTTGGTGTCCATATATTGAAACTAGGTAGCTTTTGAGGTCCCCTTCTTTTATAGGAATTCATTATCTTAAGCTGTACTCAATCTATATCTCGTATTTTACACTTCAAAAAAATCTTTTTTCCTTGACTTTCAATCAGGATAACATCAGATCGATTTTTCTCGAAATTTCAAAACGCCATAACTTTCAAACGGGAAGTCGGATCGAAATTTGGTTTGCAGATTCGGATTCCTGACAAAATTCTAACCCTAATTCATAACTCATACATTAAATTTGGCGAATTTTTATTTTGACCTACTTTTTGGACACGCCATAACTTCGGAACCGGAAGTCGGATCGAAATTTGGTTTGCAGATTCGGATTTCTCGGAAAATTCTACTCTTAATTCATAACTCAAACATTAAATTTGGAGAACTTTTTATTTTGACCTATATTTCGGACACCATATCTCAAAAGTGGGTCAAAATACTTTCTGACGGCAAAAGGCTAACGCTATTAGCACACTCTTGGCTACATGTATACACAATTTCGAAGAATATAATTAAAGTGTAGTGTCAGAATCGAAAAATAAGGAAAACCTATGAATTTGACCTAGATTTCGACCTAGGCATTTTGGTGTCCAAATTTTGAAGCTAGATGGATTTTGAGGTCCAATTCTTTTAAAGGCTTTGATTATGTGAAGCTGAACTCAGTCTATATTCCGTATTTTTCACTTCAAAAAAATCTTTTTTCCCATTGACTTAACATGGGCACCAAATTTAGCGATTTTTGAGTTTTCAAAACGCCATAACTTCCGAACCGGAAGTCGGATCGAAATTTGGTTTGCAGATTTAGATTCCTGAGAAAATTCTACACTTAATTCATAACTCAGATGTTAAATTTGGAGAACTTTTCATTTTGACCTACTTTCTGGACGCCATATTTCAAAATCAGTAAGCGTAATCAAAAATCTAATGTCATGTCTTTGCTTTGGCTTTTTCTAAGCTACATGATGAAAAAAAGATTTAGGAGTTACGATAAACAACGACGAAGATAATTGACAGAATATTGATTTGACCTTAATTTGACCTAGTTCTTGACCTTTGACCTAGATAAAAATTTGACCTAATTTCCCATGAACCCAGGTACTTTGCCTAGTTGATCATGTAAGCAGCTTAAAGTAAACTCTTCTAGTTGGTGAGAAATCTGGGAAGGAGGAAGATTCTGAAAGAATAATAATAACTAGATTGGTAAATTAACAGAGTTCAATTTAAGACTCCAGATTGATTTACTTGAGTAAAGAGCTGAGTAGGAAGCTGAGTACGTAGATGAGTAGGTAGCTGAGTAAGTAGCTGAGTATGTAGCTGAGTAAGTAGCTGAGTAAGTAATTGAGTAAGTAGCTGAGTAGGTAGCTGAGTAAGCAGCTGAGTAGGTAGCTGAGTCAGTAGCTGAGTAAGTAGCTAAGTAAGTAATAACTGATTAAGTAATTGAGTAATTAGTAGTCAAATAAGTAGCTGAGTAGGTAGGGAGGTAAAGTAGGGTATGCAGGAATTTTTGAAAGTATATTTGATCAATCTGCATCGTGAATACTGGCAAGTGCGAATTTCAAACTTCAAAATGGCGTAGAATCTAAACCGGGGGTCGGATTGCAATTTTAATTTCAGATCCGGATTCCTGAGGAAATTCTACCCCTAATTCATAACTCATACTTTAAAATTGGAGATTTTTTATTTTGACCTACATTTCGGACACCATATCTCAAAAGTGGGTCAAAAAACTTATTGACGGCAAAATGTTATATTATTAGCACACTCTTTGCTACAAGTATACAAAATTTCGGAGAATATCATTGAAGTGTAGTGTCAGAATCGCAAAATAAAAAAAACTATGAATTTGACCTAGATTTTGAACTAGGTATTTTGGTGTCCAAACTTTGAAGGAAAGTAGCTTTTGAGGTCCCCTTGTTCTATGGGTTTTCATTATGTTTAGCTGTACTAATTCTTTATCTCGTATTTTTACACTTCAAAAAATTATTCGGTCCCATTGATTTAACATGGGGCACCAAATTTAGCGATTTTTGAGATCTCAAAACGCCATAACTTCAGAACAAGTAGTCGGATCGAAATTTGATTTGCTGATCTAGATTTCTGAGAAAATTCTACCCTAAATTCATAACTCATACGTTAAATTTGGAAAACTTTTTACTTTGGCCTACTTTTTGGACACCATATCTCAAAAGTGGGTCAAAATACTTTCTGACGGCAAAACGCTAACACTATTAGCATACTCTTTGCTACCTGTATACAAAATTTTAAAGCAAATCATTTAAATATAGTGTAACAATCGCAAAAATAAGGGAAAACTATAAATTTGACCTAGATTTTGACCTCGGCATTTTGGTGTCCAAATTTTGGAGCTAAGTTGCCTTCGAGGTCCCCTTCTTTAATAAGCTTTCATTATATTAAGCTGTACTCAGTCTATATCTTGTATTTTACACTTCAAAAAAATCTTTTTTCCCATTGACATAACATGGGGCAGCAAATTTAGCGATTTTTGAGCTTTCAAAACACCATAACTTCCGAACAGGAGGTCGAATCAAAATTTGATTTGCAGATTCGAATTCCTGATAAAATTCTACCCCTTATTCATAACTCATACGTTACATTTGAGGATTTTTTTATTTTGACCTACTTTTGGGACACCATATCTCAAAAGTGGGTCAAAATACTTTTTGACGGCAAAAGGCTAACACTATTAGCACACTCTTGGCTACATGTATACACAATTTCGAAGAATATAATTAAAGTGTAGTGTCAGAATCGCAAAAATAAGGAAAAGCTTTGAATTTGACCTAGATTTTGACCTAGGCATTTTGTTGTCCAAATTTTCAAAATGAGAAGGTTTTGAGGTCCCCTTCTTTTATGGGCTTCCATTATGTTTAGCTGTACTTAGTCTATATCTCGTATTTTACACTTCAAAAAAATATTTTTTTCCATTGACATAACATGGGGCACCAAATTTAGCGATTTTTGAGCTTTCAAAACGCCATAACTTCCGAACCGGAAGTCGAATCGAAATTTGGTTTGCAGATTTGGATTCCAGAGAAAATTCTATCCTTATTTCATAGCTCATACGTTAAATTTGGAAACTTTTTATTTTGACCTACTTTTCGGACACGCCATTACTTCCAAACCGGAAGTCGGATCGAAATTTGGTTTGCAGATTCGGATTCCTGAGAAAATTCTATACTTAATTCATACCTCAAACGTCAAATTTTGAGAATTTTTTATTTTGACCTACTTTTCGGACACCATATCTCAAAAATGGGGCAAAATACTTTCTGACGGCAAAAGGCTAACACTATTAGCACACTCTTAGCTACATGTATACAAAATTTCGAAGAATATAATTAATCTGTTGTGTCAGAATCGCAAAAATAAGAAAAAACTTTGAATTTGACCTGGATTTTGACCTAGGCATTTTGGTGTCCAAATTTTGAAGCTGGATGGCTTATGAGGTCCCCTTCTTTTAAAAGCTTTCATTATATTTAGCTGAACTCAGTATATATTTCGTATTTATCACTTCAAAAAAATCTTTTTTCCCATTGACTTAACATGGGCACCAAATTTAGCGATTTTTGAGCTTTCAAAACGCCATAACTTCCGAACGGGAAGTTGGATCAAAATTTGGTTTGCAGATTCGGATTCCTGAGAAAATTCTACCCTTATTTCATAGCTCATATGTTAAATTTGGAGAGTTTTTTGGTTTTGACCTACTTTCAGGACGCCATATCTCAAAATCGCTAAGAGTAATCAAAAAAAGGATGGCACACTCTCGATTTGTTTTTTTCTAAGCTACATGTAGAAACTAAGATGAAGTTGTTACGACAAACAACAACGAAGATAATTGACAGAATGTTGGTTTGACCTTGATTTGACCTAGTTCTTGACCCTTGACCTAGATAAAAATTTGACCTAATTTCCCATCATCCCAGGAACTGCCCCTAGTTGATCATGTAAGCAGCTTAAAGTAAATTCTTTTAGTTGGTGAGAAATCTGGGAAGGAGGAAGATTCTGAAAGAATAATAATAACTAGATTTGTGAAATTGAACAAGTTCAATTTAAGACTCCAGATTTATTTGACCTAGATAGATCAGTAAAGAGCTGAGTAAGTAACTGAGTACTTAGCTGAGTAAGTACCTTAGAAGTAGTTGAGTAAGTCGCTGAGTAAGTAACTGGGTAAAAAGCTGAGTAGGTAGCTGAGTAGGTAGCTGAGTAAGTACCTGAGTAAGTAGCTGAGTAAGTTGCTAAGGAAGTAATAACTAATTAAGTAATTGAGTAAGTAGTCAAATAAGTAGCTGAGTAGGTAGAGAGGTAAAGTAGGGTATGCAGGAATTTTTGAAAGTATATTTGATCAATCTGCATCGTGAATACTGGCAAGTGCGAATTTCAAACTTCAAAATGGCGTAGAATCTAAACCGGGGGTCGGATTGCAATTTTAATTTCAGATCCAGATTCCTGAGGAAATTCTACCCCTAATTCATAACTCATACTTTAAAATTGGAGAACTTTTTATTTTGACCTACATTTCGGACACCATATCTCAAAAGTGGGTCAAAAAACTTATTGACGGCAAAATGTTACCATTATTAGCACACTCTTTGCTACAAGTTTACAAAATTTCGGAGAATATCATTGAAGTGTAGTGTCAGAATCGCAAAATAAAAAAAACTATGAATTTGACCTAGATTTTGAACTAGGTATTTTGGTGTCCAAACTTTGAAGGAAAGTAGCTTTTGAGGTCCCCTTCTTCTATGGGCTTTCATTAAGTTTAGCTGTACTCATTCTACATCTCGTATTTTTATACTTCAAAAAATTATTCGGTCCCATTGATTTAACATGGGGCACCAAATTTAGCGATTTTTGAGATTTTAAAACGCCATAACTTCAAAACAAGTAGTCGGATCGAAATTTGGTTTGCAGATCTAGATTTCTGAGAAAATTCTACCCTTAATTCATAACTCATACGTTAAATTTGGAAATTTTTTAACTTTGGCCTACTTATCGGACACCATATCTCAAAAGTGGGTCAAAATACTTTCTGACGGCAAAACGCTAACACTATTAGCATACTCTTTGCTACCTGTATACAACATTTTAAAGCAAATCATTAAAATATAGTGTCAGAATCGCAAAAATAAGGGAAAACTATAAATTTGACCTAGATTTTAACCTAGGCATTTTGGTGTCCAAATTTTGGAGCTAAGTAGCCTTCGAGGTCCCCTTCTTTAATAGGATTTCATTATATTAAGCTATACTCAGTCTATAACTCGTAATTTACACTTCAAAAAAATCTTTTTTCCCATTGACATAACATGGGGCAGCAAATTTAGCGATTTCTGAGCTTTCAAAACACCATAACTGTCGAACAGGAGGTCGAATCAAAATTTGATTTGCAGATTCGGATTCCTGATAAAATTCTACCCCTTATTCATAACTCATACGTTACATTTGAAGATTTTTTATTTTGACCTACTTTTGGGACACCATATCTCAAAAGTGGGTGAAAATACTTTTTGACGGCAAAAGGCTAACACTATTAGCACACTCTTGGCTACATGTATACACAATTTCGAAGAATATAATTAAAGTGTAGTGTCAGAATCGCAAAAATAAGGAAAAGCTTTGAATTTGACCTAGATTTTGACCTAGGCATTTTGTTGTCCAAATTTTCAAAATTAGAAGGTTTTGAGGTCCCCTTCTTTTATGGGCTTCCATTATGTTTAGCTGTACTTAGTCTATATCTCGTATTTTACACTTCAAAAAAATATTTTTTCCCATTGACATAACATGGGGCACCAAATTTAGCGATTTTTGAGCTTTCAAAACGCCATAACTTCCGAACCGGAAGTCGGATCGAAATTTGGTTTGCAGATTTGGATTCCAGAGAAAATTCTGTCTTTAATTCATAGCTCATACGTTAAATTTGGAAACTTTTTTTTTTTGACCTACTTTTCGGACACGCCATAACTTCCAAACCGGAAGTTGGATCGAAATTTGGTTTGCAGATTCGGATTCCTGAGAAAATTCTATACTTAATTCATAACTCAAACATCAAATTTTGAGAATTTTTTATTTTGACCTACTTTTCGGACACCATATCTCAAAAATGGGGCAAAATACTTTCTGACGGCAAAAAGCTTACACTATTAGCAGACTCTTAGCTACATGTATACAAAATTTCGAAGAATATAATTAATCTGTTGTGTCAGAATCGCAAAAATAAGGAAAAACTTTGAATTTGACCTAGATTTTGACCTAGGCATTTTGGTGTCCAAATTTTGAAGCTAGATGGCTTATGAGGTCCCCTTCTTTTAAAAGCTTTCATTATATTTAGCTGAACTCAGTCTATATTTCGTATTTTTCACTTCAAAAAAATCTTTTTTCCAATTGACTTAACATGGGCACCAAATTTAGCGATTTTTGAGCTTTCAAAACGCCATAACTTCCGAACAGGAAGTCGGATCAAAATTTGGTTTGCAGATTCGGATTCCTGAGAAAATTCTACCCTTATTTCATAGCTCATATGTTAAATTTGGAGAACTCTTTGGTTTTGACCTACTTTCAGGACGCCATATCTCAAAATTGGTACGAGTAATCAAAAATCTGTTGGCACACTCATGAAAGAGCTGTTTCTAAGCTACATCATGAAAAAAAGACAAAGTTGTTCCCATAAATAATGACGAAGATAATTGATAGAATGTTGAAAATGCAAGATTTGACCTAGTTCTTGACCTTTGACCTAGATAAAAATTTGACCTAATTTCCCATCATCCCAGATACATTCCCTAGTTGATCATGTAAGCAACTTAAAGTAAGCTCTTCTAGTTGGTGAGAAATCTGGGAAGGAGGAAGAATAATAATAACTAGATTTTGGAAATTGAACGAGTTCAATTTCAGACTCCAGATCTAGACTTTTTTTAGCCGAGTCATCCAGAATAAGCCGAGTCATCCAAAATAAGCTAAGTCATCAAGAAAAAGAAGGATGGATGGATGAAAAAGGAAGGAAGGATAGGATAGAATAGGAAGGAACGATAGGATAGAATAGGAAAGAAGGATAGAATAGAATAGGAAGAAGGGATAGAATAGGAAGGAGAGGATACGAAGCAAGGGTAGATGGGAAGGATAGGATAGGATCAGAAAGGAAGGATGGATGCATTTTTCAATATTTTCTTCTCTACTCTTGACTTTCTATCAGGATACCATCAGATCGATTTTTCTTGAAATTTAATAACGCCATAACTTCCGAACCGGAAGTCAGATCGAAATTTGATTTGCAGATTCGGATTCCTGACAAAATTCTACCCCTAATTCATAACTCATACGTTAAATTTGGCGAATTTTTATTTTGACCTACTTTCTGGACACGTCATAACTTCCAAGCCGGAAGTCGGATCGAAATTTGGTTTGCAGATTCGGATTCCTGAGAAAATTCTAAACTTAATTCATAACTCAATTGTTAAATTTGGAAAAAAAATTATTTTGACCTTCTTTTCGGACACCATATCTCAAAAGTGGGGCAAAATACTTTCTGACGGCAAAAGGCTAACACTATTAGCACACTCTTGGCTACATGCATACAAAATTTCGAAGAATATAATTAATCTGTAGTGACAGAATAGCAAAAATAAGGAAAAGTTTGAATTTGACCTAGATTTTGAACTAGGCATTTTGGTGTCCAAATTTTGAAGCTAGATGGCTTTTGAGGTCCCATTCTTTTAAAAGCTTTCATTATATTTAGCTGAACTCAGTCTATATTTCGTATTTTTCACTTCAAAAAAATATTTTTTCCCATTGACTTAACATAGGCACCAAATTTAGCGATTTTTGAGCTTTCAAAACGCCATAACTTCCGAACCGGAAGTCTGATTCGAATTTTGTTTTCAGATCCGGAATCCTGAGAAAATTTCCTATAAGACTAATATCCTGGACATTTGATTCGAAGAACTTTCGTTTGGACCTCGTTTTCGGACACTGATATCTCGAAATCGGTTTGAGATATCAAAAAACTAAATCGACCCTAGGTTTTCTACTTTTTTATAAGGAACACAATGAAAAAAACCCGGATCGAAAATATGAAAGGACGACCGAGAAAATCGAAAAAAGTGACAAAGTACTGGATTTGACCTAGTTCTTGACCTTTGACCTAGCTAAAAATTTGACCCAATTTCCGAGGAACTAGATTCTGGACCTAAATTGACCAAATGACTGACTTTACTGAAAATTTTATGGTTATTGAGAAAACTGGTTTAGAATAATAATAAGAACTAGATTTTGGAAATTGAACGAAGTTCAATTTCAGACTCCAGATCTAGACTTTTTTTAGCCGAGTCATCCAGAATAAGCCGAGTCATCCAGAATAAGCTGAGTCATCTAGAAAGAGATGGATAAATAAAATAGGAAGGTAGGATAGGATAGAATAGGAAAGAACGATAGGATAGAATAAGAAAGAAGGATAGGATAGAATAGAATAGGAAGAAAGGATAGGATAGGATAGGAAGGAAAAGATATGAAGGAAGGATAGATAGGAAGGATAGGGTAGGATGAGATAGGAAGGATGGATGAATTTTTCAATATTTTCTTCTCTACTCTTGACTTTCTGTCAGGATACCATCAGATCGATTTTTCTCGAAATTTCAAAACGCTTTCACTTCCGAACCGGAAGTCGGATCGAAATTTGGTTTGCAGATTCGGATTCCTGACAAAATTCTACTCCTAATTCATAACTCATACGTTAAATATGGAGATTTTTTATTTTGACCTACTTTTCGGACACGCCATAACTTCCGAACCGGAAGTCGGATCGAAATTTGGTTTGCAGATTCGGATTCCTGAGAAAATTCTATACTTAATTCATAACTCAAACGTCAAATTTGGAGAACTTTTTATTTTGACCTACTTTTCGGACACCATATCTCAAAAGTGGGTCAAAATACTTTCTGACGGCAAAAGGCTAACACTATTAGCATATTCTTGCCTACATGTATACACAATTTCGAAGAATATAATCAAAGTGTAGTGTCAGAATCGAAAAAATAAGGAAAACCTATGAATTTGACCTAGATTTTGACCTAGGCATTTCGGTGTCCAAATTGTGAAGCAAGTAGGCTTTTGAGGTCCCCTTCTTTTAAAGGCTTTGATTATATGAAGCTGAACTCAGTCTATATTCCGTATTTTTCACTTCAAAAATTTTTTTTTCCCATTGACTTAACATGGGCACCAAATTTAGCGATTTTTGAGTTTTCAAAACGCCATAACTTCCGAACCGGAAGTCAGATCCAAATTTCGTTTTCGGATTCAGAATCCTGAGAAAATTTCCTATAAGACTAATATCCTGGACATTTGATTCGGAGAACTTTTTTTTGGACCTCGTTTTCGGACACTGATATCTCGAAATCGGGTTGAGATATCAAAAAACTAAATCGACCCTAGGTTTCCTACTTTTTTATAAGGAACACAATGAAAAAAACCCGGATCAAAAATATTAAAGGACAACCGAGAAAATCGAAAAAAGTGACAAAGTACTGGATTTGACCTAGTTCTTGACCTTTGACCTAGATAAAAATTTGACCCAATTTCCGAGGAACTAGATTCTGGACCTAAATTGACCAAATGACTGACTTTACTGAACATTTTATGGTTATTGAGAAAACTGGTTTAGAATAATAATAATAAGAACTAGATTTTGGAAATTGAACGAAGTTCAATTTCAGACTCCAGACCTAGACTTTTTTTAGCCGAGTCATCCAGAATAAGCCGAGTCATCCAGAATAAGCTGAGTCATCTACAAAGAGATGGATAAATAAAATAGGAAGGTGGGATAGGATAGAATAGGAAAGAACGATAGGATAGAATAAGAAAGAAGGATAGGATAGAATAGAATAGGAAGAAAGGATAGGATAGGATAGGAAGGATAGGAAGGAAAAGATACGAAGAAAGGATAGAAAAGATACGAAGAAAGGATAGAAAGGAAGGATAGGATAAGATCAGATAGGAAGGATGGATGAATTTTTCAACATTTTCTTCTCTACTCTTGACTTTCTATCAGGATACCATCAGATCGATTTTCCGAAATTTCAAAACGCCATAACTTCCGAACCGGAAGTCGGATCGAAATTTGGTTTGAAGATTCGGATTCTTGACAAAATTCTACCCCTAATTCATAACTCATACGTTTAATTTGGAGATTTTTTATTTTGACCTACTTTTCGGACACGCCATAACTTCCGAACCGGAAGTCGGGTCGAAATTTGGTTTGCAGATTCGGATTCCTGACAAAATTCTCCCCTTAATTCATAACTCATATATTAAATTTGGAGAACTTTTTATTTTGACCTACTTTTCGGACACCATATCTCAAAAGTGGGGCAAAATACTTTCTGACGGCAAAAGGCTAACACTATTAGCACACTCTTGGCTACATGCATACAAAATTTCGAAGAATATAATTAATCTGTAGTGTCAGAATAGCAAAAATAAGGAAAAACTTTGAATTTGACCTAGATTTTGACCTATGCATTTTGGTGTCCAAATTTTGAAGCTAGATGGCTTTTGAGGTCCCATTCTTTTAAAAGCTTTCATTATATTTAGCTGAACTCAGTCTATATTTCGTATTTTTCACTTCAATAAAATCTTTTTTCCCATTGACTTAACATGGGCTCCAAATTTAGCGATTTTTGAGCTTTCAAAACGCCATAACTTCAGAACCGGAAGTCTGACCCAAATTTCGTTTTCAGATTCGGAATCCTGGGAAAATTTCTTATAAGACTGCTATCCTGGACATTTGATTCAGAGAACTTTTTTTTAGACCTCGTTTTCGGACACTGATATCTCGAAATCGGTTTGAGATATCAAAAAACTAAATCGACCCTAGCTTTCCTACTTTTTTATAAGGAACACAATGAAAAAAACCCGGATCGAAAATATTGAAGGACGACCGAGAAAATCGAAAAAAGTGACAAAGTACTGGATTTGACCTAGTTCTTGACCTTTGACCTAGATAAAAATTTGACCCAATTTCCTAGGAACTAGATTCTGGACCTAAATTGACCAAATGACTGACTTTACTGAAAACCTTACGGTTATTGAGAAAACTTGCTTAGAATAATAACTAGATTTTGGAAATTGAACGAAGTTCAATTTCAGACTCCAGATCTAGACTTTTTTTTAGCCGAGTCATCCAGAATAAGCCGAGTCATCCAGAATAAGCTGAGTCATCTAGAAAGAGATGGATAAATAAAATAGGAAGGTAGGATAGGATAGAATAGGAAAGAACGATAGGATAGAATAAGAAAGAAGGATAGGATAGAATAGAATAGGAAGAAAAGATAGGATAGGATAGGAAGGATAGGAAGGAAAAGATATGAATGAAGGATAGATAGGAAGGATAGGGTAGGATGAGATAGGAAGGATGGATGAATTTTTCAATATTTTCTTCTCTACTCTTGACTTTCTATCAGGATACCATCAGATCGATTTTTCTCGAAATTTTAAAACGCTATCACTTCCGAACCGGAAGTCGGATCGAAATTTGGTTTGCAGATTCGGATTCCTGACAAAATTCTACCCCTAATTCATAACTCATACGTTAAATTTGGAGATTTTTTATTTTGACCTACTTTTCGGACACACCATAACTTCCGAACCGGAAGTCGGATCGAAATTTGGTTTGCAGATTCGGATTCCTGAGACAATTCTATACTTAATTGATAACTCAAACGTCAAATTTGGAGAACTTTTTATTTTGACCTACTTTTCGGACACCATATCTCAAAAGTGGGTCAAAATACTTTCTGACGGCAAAAGGCTAACACTATTAGCATATTCTTGGCTACATGTATACAGAATTTCGAAGAATATAATTAAAGTGTAGTGTCAGAATCGAAAAAATAAGGAAAACCTATGAATTTGACCTAGATTTTGACCTAGGCATTTCGGTGTCCAAATTGTGAAGCTAGATGGCTTTTGAGGTCCCCTTCCTTTAAAGGCTTTGATTATATGAAGCTGAACTCAGTCTATATTCCGTATTTTTCACTTCAAAAAAATATTTTTTCCCATTGACTTAACATGGGCATCAAATTTAGCGATTTTCGAGTTTTCAAAACGCCATAACTTCCGAACTGGAAGTCAGATCCAAATTTCGTTTTCAGATTCGGAATCCTGAGAAAATTTCCTATAAGACTAATATCCTGGACATTTGATTCGGAGAACTTTGTTTTGGACCTCGTTTTCGGACACTGATATCTCGAAATCGGTTTGAGATATCAAAAAACTAAATCGACCCTAGGTTTCCTACTTTTTTATAAGGAACACAATGAAAAAAAACCGGATCGAAAATATTGAAGGACGACCGAGAAAATCGAAAAAAGTGACAAAGTACTGGATTTGACCTAGTTCTTGACCTTTGACCTAGATCAAAATTTGACCCAATTTCCGAGGAACTAGATTCTGAACCTAAATTGACCAAATGACTGACTTTACTGAAAACCTTATGGTTATTGAGAAAACTGGTTTAGAATAATAATAATAATAAGAAGAATAAGAAAACTGACGAGAACAATAGACTCCAGATTTTCAATCTGGAGTCTAAT
>CAIIXF020000080.1:0-143000 GCA_903813345.2 Owenia fusiformis
CAAAAGGCTTATTATTATATGGGTTAAAAGTTTTTTTAGGATTATCAATACCATGCAAGTTTCCTTGGTTCCCATGATACTACAAGATGACACTACAAGTATAACCATAATAATCATTAATCAAAGTACTATTGATCTGCCTGTGTGATAACATTTTGTTGCAGATGCTGAACGCCGAACACCAACCGCCAAGCATCGTTCACAAAAAAAGTTGGAGACAAATGTCTCTACTTGTGGTGGTGACATAGATATAAGACCCCAAACCCATCCCAAACAGTTCCTAGATCTATAATGGAGATAAAACCTTAGTTGAATATTCAAATTGAACCAGTAAAACAGATGTAAATTAGGTTCCCTTCTTGAAGTTTCACAAGATCATGAAGCCTGAACAGTTGATTTCACTCTTTATCAAAAATCATGGATGATTGCTGTTGGATAGGAATGAAATGAATAAAAAAAACTAGCCTATTGAATGTCTGTGCGAATGGTATCAAATAATTTAGAATTCTCAAAGTTGCTTTTCCACTTACTTAGTAACCTATGGCGGATCCGGGGGGGGGCATGGGGCCAGCCCCCCCCCCCTAAGTTGGGACCAGAAAAAAGAAAAATTGGGCTCAAAAAATTTTGGGCCAAAAAAGGCCTTCAGGCACCAAAAAGTGGGCCTTTTTGGTCATTACTAGGCATTCTAAGGTCTTATTTTTTTAATTTCAGGCCAAATTTTGAAGAAAATGGGCCTAAAGTTTTCAAAATTTGGGCCCACTTTTCGGTTTTAGGGGCCCAAAATTATTTTCCGCGCAAGCGCGGAAGTTTTTTTCTAAGTTTTTTTCACTGGTAACTCACTTTAATCCATAATCACATATCAATACAGGCTCATTTCCTCTGGCCACCATACCATTGCAATGTAATGACGGGAAATGGTCGCTGGATTAAGTAATCAAACGTCCCAATTAGTTGAGCGTTTGTTTTTGTTGAATGTTACTAGAAAACAAGGCGTAATTCTGATTTTGATATTATTGCAATGCACATAAAGCATAGTTCTATGCATGTGAGGAATCTACATGCATAGTTCATTTGATAGAGGGAAGGGGTGGCGTAAACAATTTCTGACTGCCAAGTAATAGAAACGGATCAGGCCCAAGGGGGGGGGGGTAAAACCACACCCCCTTGAAGAAAAGTTTCTGACGGGGCTGAGCCCCCCCCCCCTCGGCAAAAGCAGATTATGAATAATGTAGCCAGTCCATGTTAGTTTCTCGGAGATATCTTTGAAGAATTCCCAACTTATCAAGACAGATAACAATATTAAATGTAGATGGCAAAATAAACGCGTAAAATAAACCCATCATGCATGTGACTTGTCAACGAAATAAAAACAAAGAAACAAACATAAAAACCTATGCTCATTAATTAAGGGGAAAATCAGATTTAGCAAGCAAACTCCGAGACTTAACAAGAATTTTTGAATATTTTTTGCTTATATCATTCCGATCCTTGTCATGTTTATTTTTAAAAATTTGAAAGGAATAATTGATCGGTTAGTTGTCACTTGTACATTTTGCTTGCAATTTGTCACCCCTATTACACTGGCGGATATGGGGGGAGGGGGGGCCCAGGGGCCCGGGCCCCCCCCCCCTCGAGTGGGCCCAGAAAAAAAAAATTGGGCCCAAAAAAATTTTTGAGCAAAAAAAGGCCTTGTCGCCCCAAAAAGTGGGTCTTTTTGGTCATAAATGGGCCTTCTAAGGCCTTATTTTTTCATTTTAGGCCAAATTTTGAAGAAAATGGGCCTCATTTTATTCTCAGACCAGAAGTTTGGGCCCCCCCCCCCCCTTGTTGGTTCCCAGATCCGCCCCTGTATTAAAAGATCTGGTTCTGCCTTTATCAGTCAAATTTCATAGTTGTCAAATAAAAAATCCCCTTGGCAAGAAGGCCGCAGCTTGTACTTTAAAGAAAGTAGTCGGTCCATGATAGTGTCTGGGAGTTGTCTCTGAAGAATTCTCAACATATCAAGATACGGCTGATAATATAAAATGTAGATGGCAAAATAAAACGGCATGCCCCTCTAAACATATGCTCATTAATTAATATGGTTACAAGCAAAAAAGGATATAAAAAGGATATATAAAAGGATTTAAATGGTTGCAACGCATTATCTATTTTAACAGAAATCAAGATAGTAACTCATGCAACAAAACGGAAAATGGTTTAGAAAATAAATCAATGAGATCAACGTTATACAATGATGGAAACAAATCAGATAGTAAAAAATCTTATTCTAATTTAATTCCTAAATCAAGTCTCAACCCTCCAGACACTGGTGACATTTGAACGCATTTTATCTAATTTAAATTAGAATTCAAATTAGACTTTATCTAATTTAAACAATCAAATCAAATCAAAAGTAAAACATGCAAACAGGTATAACTGCTTATTTGATCTAATATCCGAGGAAATGTGCGTCCGGGGTGTGTGACGCTTATTACCAGTCCTACATCGCCGCTGAACACCCTGAAAAGAAATCTGCTTATGATAAGTTATTCTTTTTATACCATGGTCAGAGCAATATCTCAGTATTCAATAGCAAGTGATAAATCATATATTTAGAATATGGATGATATTGGGATTAGAGGGATGATATGGATATCAACCCGGGTATTTAAAAAAATTTCATTTTTCAAAAACAAATTTTTTAATTTTTTCAAACATTTTCTCTCATTCAAAAGAGGATTTTAGATATATTTTGCTCTTGATCATGGTATAAGGTCGTTATTCACCTGTCGGGATGATATTGAGAATATCCCTCGGATGATATCAATATTTCCCTCTGTCACTGCGTTCCCTCGGGATATATTCATATCATGTGATATTCCCCATATGAAATCCCTCCTGGTGATTAACTTCTTTGTATATACTTTCAACTAAAACAATGAAACAGAAACACAATGCATGCCAAACATTATCTATTGTTATATTATGGTTATTTCATAGTTTGCACTTGTATTCAGCAACTGTGTTTCTCAAACCAAATATGGGATAAACCTTTTTAGGGTTATCACGTCAGACTTAACACGTCGCTTGAGGCAAGATGCATAAACTATATAATTCCACGGCTATAACTTGAAGAACGCCATTGTTGTGTCTGTACCCCTTTCGGATGGGCCGTATATTGTTCTTGTGTGTATCCTACCCACGGGAACCTACAAAACAGAAAAATATATAATTACATTATCAAAAGGGGAAGTCCCGTCTATATAAATCCCTAGATTGAAGTCGTTGAAACATCCCCATATTCTGATATTTGCAACAAAAGAATGGTAAACCAAAGTCAGTAGTAGTTGTACCTTATGCATGAATTGTAGCTTTTGGGAAAGATGATAAAACGCAAAATATAATTTAAATACTTGGTGAAGACAGGCATTCATGATCTAACAAGAAATTTAGGGAAGGCGTTGATTATAATTAAACGTAAATGCAAAAGTTGACCATTGCATCTCGGTGGTTATCATGACAAATGAATGTTCATTCGAAGACTTCATTTTGCAAATTTGACCCAAAATCACACGAAAAATGGTCAGAATTATGAAAAACTGCATGATTTTGAAAGAGTTTTTGGCCAGGGGGGGGGGGTTGCCTAAAATAAGTGAAACTTTGAGAACCCACGGGAGTACATGTAATTACTCACTGTAGAAGTTAAATGCACGCGAGGAAATGTTTTTTTATTTGTGATACTCCCTAGATTTGCTTGTTGTGAATCAATAGAGTAAGAACGATACGTTTTGGATGTAAATAATATTAAAAGTTATTGAATGATTTGAAGTGCAATATAGGATATATTCTGCTCGAGAAATTCCGTATTGGAACGAGACGAAGTCGAGTGCCAATACAGAATATCGAGACAGAATATCATAATGTAGTTATTAAATTCACACGTTTGGTGTATTTGATATTGCCGAAATTATGTACAAGGGGTCTGTTGCAATTTCACAATTTCAAGCTGTAATCGGCCCTTGTGCCCGGGAGTAGAAATAAACTATATCTATGACAACATATTTCATGTCACTAAATTTAAACCCCTTATTTATGGAAAATACTTTACATTGTTCTTACTATGGATGTTATATAGGATTTAATTCGAATTTGAAATCCGGAATTTTTAGTACTTTAAAAAGATGAATTAAATATGGATGTTCTTTGTACAGTTTGTGCATTTACAGGATGTTGTGTACGTAGAAACAGAGAGGCTAGCTACATGTACACGTATTTTAGAGAACTTGTACGTGAACCCTGTCCCTCCCTCAATTTATTTTTTTTACCATTGGGAAGCTATCGTTCCGAGCTAAACCATAGTGTTATTTATTAAGAATTCCGACGACAAATTGCAGAATTATAGACCGATTAATGCAGTTTCTCAAATGGCTTGTTTAGAGCCAGAAAAGTGGATTCAGACTGCAACATGGTTGCTATATTGCTCTGGGTTTCGTCAGAGCCGACCGCCCGTGTATGATGTAGTATTGAAGGCCGGAGTGCAACTAGAGCACGGGTATTTAAAATGTATTCCCAACCTCCCAAAAAGGTTAATTCATCAAAACTACTCCGGGACTGTACACACGCGCACGAAACTACTGTAAGAAGAATAGGCGTAACATTCCTGTCGACTTATTAATAAACGTAATTTTTAAAGAAAAATTAAATCACCGAAAAGCGTATACAACTGCTTCAAATGTTTGTACATGTGTGCCACTGGACCAATGTGAAATGGAATGATCCGTAATCACTTTAATTGTATTCTATTTAGACGAATCAAATATTCATTGAAACTGAGAAAAACGCAACACTAGAATCTTGTCTGAAAGTTGAGTTAATATAGTCTCTACTACATATGTAAATGAAAAATAATGTAGGTTTAGTTTAATTAATATGCGTATGCAATCGTTGAGCGAAGGCAACACTGGCGTTAAGCTATGTAAGCACGAACGGTTCGCGGGTTAAGTCCTGTCGCAAAGCAAGGTAAACGCGAGGTAGTCACACACGCGAAGCGACCGCGCCGCTCAAGTAAAACAAGGGTATCGCACTTGCACGGCAAAGGAGTGTACGGCGGACGGCAAAGTGACACTTTCGTTAATAGATGAACTGTATTTCTTTATCATGTATTGTAATGACTTTAGTATGAACGAAATTTCCTTTGTGTTCTGGTCTTCTGGAATTGTCCTATTGGTTCTTGAATGGTGAGGAGACATTGGGTATTAGGAATTGTAACTTTTCACGTTAGATCATATTTTGCGATATATGGGTTTTGTTCTAATAAAGTAACATGAACAGTAAGTAAACGGCCTAAAAGTTTATTTCCTATACTCCAAGTAAAAATTCAATCCAAGCACAATATTTTACATATTTCCCTACGTTGGGTCGTGATCGTTGATAAAAACTGTTCTAAAGATGATATTCTGAGATGATAATCAAGAAGAGACGGAAAGTATAGAAAGTTCCACAGGGAAGATTCCAAAAAGGAGGCGATTAATAATTTCCCATAATTACCAAATAAATGAACCAATAATGAACATTACAAATTAAAGATAATGTCATATTAAATCTACTGGACTTCCTAAACCTCCTTTAAATGGAGGCAAATGCTGATTCCCATGAGGAACCAACATTTGAACCAATAGAAAGCCAAGTAGATTATGTAATACACTAGAATATCCTGAACTAAAAAATCCTCCTTTATGGGAATTGGAACTTTCCTGATAGAAAAGACATAACAATATGAAAAGAGCCACGATTTTAATGTTATTTATGAATAATATCACGTATTGAGTGCAAGTGAATAAAGAATAGAAATGATGTACATCAAATGTATAGAACAATAACATATATCTTGAAACCTAAATCAATGTGATATAAAAATGAAGTTTGTTTAATGTATATGAAAACCTAAACCCTGTTTCAACACACCTGGAGTTTGCTTTTTCTTGCAATTGCTATCTTCAATTATGACGTTTGCTTTTCCCTTTCGCAATTGTACTTAGATATTTACATGATGTTGTGATTTCTAGTACATTATTCAAGATGATAATTAAGTTATGACAAACTTTTATACTCAGCCTTTGTACCATTTTGGGATACACACTAAATGTAGTCTTTTTGTATTTGTCTATATTATAGCTTAAAGCCATACAGACGTTTTTTCTATATTTTAAAACCCCAAAAAGTAATAAATATGACACTGTGCTATATGCTATGAGATAAAGAAAATATATCGTGGCTCAGAAATAAAGAAAAACAAATAAAGAAAAATAATAAAAAGACTTGGCATGGCCGGGATTTGAACCTTCAAAAGCATGGTTAGAAGTCTAAGGCTCTAACCACTCTTATTCTTCTAGACTTATGGGATGCTATCTTTAATATGCATTGTTAATTTTATTAAAAAGTTTTCCCACTACAGCAAAATAATTTAAAAAAATAGTCCATGATCATGCTAATAATATTAGAATACATATCTGAGTAAATATTCTAATCAAAATTCAATATTAATGATGTTAATCCAGTTTTCATTTTGAAAATCTAGTTCTTGTCATGATTGTAAAAAACATGAGCCCATTTCATAGAAAGGTAAGACTATTTTCTTCAAAAGTATTCCTTGAAATTCCAAATTTCAGTCTCTAAAGTCTTTGAAAGTCAATTTAACAATTATTATTTCGATTATCATATAATAACGTATACATCTTCTTTTTTAAATGTAGTCTAGATGTAGTTTAAAATAACTTCTGTTACACTGCAACCTATTCCTCTAGGTGTCTAGCTGATTGGTTTTATAGTGTATATTACATAACAAATATGAAGAAAATTGAATTGAACTGAGCAAAACATGCATACCTCCGGTGGTGTTATATCAATGATAAAGCCATTAGATACGCCCTCCAACGTGTTACTCTTTCCTGTTCTTCCTCTAACTGTCACATGGAATCTCTGTGCATGTGATAGGTGAACAGGACCATGGACTGTTCCAGAATAGTTCGTTTTTACACCTGTATCCGTTTCATCATCACTATCTAATATAATTCCTTTTGTAGAAAATGGACGAACATCATCTAATCCATGACCCGTCCCAACTGCCCATTCAAACCTAGTGTATCCTTCAAATAAGCAAATTAATAGTAATAGTCACAGTCACCACCCTGATACTGATAATATCATCATTTTTCAAGAGATAGATGGTGCTGCTTTTGGTGAATTCTAATTAACATTTCGGAGATGCACTAAAATACTTTTTCTCAGCAAATACTCAACCAATGGCCAAAATTCTTAAACTAAGTCAAAGCCAGGGGTATTATCTAGGATGTTTATATTGCAAAACTATTATTTATTCAGTATTGTAGGTCATAGACTGTGTTTTTGTCACCCCTCCCTTTTTTGAAATCTCAGTTTCAATTTTTGACTAAATTACCTCCATATCTAGAATAGGTATTTACTCACGGTACAATATATCTATCACATTTATTACCCTTTTCTTGTTAACAAAATATTATATGATACTTTTTCATTGAAAAAGTACATACAAAATATCCCCTGAGATACATTGACTGACTTTTGACTTCATTTGACTTACTTTTGAGATTTCAATACTCCTCCCTCGAGAGTTTTGAATGAACTATCGTGTGGTTTCTTAGTTTTTTCTGTACCTCTTCAACTTTGATCCCCACCAACTATCCATTTGTTTTATCAAAAATAATATGTTATCCAAATTAAGGTTTAATGGACTTACCAAATGCACTTCTAAAATCTTCAAAGTGGGCTGTGACGGTCATCTTATCACTTTGTTCATCAATATCTGAATCCCCTCTCACGCCATCTATGATTCTTCCAGCAACATCTGCCTCAATTATCTTAAGTGGCCTTAAAGCAAAATGTTTAGATTTTAAAACATATAATAGTTATCATAGTTTGAAGTATTCTTATTTAAAGATCCCTGATAAACTGTCGGTAATTAAATGAAATGATCTATTAATACGAATAACAACGACTGTGCTAGTTTAGGGAAAACAGAGGAAAACTGAGAGAAGCACTATTTCAATCTCAAATATATGATTGATACGACATAAGAACAGCAAGTTAAAACCCGTGAGTTTTAAAAGTCGATGTTAAGTTAAGATTTTGCCATTTTCCTTCTGATAGCATTACTTGTCATATGCTTAAAAGCAATGCTCATGTGTGAAAAACTTCATTTGAAATATTGTAAATATATCTTGAGAGTTAAACGAGCAACACCCTCGTTTATGATATACGGTGAGTTAGGTAGATACCCTATTGAAATATCAATAAAAACAAGGATAACTAATTTTTGGACTAAATTAGTCACAAGTGACACTTTAAGTAGCAAAGTGTATAAGGCAATGCTAAAACTATACCTGGAAGGTATTTATAAGTCACAGTGGTTAAGGTGTGTAGAGAATATTTTAAATGAATGTGGTGTTCCAAATATCTGGATATCTCAAAGATTTGATAGTAGATTTGCACTGAAATTAAGAGTTAAACGCAAACTAAAAGATCAATTTATTCAAAAATGGAATACAAACCTTCAGGAAAGTACATATCACTTATACAAGGCAATTAAGACCAATAAAAACTTTGAATCTTATCTCCACCACCCATTGAGCATACGTCTGTACATCACAAAATTTAGGATGTCAAATCATAATTTACCAATAGAAATTGGAAAGTATAATAATTTACCAAGACATTCACGAATATGTACACATTGTAACAAATTAGATGATGAATATGATACTATACTAGAATGTTTATTATTTTAAGATCAAAGGGAGAAATATTTAAATTCATACTTCCAAAACAGGCCAAATATGTATAAATTAACTGAACTATTTTCAAACAAAAGGTATACAATTCAACTAAGTAAATTTTTACAAAGTATTTTGAAACTAAATAACTGCCATTAGATATTGTATCGATTTTGTATTACAAGTATATTGTATATGTATTTATACTCACAGGTGTGGGTAGAAATAAAATCTAAACTGAAACTGAAAACATATCATACTTATTGTCACAAGATAAATACTAACTAGTTCATACTTGACAGTTATCTGCTAGCTCTCTAATAGGTGTTTTTCTATTAATATTCACTCACTTGGAAGTCATATTATCTGAAAACTGGCCAGCTTTGTTTTGTGCTTTAACGCTGATGTAATAGAGAGGACCAAATATATTAGGATCGAACCGCTCCAATAACACGTCACCCAAATAGCCATCAGTGCCATCTCCCATACTATGATACTCCAAAATATCAGTGATATCTACACTCATGCATAAATAGATAAGTTTAAAGTCAGTATGTATATAGAATAACAATGCAATGCTTGATACACACCTGTACAAATTATATACCTCAACTGCCACTGCGTGAAATATGGGATTCCAACTCTTGACACGTCTAGAAACTGGTCTTTACACGCCGGGTTTCTAGACGTGCCAATTATTTACACCTCTTGACACGCGATGAATTCAACTCTTTACACCTCTTTGCACTTCTTGGCACACGCAGTGCAAAGACGTGTAAAGACCATGTCAAAAAGTCTTTGCACGCCCTGTGACAATTAATGGAATCTCTTGACACGCTCTTGGCACACTGAACAACATAATTATGTGTAAACAACTAACCTAATTACCAATAGCAATACATACAGTATTTTAACGATTGCAAGTATTTTCTCTGATACTTTTAATTGATATATTTTTTAATCATTCTTTCGCAGATTGTTTGGAACAAGTACATGTAGCAAATATTAAACAGACTATTTTGTATGTACGCTGACACATTGACTTATTTAAACATTTTGGCAATTTCATGCCGCCTTTTGAAAATATAAATCAGTTACAGGCAATGCTAATCGACGCATTGATCCTAAGTGAAGGAAATACATATCATGATAAGAAAAAGAAAGGCGTTTCAAGGATAAAACGTGCAATAAACTTTGAAAACACTGATACATCAGGCCTATTTATATATTTATTTTGTATTAGCTTAATATAAAGATAACCTTACTTTTCGATGAGTATTTGGATTTCGGAGTAATTTGTTTCAAGTTAAGTCAATACAAATTATCGCCGACTTAACTTGTGACCATACAAATGATAAATGAGGGGCATTTTAATACACAATTGGGCAAAACAAGCATATTCAATCGAATGTACCATTCTCTCTGCTGTTCTTTCCCAGCCTATCCATAAACAGACAGGTACAAGTTCCCATAGTTTTCGCAACATCTAATTCTATGATCAATTGCTAGACACAGCAAATATACTAATTAATTGTCTGATTGTGATTCGGGAACGTAGGTTTTTTACATAAACAGGATACTTGGCTGTACATAGGGTTCCTAGTCAACTCGGACCCTAGTTAACTCGGACCCTAGTCAACTCGGACCCTAGTTAACTCGGACCCTAGTTAACTCGGACCCTAGTCAACTCGGACCCTAGTTAACTCGGACCCTAGTCAAATTGGACATATTTATCTTTTATTTATTTTCATAGTTTGGTCATTATTATAAAAAATAAAATAAAAGGAATTTAAATCAAATCAAATGTTAAGATAAACTATAATGTGACACCTATTTGAGACAATCATAAAACTTTTGTGAAATCAAATAGGATTAAAATGTGCTAATCCAGTGGGGTTACCAATATTATACAGTATATGTATGTGTATATTTCATATGAAATGAAACCAATGTCTATTTTGTCCAAAACCTGATAAAAGATACTGAACTTCAATGATGAATGTGGTTGACCTCTGAAGTAATTTTTCAAACCTGACTAAGAGGTATTTGCATGTTTAAATAAAACATGATTATCAAGGTGCAATTTCAAGTTTTGAACCAAACTATCCATAATGTTTTTTATAATAATGTTTTTGATTCTGGGATTTAAAATCAAATAAATGTTTCAAATTGCTCATGAAATGATAATCAAAACTGACATCCTTGAATCTTTTTAATTTTTTAAACAAAATCTCTATGATAGCATTGGCATGGAAAAAAACAAAACAATTATAGGATAATCCAAAACTGACATCCTTGAATCTTTTTGATTTTTTAAACAACACCTCTATAATAGCATTGGCATGGAAAAACAAAACAATTATAGGATAATCCAAGACTGACATCCTTGGATCTTTTTAATTTTTAAACAACACCTCTATAATAGCATTGGCATGGAAAAAACAAAACAATTATAGGATAATCCAAGACTGACATCCTTGGATCTTTTTAATTTTTAAACAACACCTCTATAATAGCATTGGCATGGAAAAACAAAACAATTATAGGATAATCCAAGACTGACATCCTTGGATCTTTTTAATTTTTAAACAACACCTCTATAATAGCATTGGCATGGAAAAAACAAAACAATTATAGGATAATCCAAGACTGACATCCTTGGATCTTTTTAATTTTTAAACAACACCTTTTATTATCTTCTTTGAAGATTATGGTATCCAGCTGAGGATATTTGATTTTGGGGTATATAAAGTCAGGAAATTTTAACTAAATTCAGATATAAATCTACTGCTTAAGCGCCAACATTACTACATTCCTACAAGAAGCTAAATTGAAAAGAGTAAATCATTCAGAATCTGCAACTATATATGTGATAAAATGCCTGTAGTGCATCCTTGTTTGGGCTGTGGAATCAACGTTCGACTACGTCAGCAATACTTTGTATGTATTTCTTGCAAAGGATGGCAGCATCGCACCTGTACCCAATTCAGCCAACAGGACTACCGGGATATGAAACAAGGAACAGGAATTCTAGCATGGAAGTGTTCAAGATGTCCTTGTATGGATCTAGAAGACCTGCTCAATAGTACTTCCAGCACTGACATAGGATCCCCTGAAGCTGAGAGCACCGACGTGGATATGGATGTTGATCCAGAGTACAGCACCACAATGCCAGTTGTCAACATGGACCTTCCAAATGGAGACAGTTTTAATGTTGACCGTCCATTTGATGTACCAGACAGGTTTGAAGAGGACACTCTTCAGGAGATGTCTCTCCCTACAAACATATCTGAGCCTGTAACAGAGTCGGTAACCTACAGTATTGTGGAAGGTGCTACACAGCGGGGAAACCCCCTCCTTGTTGACTCCGAGGGGTTCATCTACACAGTCAAGAAGACTCTTCCAGGTCGTACTACGTGGAGGTGCAAGGTTCGTGGGAAATCCGGGAACTGCAGCGCTATGGTGTTCCAATCGGAAGACATCTTCAGCAGCAGTCACCATCCTCACAACCACTTAGCTAAACCTGGGGAAACAGTGTTGGCCAAGGTGTCTGCTCTCCTCAAGTCTAAAGCCAAAGTGGAACTATTCAAGCCTGGATCGCATCTTGTAGAAGATGTTATCATCGATGAGGCACCTCCGTCAGATCCTGGTAATGCAGAACTTGTTGTGTCACATCTCATCCGTAAGGTGAATCGGGTTCGACAGCAGCTAAGGCCTGATGAACCAACAGACTTGGCATTTGAGATTGATGATCGCTACATACCAGAGAATTTCTTACAGAAAGATCTCATCCTGAATGGGGCCCGTCATCTTGTTCTCGCCACAACAGAGCAGCTCCACCTCCTCAAGAAGGCAAAGACTTGGTATTTGGATGGAACCTTCAAAATTGTACAACTTCCCTTCACTCAACTCTTCTCTATCCATGGCTTCATGAAGGGTGACGATGGCGATATAAAACAAGTCCCACTACTATTTTCTCTGATGTCACGTCGTCAACGCATCGACTATGAAGCCCTCTTTGACTGCGTAAAGACCCTCATTCCAGATCTCGCTGTGAAGAAGTTCGTTCTGGATTTTGAACTGGCTACCTGGAAAGCTGTACCCAGTGTATTTCCTGATGTTAAGCTTGTTGGATGCGTATTCCACTGGACACAAGCAGTGTGGCGTAAGACCCAAGAGTTGGGGCTTTCTTCGGCTTACAACAGTGACGAGGCAGTCCACGACTACATCAGAAAGCTACTGGCCCTTCCATTCCTTCCCAGTGAGCATATCTCTGATGCATTCCAGCAGCTAGAGTCAAGATCTACAGGAGCAGTTCAACCACTTGTAAGCTACATGAAACAGACCTGGATTACCAGCACCACATGGAACCCAGAGGCATGGAGTGTCTTCAACCAGCCTATTCGTACCAACAACGACACTGAGGGCTGGCACAGACGCATGAACGGGAAGGCAGGGCGTTCCAATCTCCCCATGTACATGATGATCCCCTTACTTCACAGGGAAAGTAAGATAATCAGTATCAACCGACGCTTGGTGAAGGATGGAAAACTTCGTCGCTACCAACGAAAAGTCTACAAGGCCAGCCAGGGGAAGATCATGAAGTATTGGGAGCAGTATGAAGCAGAGAACATCACCACTTCAAAGCTGCTGAAGAAGATTAGCAAGATTGTGAAAGTTTAAAAATGGACTGTTCTAAGTGTTATAAGGACATTATTTCTGATGCAGTATGATATTTTGTAAATATGTAAATATATAGTAATGCTTGTAACTACACTGTATTATTGTAGAAATAAATTCATTATATCAATTAAATATTTTCTTATCTCTTTTATATTATTTAATTTGAAAGCTTTGTAACAAGCAACATACGTTTTAAACCTGGACTACAAATCTAAGGTTTTACAAAATAGGTTTTGATAATGAAATTGGTCAAAACACAAATACACTAATACTCATATTGGAATTAAAGCAACAGCTCAACATTATCTTTATGACAGCAACCTAATTAAATGCTTATTAGGCCATTCAAGATTTCATAATTAGGTTATTCATTTGTGAAAACAAAATTCACTCTACTTTTGTGTGCTTAGATATCTATAAAATTTTATATAAAATATAAAAATATAATGTATTAAAAAGTGATAATAGCATTTTGAAAACCAAAATGTAAATACAATGTAAGATTACAATGTTTAGAAAATTGACTTTGACTCATTAGAAATATACACAAACATAAATTTTTAATTGTGTTATACAGTTGTATTAAATTCATTTAAAATATACTTGATATCTATCATAATGATTGCTTTATATGATAAATACACTTTGATATATAATTTGAATATATCTAGGTCCGAGTTGACTAGGGTCCGAGTTGACTAGGGTCCGAGTTAACTAGGGTCCAAGTTAACTAGGGTCCGAGTTGACTAGGGTCCGAGTTAACTAGGGTCCGAGTTGACCAGATACCGTACATAGCCTGAGAACACCGGATTGACCCCCCCCCCAATCGACGCCTAGGCGCTGCTTATGTTTTGATAAGAAACATTCCCTTGTAAAGAATTATCGGGATATGAATTGATACAAGGTCAAGTATTCTGCCCTTTTTGTGTGATAAAAATATGTATTTAATTGGTGCTTTAACTTTTTGAACAAAGAAATGAAATAATCGCACTGAATGTCTCAACATAAATCTGTGATGTTTAATTAATAAATGGCACTATTATGTCAGTCTACGCACTTCATGGACATGGACGGGGGGGGTGTGTGAGTTACCCATTCTAAATTGGTTAAATTTTGTATTAAAGAGTAATCAATAGGTCGTGAACTCCGATTGATAACCAACTGTAGCATACTACTTAATTTGTTTGACTATTGATATTAAAAAGGAGTGAATTTATGATATTCATAGAGGTACATTGTATTGGTATTAATATAATAATGATATTGGGGACCATAAACCACTTTGTTTCGCAAGTTGCTTTAGGATCGCGGTTTTATCTTCACATGTTGCCCTTTGTGCAATTCGAAAATGAAATATTTTAATATATAATTTATATATCATTTGCAAAATAAATGTAATTAAGAGACATGGGGGAGGGGGGGGGGGGGTTAACGGCCAGAATTTGGAATGAATTTGGGAATTTCAAGGATTGATTCACTTAATGTTGTTCACTGGAGTCGATACACACACCTGCATAACAATCGGAGACAAAACTGACTTAATCTGATATGATAACAAAAGATTAATAACTTAGTCTATGTTTTTGTTTTTATAATTGCGGAAGTGTACCAAAACCACCTTGATTACAGAAGATATCGTCTAGGCTTTAGATTTAATGAATAGATTTTTTGCCCTAGTCTCATTTAATAAAACAGGCTATTTGCGTATTTAATTAATATTTGTGACAAAATATTTCAGTTAGACTCAAAATCAAAACGAATTTCTCCATTATAGCCCCCCTTGCAACTGTCCCGAGTCTGCATCTGTTTTTCATGCTTCCGATCCACCTTTGGGATAGAGAGAATAGATGTAGATTTGTAATTTGGGGGGGGGGGGGGTGGCATTAAATGTGTTCTCATACAAACTAAAATAAACCCCAAAAAGCCATATCAAATGTCCAAACACAAGACCAATGCCATGTCAAACATCCAAATATAGAACCAATGCCATACCCCCGGGTACCAAATATCCAGAATATAAGACCAAGCCCATTCGAAATATCGAATGCCCCGAGAAGAAGGCAGATCTTTGAGTAGAATGATCATAAACAACCTCAAATGAAGGATATTTGTAACAACTAGACCAATGCCCCGGGACCAATGCCGTACCACAATTAAGGGGTAACATATTTTCCACACCGATTCTTATACCAGAAAATGGAAAAATCTGTCTTAAAATGTGGGTCCATTGGCTTGACATACCAAATGTAAAAAAGGTACCCCATCCGCCGAGTGTGAACCCCAGGGGTGAATGGTGAACACACGGGGCAAGGAATTCTTCGATTTTGATTCAAGTAATTTTTTTTATAAAATTCATACTCATGTTAATAGCGGACGCCTTGGCCAAATAATCTTTCAAATCATGCACTTTCCAAGTGATTTTGTAGCAAAATTGTGATAATATATGAACCCATTGGAATTATTCAAAGACGGACCCCCGCCAGCCCATCCCCCATTCTTACCTATGCTAAACACTAAGATAAACATATAGAATGGTATCTTACACTTTTTTCTAAATGTTGATATCCAAAAAACATATCTTTTTGGTTTATCAACACATACCGCTCACAATATAACAAGTATACAGATTGTAACATAGATAAGCGAATTGGGGAAAATTACAATCCCTTTGATCAAATTATCATAAGATTTAATCTCCAGCTGAGGTGCAATCAAAATGTTGATACACATAATCAGCAGTCAGAAAGATGCTCTTACCACTGTAGTTTTCAATATTCCCTTTGTTGTAACATCTTGGATGAATGGATATTGATGGTTGTATGGAAGTATTCATATCAAACATTCACATTTGACTATCTAGCTTTTGGTGTTTTGATGACGCTTATTTATTGTAGAAGAGACACACTTGTGAAACAACATAAGGTCCAGAACTATATTTTGTCACAACCTTCAGAGGGATAACATAGTTTACAAAAGGTTTACTGCAAATGCCTTTTATATGAACAAAATGTCAACGGGGAGTTTCCTGCACCTGCGATATGGTTTGTTCATTTAGAATAAGATGAACCATGACCATGTATTCCATTCTGACAGAATTTCATCTAATATTATTATTATGTTCGGAATCCGGGTTCGGAATGTTCGAAATGATAATGTCAGATAGATACAAAATAATATTGATAATACACATACAATTTTGCTCCAGTTTGAATTTCATTGGCGGATCCATAAAATCCGCCAAATTAAAAATCCGTCAAATTTCAGTTTGGAATTTTAGTCCAATACACTTCAGAAAACTTCTTGGGTCCCATTTCCTGTCAACATGTCATCAATTCTACATTCTTCCAAAAGAAATACAGAAAGTATCTCAGTAAATATCAGTCCTAAAGAAATAGTTTATTGAAGTTCGTAAACATGGTGAAATTGGAATATACAGGGTGTCAAAGAGCATAAACTTAGAAAGGTACCTACACATTATGTATGTCATTGGAAAGAGCATTCAATCCTGGATAAAACAAACCCTAGATGACCTAGGTCAGATGTTGCTACATAGTGTCACATGCATTTGAAATGTACTAGTGTAGTGCTCTATTTCATTGATTTTTGAGAATCTGGCATAGACTTTTTTGGTGTTGATGAATACCCGAGCAACAGCCCTGACCTGAATGCTGCAGAGCACATAGGGTCCATATTAATGGATAAAACAGAGCAACTTATTGATACCGAAGCTGCAGAGAACAGATATTCCAAAGATGCCCTGCTCAAGAACCTCCGAAAAGTATTAAAATCTCTTGAGAAAGACACAGCCCTTTTCCATTCCCTTTTAGCTTCATATCCGGCTAGATTGGTAGCGGTTAAGGCTACCCAAGGGGGTCATACTCACTTTTAAAATTAAGTTAAAAATATATCTTATTTTCCATCATGCATCTTCATCTTTTCACATGTTAACAACAATTAAATGCTCTTTCCAATGGTATATGGTATGTGTGAGTATCTTTCCTAGTTTATGCCGTGGAGGGGGGGGGGCACAATGCCATTTGACACCCTGTAGTATATTAGCCGGCAAACAGAGATACGTAGCTAAAATAACGAGGAATTAAAAATAGCCTCTAATAGAGTGCAATCATGAACTCTCTTGAAAGCCCATGCTGTAATCAAGGTAATCTTCGGATATCCTGTCCATGAAAAAGCAAAAACCCATTCAAACAGTAGAATTAATTGATTATGTGTGGTCTAGACGAGGGTACAAGAAAAGTATTAATATATGAAGGACAGGGGGCTACTGAAACTGGTAGTTCAAGCATAATTATTTGCTTGTAATGTCTGGTTCACATTTGCTCAAATTCATCGTCCGGCCTCCGGCCATCCTCCGATCACAGGGCTTCAAAATCCAGAATATATTCTTTCTTTTTACCCCCTGCGATAAGCAGTTAGCCTTTCCCCGATTAAGAACTCGCAATCTGATTGGCTGTCGCAACACTGCGACAGAAATCATGTAAAAGTCATTGCGCATAATAAGATCACGTGATTCAGTTTAATCGGGCGTTTCCAAATTGGTTATAGCAGGGGGAAGAAGGAGGTACTGATTCTGGATACTTGCTTAGGAGGATGGCCTCCGGCCGATTGAGTATTTTGTTTAAAATTGTTTTCATGTTTGAAAAAACACTCAATCGGCCGGTCCCCGGCCGATGAATCGGAGCAAATATGACCCAGGCATATGAGGGGCAACATTTTAGATATAGTATTGTTTGAAATCCTGGGAAAATGCACTCCCCCAATTTTGCAAATCTGGTCTGCGGTGCTAATGAACCCTCTAATTTGTTTTCGTTTACATGAGCAACTAACAGATATGTTTATTCTCATTCTGTCTCAGCTTAATTTTAATTAAATTTTACCCCCACCCTTCGAACATCTTTGTCTCCCTCATTTTTGCAACCCTACATTCAGTTTCTTTTTAAACCAAATCAAGAAATATCCGTCCACATATCAGATATTAAACCAATAGTTGTTCATTATAAGAACAACCATATATTATATTTATAGATCATAAGCTATTTTTAATTTCAGCTATAAAATTAGCCCTCTCTCCCCTCCTCTATCTCTAGATACGCAGAGTTTCTAGACCGGCTAAGCACGTCTAAAAATTACTAGAAATTCCACAATTTATACAGTGATATGGATTTCATGTTTCTATTGAATCCCTTATTTTGAAGTCTAGCTAAATAATCGAGTTTGATTTTAAACGTTTTCGGGGATCCGGGCAGAACTCAGGATATAGTACTTGAGTACATTTGCATTCAAAATAATTCAAAATTCAAAATTGCAAATATCATGGAAGTTGATTTCAATTATGTTCTATGATCGTCAACATGAAAGAACAATATGTCTGAATAATTCATCCTTTGAAGAAGGATGGAATAATTAGCTATTAAACATCTTTATCAAAACTTTCCTACACTTTTAAATGTTGATCTTGTCAAAGAGTACTCTCCATCTGAGATTCAGATGTAGATCGAAAATCAAATTGATTTCAAAGGTATTTAAAGATGGTTTACATGAGGGATTCTGTCCATGTGGGTGGTGTATTCCTTTTGTTTTGCTTCCGGGGTCCTACATTATTCAATTTTAAATAGTAACTAATAAGATTAAACAGATCAAAAAGACTCGGGGCACTGCCGTCGCCCCATCATGATCAATACAGGTGACAATAAGCGACACATGTTTCAGCGTCATGATAGTAAACCATGACATCTCAAATCTTCCCAGCCCTTGATTTTTGAGATCTTTCATCCCAGCTCATATTTCATCTAATTGGGGTCATAAAACTTGTGTAACTGTGCCTGTTGCATCCTCGCTGGAAGGGTATTTTACAAGTATAAATAAATGAAGTCCTTTGAAGAAGGATGTGCCTGTTGTTAAATACATGTACAATGCCTTACTACATTATGTAATGTATTGACATTAAGGTAGATGATTACATGATAACAATCACACTTATTGACATTCATAACTTCCCATCTGATATGCTCAGATCACAGAATATGCCTCATTATATCAGAGCATGTTTCAGGCGTTTCAGACCCATAGCCAGGATTTGCCAAGGGGTGGGTTACTTTTTTAAGAAATTCCAGGGGGAGTTTACTTTTGGCAATGTTAGTTCAAAAATGAGCAAAATAATTTAAAAGGTGCTCAGTATGGGGTAAAAAATGCAATTTTGGTCACGGAGGGGGGGGGGTCGCTAGAACCAATCTATCCCCCCTGTATTCAGGCCTGCATGTGCTATCTACATATTTGACAATTTGATTGACACGGTTCAAAGTGGACTTTGTTAATTATTCAAACTGTTTTAATATCTATCAATATGCGTCCAAGTTAAAATCACTCGAAATCAGGGTAGAAACCTAAGAAAAACACATTTCGTGTTTTCATTTGATCTTTAACATGATCCTGTAAAAATGTCAGATTTAGCAAAATACATAGGCGATCTCCGTCTGCACACATCTACTCATTTCGACTAAGCTATTGCCTATACTTACACGCACACGCATACTTTTAAATTAATTTTATTTTGATAATGATTTAAAAAACACAAATTATTATTAACACGAAATTAAAATGATTGTTATATTCCAATCCTAGTAAAGTATAATTAAGCGCGACTATAGGACATAACAACATGTGGCCGGTCTAATTATACTGTTTGTTTTGATAAGGCTGTGCAAAGAGATATCAAAACTCTTGACACGCTCTTTACACGCGAGGTCTTTGCAACTCTTGACACGTCTTGGAATCTCTAGATACGCGGAGTTCCTAGACTATCTTTGCACGTCTAGAAATTGCTTGGAATTTTGCATTTGACGCAGTGTGCATGGTTTGACTAAAAGGTAACCCACGAACCTCCACGTTGCTGTCAACGGAAATCATTAAACCCATGCCTATTGAATAATATACTGGCAATTTTGAATTCGAATGCATATAATAATTCTTTCTGAAGAAGATGCTATGTGTCTTGCATGTTTCAGTTCCAACTATCTTACAAAACGAGCTTGTTGAAAATATGTATCAGAAAACAGGCTATAGAACTACTGTATCAACGACGATATTACATTCTGCGGCAGTCTAAGCATAAACGGTAAGTGTTCGTCCGTCAAATACATGGTGGTAAAGGTCAGTTAGCTAAATATTGCTAAGTACCCTTTCATACCATATGCAAGCATATAATATAGCATGATGTGCATGTTTTATATTCTAGGTCCAAAGTAACACCCTTTGGAAAATTTAAGCTCTCTTGGTGAAACTGGGTTCCTTTTGGGGCAAAAAGTCATAGGAATCTTTTCAAAATTGTTGACCCTGCTCTCAGGCTCTAAAGTTGACAATTTGGCGAAAATGACATAAACGTTTGTTTTCTAGGTTAACATTTAAAAAAATAAGAAGGATGCACCATCAAATAGTAAATAGAATGTAGCAACTACCTATGTGTTAGATTGTGATATCTTTATTTTATAAGTATTTGCTTACTGTAACTATTTTCCAAAATTTGTATCCCTATCCTTTAAAAAGGTGAGAATGGTCAATCTCATCATAATTGCATTTTTGTATTGCAATTCTTTAGTTTCGACATGATATAGATTAACCACATTTAAAAAACAGAAAATTATATCAATCAGTCATGCAGATATAAACATATTTAAATTATCAACTATTACTAGTAAAAGTATTAAATGATAAAATAAAAAACAACACAGTTCTGAATCCCATTTTGAGTATGACATCATTCAGGACTTGGGCTCCTGGAAAAGGCCTGCCAAATAAGTTGACTTAGCAATATTTCTTCTATATGTAATATTATGTGTCAGTTGTCTGGGAACCCAACTTTGTTTTTAATAACTGGAACTGAGATATTTAAAGATATATTGGAAAAGACATATAAACTATTCCTACACGTAATCTACGTGTGATGACTCGACCTCATACAACAGAAAGGAAAGACAATATGTCATGGCAGTCCATCAATCAACAAGTATATTGTCCAAGCTATTGCCGGAGAAGCATTTGTCACGATTAAACAAAGATCGAGAGCCATCAAAACCTTTCATTGACTCAATGGACCACCTTTTTATATGCATAGGTGACAGTGGCAACTTGGGGACACTTTCTCGATGGTGTAACAAGTGGTATACCAGACTCCGGGGTTCCGCATGACACTGTTTTTAAACTTCTCTCGTGTGTCATCCCTTCTGTCTCTCAATAAATAGCATGTCTACACATTGAGCCAATTTGGGGCGCTCACCGTTGATCCCTTTCAGAATTACCAGATATTGATACCTTGTGTTCTAAGTCAGTAGGAGCAATATTAAATAGCTGGTCCATAGAGTCAACTTAAGATTTTAATGGCGCTGTATCTTTGCTTAATCGTGACCAATAATTAAGATGGGTTCTAAGGTTAGTCAGTAAATCAGATTTTGTCTCGCCTCTATCAAGGTAATGTAGCTCTCTGCCAAATACCTTCAACTTCCTGAGCAACAGTTTTGACAATATCTTTGTTATTTGATGAGCTGCCATCATATATTGCTCTTGCTCTCTGTAGTATGTAGTATGATCCGTCTAGCAGGTAGCTTAGATGTAGATAAAGTTCCTATGCCCTTTCCAATAAGGTTGTATTTAAATATCGCAATTCCAGTTATTAAAAGCAAAACAAATTTCCAGACATCGTATAGCATTGACCTTAGAAGAATATTATTCTAGTTACTAGAGATGTTGCTTGTGCTAAGCATACTTGGCTGGGCAGGCCATTCTCAGGAGCATGGTCATGATAACTGATTTATAGAGTAATATGCAGAAAATTGAGACATTATAATCTCAAACATAGGTAGCAGTTGTATTTTAAGCTATATTTGGCGGTGTATCATTTTTAGATTTTTTAATTGAGCCTAGAGAATGAACGTTTTTTGCCATTTACGCACAATCACAGTCTCAAAGAGAAAAAACATTATGAAACAAATACCGGTACCTTTTTGCACTGAAAGGAACATCGGTTTATCTAGGGCGCTTAACTTTTTCAAAAAGTGTTATTTTTGGACCACCCTAGTTGAAATTATTCATTCATAGGTGTATACATTCGGTATATCCTTTGATTCATGACATGCTTTTTGTCAACGAATGGACATGATATCTATAGTTCTTTGACAAAAATCAATAGTGCACGACGTCATATCTTGTGGGAACTGCAAATTTATGTTAATTTCAATCTAAATTGAAGGTTCTGATTGGGTCAGGAGGCAAAACCTCGTAAAATACCTGGATATAATCGAGCAAAAGCCTAAATTGCTCTAAATTGCCAAAAGTGCTCTTTATCGAAAAATCGTAGCGTTCTGAGAACGACTTTATGAATACAAGTTACGCTATCTAACCTGGAGATGTCCCCACTGCAACATAATAGTCTTTGATACCACTTTCGGGATCTATAGCCAGCCATGTTGCTTGGATACCAGCATTGTCGGCAGATACAACCACGCCATCTATAACATCTTCCATTTCACCATCAGAAACACCTATTCGTACGTACTGCATCTATAATCCAAACATTCAAGAGCGCAGGATAAAGGTCCATGTGCAATATGGCAAGTGATTTTAGACGGTCATAGCTTTCACCATGGGTACTTTCTGGCCATCAATACAGTAGTTTTTATTAAAACAATATGTTTTCTTCAAGTAAAGTCCGCATGATAGTAAAATATCATTCTAACTCTCTAAAAAGTATGAATTAGGACCCAACCTTTGCACTTTTTGAAAATGTTAGGCTCATTTTCTAAAAAGTGGATCTTTTTTCTCAATTTAAACGTATCAAAATATTCTTCGACACTATATTAACGATTTCTGAAGAGGGGATGCGTATTGAAATCCCTTAAAGGGATATTTAGCTCACAAAATAAGTATAATTCGTTAACATATTAAGTATATTATTAAAAAGATTAGTTAGGTTACATGTCCTCGATAGATGCATAAATAAGGGTTATGTACTGGGAGGTTTTGGATATGGGGTTTGTCCAGAGAGAGATACGCATATCTACCTGAGGGATCGTAGGGACCGAAGGTAGATGTGCATATCTCACGAGGGATGAAACCAATATATAAAAACCGACCTGAGGGATCGTAGGGACCGAAGGTAGATGTGCATATCTCACGAGGGATGAAACCATTATCCAAACCGACCGTATATAACTGCTTTATCCTATACCAAATAGGGTTTCAGGGGCATATGGCCATTTCAATAGTACAAGGTGTAAAAATGAACAAATCATTCATATGCAAAGTCATTTTATTGCATTTCCACTACTTACCGGAAGCGGGAAGATATGCATCGAAGCGGGAAGATATGCACCGAAGCGGGAGATATGGCGGGAGATATGGAGGTTCTGGATAAGGAAACCTCAAAATCTGAGGATACCGGATATATCTTACCAACTTATCTCCCTAAAACTCTACTTGGCATAGGATAAACAAACATATTCATTTCAGTTTGGAGATATCCACTCTGGCTCAGAATTGTGTAAGTCGCCATATTGGAATGAATGAATATGTTTAAATAAAGCGAGTTGGTCAATTATTGACTCAGTTTGTCAGAATATGTTGTGGGGCATATTTTACCATCTTTCTTGGGTTACAATATGGCGACCAACGTCGATATGATGTCATATTTCCGGTGACCTTGATGTAAAATGGCTCATCAACAAATCTTCATCAACTATGTCAGTGGGTCAATTGATATTTTTTTCAATATGATCACTTAACCTAATATATTTTTTAAAAAGTTTTAGTTTTATTTCCTCAATTTCACATAAAGCTACATATTGACACACCGTTGGTGGAGTGGGGTCGACATTCACACCATCTGTGTTATGTACTGTTGTTAGACCAGCATTATTCACTGCAGATACACGAATATCATATATTGCCCCAGGTTCAAGTTTCAGGTCAGTGGCGCTATAAACATTCACGTGCGCCCCTAACGTTAATGGTTCATCACTAAAATTAAAACATATAGAGACTTATCAAATACAGAGAGTGACCAATGGGTTAAAACCCGCTCTTGAAGTTCATTTCTTACAAATGAAGTACATATACTTGATCCATTGATTGAAATGAGGTGTTGATTCAACTGAAACTGTTTTGGAGCCACCATTTGCCTTTACTCGAGTTATACCAAAATACCAAAATAAAGTCACTATTTATTAACATGAAATATATAGGGTAAATATTTATATAATAAGATATGCATTTTTATTTAAAGCTTGGAAATAGGGAATAAGAAAAAGGGGTAAATAGGGTATATCTCGAAACCCGAAACAAAGAATTGTTCAATTTTGGTTACTGGATGGTAAAATACTTGTAGCTAATTTAGGATCACACAATGTATAATGCCACTGGAGCTCATCAAATCATTGGTTCTATTTTGCCTTAACGCAATATATGTTGGTAATTATTAGACTGATTAATTCTCTACTGACTTACCCAATAGGGAACAATTGTCTCTTGTTCCCTCCATGGAGCTCGTATATTGTGAATTGATGGTGATTTATTCCAGACTCTGGGTCTAGAAAGAGCCAGTTTGCCGACAACTCCACAAGGCTACTCTGTTGATTATATGTGTTGCATTAATCGAAATGACTAGAGAAACGGCTAATTGTTATTTACATTCTACATGATATGTTTTGATAATATGACATTAAAATGATAAGTATTTATTGTGTTTTCCACAGGGTCAGTTGTGAATACTGATTGATACATTTTATTGCTTACAGAAAACTGGGCGTCTTTTCGGAGAGCTATTCCATCATTGAGGTATTGGACTTCTGGTGCTGTCAGATCAACAGTTACTCCTGTAGAAACCGTTGTTATGATGGAACTTGCACCGTTTGTTGTATTCATTTCCACGTATATATAGTCACCATGGTGATGATGGAAGTGATGCCAATTAATATTGTTGACGCGGTTGCCAACGGATTCTGGTAGGTGTATTATACTTTCATCACTTGTCTTATGAGACAGTCTTTCTCTGTACACAGCTAATGAGTAATCAACAATACCGGACTCTGGATCCCCATAACCATTCCAATTGACTTGTACGCTGGCTGTTTTCGACGTGAAGTTGCTATCAATGTCTTTGTCTAATCCATCTTTTATCCAGCCTTTTATCGGTTTTGTCATGTCAATTGAAACTAAAACATGGACTTCATAAGTTTTTGTATGATAATCACTAAAATATATAATGCCACTAGACGTCCAAAAACATATGCTGCGGTGTAATTCTTACAATGGTTTAGTAGAAACTAAATTCGGTATAATATTAAGACACTATTTAGATTTAATACAGATTTAAACATAATGAGGAAGGCATCTTAATATTATATGCTAGAGCATTACAAAGATTAGGGCCCAAATAACACAGTGATAGTTTTGAGTATTTAGGGATATGAAATTGCGCTAGCTACTTTTGAACTATGTTGATGGAGATGTATTGAAACAGTTTTTTAGGACCCGGATGTTTATTTAAGATGTTATACGTGAACCGAGAAATGTAAAAATTGTCAACAGTTACATCATAAATATTCACAATCAGATTTTTGTAATTTGTATAATTGGTTGACATCTTGGTAATTCAGCGTTTGTGTTCGATTTTTGAAAATGTCGCTATAATAACCCAAAAATCAATATTCAACAAATACTGTACCTCCATCCGATATAACAGATACATTCAGCAGTTTGTGACCTCCATTGAAAGCATACAGAACAGTGTAATAAGTGGAGTTATGTGTCAATTCAGTGATGTTTGCGAAAGAAGTGATACATGTATCATATTCATTATGACCCAAATCAGTCAATGGAATCACATCATCCATGCCTTCTGCCATTCCAAATCCTATCTTATAGCCAACTAAAATATTCAAACATAGTTTTGCGCTCGTGATATTAAATGAAATGGGTGTATACCTATTCTTGAAAGGGCCAATACACACTCAAACAGTGGTGTTTAATCTATGTATATGACATGGGCTTGTTTTTGTCTTATCTCGCGGTATTTTATTACTTAATACTGTATTAAAACTTATGACATTTTACTTACCCAATCCGCTGTCTGGATCATGAAAGTTTTGCCAATTAGCACATAAAATATCGTTCCTATTTTGATAATCTATATCTATATTGTGCACCCATCCATCAAATAGATCGCCTGCTATCGGAGGCGTTGTGTCTATAACGATGGGTATATCAGCTGGTCCGACCTCTCTTAAGTCAACTACAAACATATAACATTTTAACATCTGGTTCAAATAATACTGTGTGTCACGTTAAATTTTGTAGTTGCATGTTATTGTTATTTCATCAATTTAGCATGTCTAGTTAATGGGCAAATTTAAATTTGGGAATTTGATCATCCTCCGATCACAGGGCTTCAAAATCCAGAATATCTTCTTTCTTTTTACCGAAGGAGGTACGGATTCTGGACAACTGCTTAGGAGGATGGAATTTGATTGGATAAGATTTAACTTTGAAATTTATTACATATATTGGGAAAGAAATAGCTTCTGAGACTTTTTCGATACATTTGGCTCCAAAACATGCTTATGACAAACCGGAATAGAAACACATACTTAAGAATATTTCAGGTTTCTCATGGTATTGTCAAATGAAACTAACGAATGAATATGCCGTATCTGCAAACTTGTTACTGCCCTTATAACGATATACCTTAACAATGACCACTCCCCCTCCCACTATGCACAACAATCAGTGTCTTTACAACTACTTTTAAGAGAACCCCCCCCCCCATATTTATAAGTTAACCCCCCTACCGTACAAATACAAAAACAACCCCCTTCCACCGCAAAACACACCATCCAATTCATTCATAAGTGACATGCTCTTACCCCCATAATTTGCCAATGTCAAAATAATAATCCTCATCTAGACTTTCACAAATATAATTATCCCCATCTAGGCTTTTATATAAATAATTATCCCCTTTTAAACGTTCACAAAAACATTATCCCCATTTCGACTTTTAGAAAAAATATAACCATCTCGACTTTTAGAAGAAATGTTATCCCCATCTTGACTTTCAGAAAAAAAATTATCCCCATCTAGACTTTTAGAAATTTGTTTTCCCCATCTAGACTTTTAGAAAAATAAGCATCCCTCTTTGGATAAAAAATCATGGGGATATAGATAAGAAATCAAATATGTCTAAGTCTTTGGGTCCAACGAGAGAGTTTGTCTTTGTGTGTAGCAATTAGTTGTATACTACTAAAATTCAGTAGAGCTGTGCTTATTGTCCACTGGTCCGAATAGAAAGGAAAAATCAATCTGTATATTGCAATTTGTTTATTATTATCAATTTGGGCATATATGGTATATTTACTTATTTCTTGACGTACGATTATGGGATACGAGGCAGTAAATATAGAAAACGCATTCTGTATACCACAGCGTAAAGATGAGGAATGTATTTACATTAAATAAATTGAACACTAAATAAATGACATCTCTCTGTTATGAGTGATAATATCATTGTACCATTGTTTATTGCTCTTATTTTTGGCCAGCTTGGGATTCCATCGGGGATATGCTGTACTTTTTCCAGGTGGCTTGTATTTGGATATCTGTCCCAGTCAGATACGTAACAATCACGCCTGCTTCTTCCGAGGCAGAAATCCACTTCCCGTATGTCAGATAGGGTATCGCTGTACAAATCGGTTATCATTTTTAAATCTGTTTGGTAGCATATACAATATTCATACTTAGAGATTTAGTTCTATTTTACAACAATACAACACCCATTGAAGCGTAAGTGATGCTGCATTGCAGGTCGTCTTCTTTGCCCAAAATGCATCAAAGTTATTAATAAGTCATGATATGCAGATTACTGTACTCCCTATAATTCGAAGTTAATATACACAAAATAATTTTCTCGTGTTTTCAAAAGACATGTGACTAATTTACGTACCTTACATTATATGTCATTTTTATAATATGTGTATGTTCATCATATGATAACATCAGAACATGGTTGACAAATGGGGGTGTAGTATCCACTATATAAGGCAAACTATGACAAACCGTCAGAGCCATCGGGCCTCCAAATTCTATTTTGTTCAATGCTCTTACATTTATATGGTAGTATCCATCTACAATTAAATATTGTTTAGATGCAGCTAAAATGTAACTTGAACTTGATGCAAGAGATTTTACATATTATCTAATCTTTTTAAAACATGCCATGCTTCGAATTAACGTTTTTTAAACAAAACTTTGGACCTGGCATGTGAAGGGGGAACAGCATTGCTTCATGTGTCCATTCAGTCTCGTATATGATATGGCTATGCGGATCTTTGTGTGTGTGGTGGTTGTCTAGGCATAGGTCAGTTCCAACAGAGACTAAGTAGCCAAATATGCCAGTCTCATTGTCATGGAAGCCATCCCAATTAGCTTGAATGTGTAAAAGATTAAATAGAATTGCATTAACTCATTCAACCCCAATTATTCTCAACACGGTATATCGCCTATGTATATATGCATCAACCAGAGTAACCTTCCGTGGCTCCTAATGTAGCCATGGAAGGTGACATGGCCTCGATCCCCATATCAGCTACGCTAAAAGTCGAAATAGCACGTACATGGTGTCGGCTACAGATTATGGACAATTCTAGAGTGATGGAGAAAATCCACCAATTCTCTTATGGTAAACGAAGTTCATGGGAGGAAGCTGTTACGCGGAATATGGCATATATTCATGGTTGCGCGGTATTTGTGATACAGATGAATATGCCATACTCAGCTGCGGTATATGGCATATTCCGCGGGTGAGTATGGGATCTTCCCCAGTAAATATGCGATACATTAATTTCAGTGAATATCCGATACTCACCTGCGGAATATGTCATACTCATTTGCGGAATATGACACATTCCGTGGGTGAGTATGACATATACCGCAGGTGAAAACGTGATATAGAAAGCCTTAATTTGATTGGTTGCCAGAATCAACTCTAAATGTAAAACTACGCCGGATTACCAATATAGTTAGTGCTTCGAGTAGTAATATATGAATCCTGGATTTATTGAGTAAGTTTACCACGTGAGATTGCTGAGTGATACTTCTCTGCATTAGTTGATATATTTAGTGCACTGTACCGATGATTAAGTAATCATTTCAATAATTTATAAACTTTTACCCGTTTGTTCAATCGATGGAATTGACAATATCGTACTTCCGTATCCCGTTCTCATTAGTTAGTGAGTATGCCATATACCGCAGGTGAATCTGTCATACACCGCAAGTAATTCTTCAATATTGAATGGAGTGTTTTGGGTAGAATCGTTAATTTTTGTTTTGGAGATTTCTGAAGTAATTTTACTACATGTTAATGTATACAATTAAAGATAAATACCAGAGCAATATTTGTTATCTCTTGTCCATCTCAAGTCAAACATATCCTTGTCTCCATTGAATACACAAAATGAATATGGACCTTCGGGTTCTGATACACCGTCAACTATTACCCTGGAAAGAAAATTAGAAAAATACTAACCAATTAATTGTTTTATAGTACAGTATTACTCTACGTTATTATACTTAAAAACATACACATACGTTTCAATTCAATTAAATTAAATTCTGAATTCAGCGCCAAATTACTGGTGTGTATGTACAGTATACATTGGATTTTATGATACAACAAAAATACATTTATAGAAATCCCGCCATTGAAATGAATTGCGAGAATTTTAGCAACAGAAACATGAGATTCTACTGAAATTCAAAAAGTAACTAGATAATTATACTTTGGACATCTTTTTTATTATGTCTGGAAACAATGGTGCCAATTATAAGTCAATATTATGAAAGTAAATGTATTAATGGGATAATCAAATGAGAAATGAAATATCATTTCTTCAAAACGTTCACCTGTGGTTGTCAAGAGGGGTCGGTTCAATGCATCGTGTTGCAAATACATCAGTTGTAATATCCTGACATTGGTCATGTCTGAAGTCCACTGAAAGGGGTTCTTCAATTGGTCCAGGAGAAGGTGGAGTAAAGTCAATGATCACTGACTTGGATGTAAGAATGCTTTCATACCCTAGGAAAAAAATGATATTACATAATAACACGCACACATAATATTATACAAGTATATACATGTATATAAATACATATATCGCATACAATAAAAGCATAACCGATGTTATACATACTTACCAAGTGTGTTGATAACTTGGTAGTTAAAATAGTAAATCGTGTTGTGGGACAAGCTGAGATGTTCGTATCTATACTTTCCAGAATGACCTGCACCAAGTCGTTCAAAGTGATGGAAATGACCTGACTAATAAACACATTAATCAAGATTAAAGACATGCTAAACAGATAAGTAGGTCAGTATTACATAATCATGAAATGAATAAGTCTGGAAATACAATTGGTCAGAATGTACTAAAACCTGCTTGAAACTGAAAAACATTGTATGCTCCATTCCACACAATTAAGAGGCTTTAGAAATTCGCAACAACAATTAATAATAAGTGCCTGCATAATCATTGCATCGTGTATTGCTTATCAGATGTATAGAAATCCCTCCCGTTTTCCAGAAAAAAACAGATCTTAGAAAAATACCCAGATTTTGTTTTATTTGATGTGTGTTTGTATATGTAATAATAAAAGGTATCCTCATAAACCTACTATTTTCATCTTGATGATACTGATTTATTCACTTATTTGGTAAATGATAGCAACGATTTTAATGGCTTTTTGCGCTTGCATTGTGAAAGACTGACCATTTGATGCTAGACTTCTCCAAGTTATTGATGCTTTAAATGTTCATTTATTTCTAAACACTCAATTAACATGATTTATTTGAGACTCCATTGGCATCGTTATTCCTGAAAAACTAGTTAAAAATTTAGTTTTAGATCAGCACGTATGATTGTTACGTAATGTTAGATAAAACCGCGGAGTGACCGAAAATAACCCAAATTTGAAAATACTTGATTCCAGGACTTTGTACCAAGATATGTGTAAATGTCATTAATTTCATGGGTTTACCTCGTGAAGTTCTGCTTGGTTGCCTTCCACAAATTCAAGTAACTCACAAATCCCACTTGGTCCAAAGTCATAGTTAAAGCTTGTACACTTTCCTGATGAATACTGCATACATTCCTTGGCACAACCGCGTGGAGTGCTCCAAGATGAAACAATGTGAGGCTTTACTGGGTGCTTGGCCTTTGCAATCAGCTTACCCAGCCTTTCAGCTTGATAATAAACAAAAAATGGATTGAAGTAGTTAATAACCATTTGTATTATATTGTACTGTATTTGTTATCACCTTTATTGTACTCATAATAGTGTTACTCGTACGTAGGCTATTCTTACTGCATGTTGGTATAACAGTTAAATTTGAGCTTACATGTAAATTGGTTTAGTATGTCATTATCAAATTCATCATCTTTGTGTTCAATTGATGATGCCTTATCAGCTGCAACGATATGCCAAGGAACCACTTGATCACCAAATATACCATTGCCATATCCAATGGCAAGCTAGAATGTACCAAAATCATTAGAATACTTGCAATACTTTATCCATGTTTTATTTTACTTATTCAAAACAATGTAACAATGCATACATTACAGGTTGCTTTAATTAATTAAGACATGGTTTTCACGTAGCTGTATATAGGGTGTCTCAAAAAATGTACCCAAACGTATATCAATACCATAGACAAACCAATCAATATTTTCAGACTTTTTTTGCATGGTCTTGTCGATAAAAGATGAAAGTTTTTTCCCTATACACAGTTTTTAATTCAGTTTTGCCTTTTTGATACTATTACCCATTACTTTTACACCACATATTCAACGTAACCTCATATTTCGATGAAAGTCTGTATCCTTGTAACATTGTTCATCAGATTTGATATTTCTGGAATGTTTTGATTTCTGTTCGGATGCTGGTCTTAAGTTGTTCTTGGTCTCTTAGCTTGGGTTTAGCATAAAAATGGTCCTTCAAATAGCCTCAGGGAAAAAGGTATGGGCCATCAAATATGGTGAATAGGGAGGCCCTCACAATGTCTTATAGCCCCCTTATAAAGAGAGGTCAGAGGTACAAGAAACTGCATTGGTTGGGATTCTAGTGTAGCTTTTATTGAGTATCAATTTGAGACCACTGTGTTTTCATTTTGATATCGTTTGGTCTCCGGGCTAGCCTGCCTAACTCTGGAAGGTAACTCCCGAATCATTTGCCGATAATTGACCTGATTATCTGTGTTTGTTCTGCCATCGTCATCCTCAAACATCTTTCTCTGTGGCTATTTGAAGGAGTGTTTTAATGCTCATTTCAAACAAAAAGACCTAGAACAACTTAAGGGCAACATCCAAAGAAAAATCCAAAACATTCCACCGGAATTATTATCAAATGTGATGAACAATGTAGCAGTAAGGATACAGGCTGTCATCGAAATATGAGGTTACGTCGATTATGTGGTGTAAAAGGTAAGCGGATATTGCATTAAAAAGACGAGACTGAAATAAAAATGGTGTATTGGGGAGAAAACGTTCATGTGTTGGCTACATGACCATGGAAAAAATGACTGAACAGATTGATTGGTTTATCTGTGCTCTTGATATACTTTGGGGTACACCTGTATATCAAGAATTAGAAAATAAGTAAAATATGGTAATTGCTGGAAATAGGTGGAGGGGAAGAGATAAGTATACAAGTCAGATTTTCGAAACGATAAGACATTTAGATTTCGCAAAACATATATAACGCATTCATAAATATCTCATATTCATAAATTATGAAGTGTATGTACTAAATCATTATTTGTTGATTGGCTATATCCATTCATAAGGATCCGTCGCTTATAAAACGTTGTTTGTAATGGGTGAATCCTTATCTTGCTTAGACATTGTTATTAATAAGGAATCATTGTGATGCTTGGGATACAGTCATGACTATCCCATCATCTATATATTAATGAGGATTAATAAAAATTTATGACAAAATGTACATTTCTACGTATTTTAGTACATCTTTTTGCGAAACACCAAATTTCAATTCACTTATACATATAACATTCAGCTATATGACGTATAAACATATAAGTTATATTTTCATCACTTATGAGCAAAATCTCTAATAACTAGATGGGTGAAATTTAACAAGTTCAATTTAAGACTCCAGATTCGGGTTTTTTATTCAAAAAAAATATTTTGACATCTGATATTGATGAGAAATTGAGAAAGAAAATGTTTATGTTCGTCACAACTTTAAAAGCAAAATTTGCAAAAGTTAAAGAGAGAATCAGAGATAGCGAGCAGGCTAAACACAAAATTGTTTCAATTTTAGAATATTTTTGGCTCATGTCATTCCTTGTCATGTCTATTTTATAAAAATCACAAAAGTGCATACTTTATTCAAGGATAACAAAAGATTTTTACAATAATGTATTATTTTTCTATAAGAATGGTTACCATTCTTATTATTTGGGAGAATTTAAACATTTTTCACCCATTTTAGCACTTTGAATCGTCAATAACTTCACCAATTTATAACATATTGTGAATCTTTTGGGAGATATTGTATTTGATATTGTAAGGAATAGATTGGTAGGTCAATTATGCACGTTGCTTGTAATTTTGTCACCCCCTATACATCTGATTCTGCCTTTAAGTAATCTCAAAAATAACAGAATTGGCCTAGATTTTGACCTTGACCCTTATCACTCAAAATTTTACTGAATTTCGATGATTTGCTATTGATTACCGTTGACTTAACATCAGGTTGCCACATTGGTGGCAGTGGCGGTAAGGATTTCTTGAGATTTCAAAAGGCCATAGCCCCTGAACCGTTGTGAAACAAATGATTTTCCCCCAGGGATTGTGGTCCCCTTTCTTAACGGCCCTACTGGCCCTGATTGTGTATAAGATAATGAGGGAAAGAGTTGTATTTAGGTCACCATATAAATCAATGAAGAGTATGACCATAATTTGATAGGACCTCCTACCCTTTTACACTGGATGTCTGGTTTCAATTTTGTTTTCAGATTCGGAATCCTGAGAAAATTTCCTATTAAATTCTGATTTTGACTTCTGTTATTAATGAAAAATGAGAAAATTATCGGTCCCATAGACAGGACATCAGGGTATCATCATATCATTTTTTCGAAATTTCAAAATGTGTTTACTCCTGAACCGGAAGTCCGACCACAATTTTGTTTTCAGATTCGGAATCTTGAGGACATTTCCCATTAGATTATTACGAATTTTGATAGATTTTGAACATTTTAAAATTATATTTTTTAAGTCAAATTTCTCAAAACTGATAATTTTTTATCAAGACATATATTTAGCAAAATGTTTGAAATACTTAGAGGAACCTAGAGAATGATTTATTAAAATAAATATCGACGATAAAAAAAGAAAATTGAATATATTTGAAATTAAAAAATTGACCTAAAATTTGACCTTCGACCTAGATAAAAATTTGACCTAATTTCCGAGAAACTAGGTCACATGCCATAACTAACCGTATACATATAGTTTTTTTCTAAGCCTTCTAGTTACTGAGAAATCGTGTAGATAAGAATAATAAGAATTCAGGCCAAAACAATAGACTCCAGATTTTCAATCATTTTCAATCTGGAGTCTAATTAATGGGGAAGGGAGAATATAGTACATACAGCGTGTTGTTTGAGCGGAGAATCATCAACAGCCATTCCCGATGCCCTGAGTATGTGTGGATGACTACTTGAGTGGAAATCAGGAATCATTCTACCTTTGGGTAGAGTCATATCATATGTTGACAGTTTACACTCTATACTGGCACTTGCACCCTGGTTGTTCGAAGCAATTATTAGAAAGTACAATGGTACGCCAGATGTCAAAGGCTGAAAAAAAATATTCCAAAAATGTATGACTTATATTGATTTTTATTTCACATATCCCTCTAATCTACTGTATTTGCCTCTGACTCGTCATGGATCCATGGGTTTTGGAATTGGTGACCACAGACATTTAATATGGTCGTTTTTTAAATATACATAAGAGAGAGATTGAGAGACTTTATTAACTGATATTTTTAACAGAGTTTTATTAGAATGGAAACTATTCAAAATGGCATATTCCTCTAAAATTTAATTAAGAATTTAATTTCATGTTATTCAAGATCCTTAAGCAATGCATATAAAATCGAAACGGAAACCTGTACGTATAAATGGCCCTGTACAAAAGCATGTAGTTTTCTCACATAAAACAATCGTTTGGTTATGCCGGAGTCATATTTGCTCCAATTCATCGACCGGCGCCTGGCAGATTGAGTATCTTGTTCATAATTCTATTCGGTTTTGAACAAAATACATGCGTGTTAAGTTAAATTAATTAAGAACATGAGTCGTACCATAGATACAATTGTTGAGGAGCCTCCCATGGGTTCGACGGCAACCTCGTCGCAGCCACCTCTATATGTTCCGACGCAATATGTCATGTCAACCTGACTTTCTCCATCTGCTACTCCAACACCTAGTAGAAACGCAGGTTCGGTATGGTCTCTATTTGCGAGTTGTTTAACAGAGCATTCAACTCTCTCTGAAGATCTTTTAAATTCTTTAGGTGCCGGTTGCTGGAATAGCAAAGGAATACATGTAATTTAAACTAGATAACCAAGTGTAACATTTTGCGGGTACTACCATCATATAGCGTGTGGGTACTGCAATTCCCATTTCCCTTGTACATTTCTCCCTTATCACGGGCAGTATTGTTACTTCAATTCCATGGTTAGTTCAATCCTCCTTCTGTTGGATACAATAAATTCCTATTGGTACTGTTATTGACTTTAATATTTTTTTTAATTGGTATTGCAATTCTCCTTACTCCTGCTTACTTCTGGTACTGCATTTTTTAATATATGTTATTTTCCATTCAAAATCATCCCTAGTTAATGCATGTTCGTCACGAAACGTTAAGAAACTGAACTGTAAAAGTAAAGGGAGATTGTCCGCATTTCTTTCGGTTGTCCTGCCGATGAAGCAATGGCGTTCTCTCATGTGCATATCAAAAAACTAGGCGAGTCTCCAGCATTTTAGGAGTCAGAGGGCCACTTGTTAAACATATTTTTCTGAAAGATGACTTTGTTCAGCATCAATTCACATACGTTTGGGTCGTTTTAGTTTGTGGATGAAGGATTCTGGGCATTTTTACCCCCCCCCCCTCCCCTAGAACAATTTTTGAGGGGGTATTATATTATTACTCTATAACATAAATTAAATATTTGCTATTGAATTGATTTCTACTTATTACTGTATGTCACTAGTACAGTGGTTAAGAAATAGATCAGAATTTCTATAATGAGTAGTAATACTTCTTCAACTAGTTTTCTAAAAATGTATATGTTTGATATGTTAATAGACAGGGTGGGCCAAAAAACGCCACTTTTTTCAAGACACTATTACTTTTTTATTTTCAAACCTAAATATACCAAATTTTGCCAGGGATTCTATGTAATAATATAATTTTACAAGTCCTTCAATGTAGATTAGATTTGATCTAAAAGAGGAGTTCAATTGGTCTGTCACCCACTTTGATGATAGATAGTCTTAGTCGCCTTGCTGATATAGCAGTATCAATGAAATGTTGGCTAAGTTTCTTTCAACCTGTCTAAATTGACAGCTTTAGTTGAGTAATTTTTTTAGATTGGGTGCCTTCTCCTCGAGCCATTCCTATACCCTATGCTCACTGGGGTTTGCATGAGTACTATCAGGTTTATGGTCATCAGGCCGTATCAGTTCAGGAATAATTTGCATATTATGTTCATTTCTCATGGCACACCACATGTTTAACTGAGACTCTAGTGAAAAATTTGATTCAAGTAAAAGTCTATAATTCATAATCCTCAAGTTTCATTTACCGCATATCATATAGTTAGTATTATCTTTGCATTTACAATGTTGTATGACATTTGATGAGTTTAAAAGTTGTTTTGGAGCATTTTTCTACAGCCAATTTGTAGGAAGGAAAATATGAAAAAAATGTATTATCTTTTAATTTAAAGTATGGCCTGATTGTATTGCAAACTTCATAATTGTACATTTGATGAGATATACCATTTGTGTCATATAGTGAAATTATTTAGTTTCAATAGAAACAAATGGCCTCTATTGGGATATAATGATATCAGCAAGAAGTCAAAGTGAAACAAGGAATATTACAAAATATTCTCACTATCATTGAACTTGAGCAGCTACCACATGCACCATACAGTCCAGATATGGCCCCATGAGTTTTTTTCTTTTTCCCATATTGAAAGGAAGGTTTAAAGGAAATGTTTTTTACTACGGATGACAATCGGATTGCAAAATTGAAAAAATTATCTCGCATAAAGACTGGTGTTTGCCATATTTGTTTATATAGTTTGATAAAGCATTTGCCATATTAACAGATGTGATGTGATTTGAGCTTTTTTAAATACCGTTCCGAGTAGCAGGGTCCCCATATAAGAACATACAGGGTGACCAGAAATCATCGTGACCATCTGCGCCAGGAAGCACATATGGAGCATGTCCTGAAATAGCCATCAAATAAAAATGGAAGGAGATTGATATTTCACACTTTAACATAATGTTATACATTGACAAATGTACATTTGTGCCCACAAAAGAACCTGATCATGACATTAATGTGGAAGTTAAAGGAAAAACAACGGTCCACTTTTTTCTGGTCACCCTGTATCTCGAAAAGTAAATTAAATAAATTTCTTGTGAAACTTATACATACATTTGTTAAGATCTTGATCTTTATTATCTGAAAGTCTCATGTAATTTTATTAAAAAATAGCAAAGTTAGAGCGAGGCGTTCGAGACCTTTGGATTAGCCCTCGTATAGCGTAATTATTTGGATATTTACAAATCAATTCCTCCGCTCAGGGAAACGAAGACACTTTCTCAGAGAAAAGCAGACGGTACGTAGCTTTCTGAAGCATGAAACGAACACATATACTTTGTTCGTTTCATAAGCGAGAAAATTTATTTGTAAATATCAAAACAATTACGCAATGTTTATTTGAGGTGAAATCATATTTCGAAACCGGAATGTACGCACTACATACGTGCCAAATATTTAATTGAAATATGGAGGAAAAAAGCAATCAAATCAAGAAAACCCCAAATTTTACCAAATTTTGCTAACGGAAGTCCGGACATGCTGAAACTTTCCATAGCAATTATTGATAATATAAAAAACATTACATGTCGTTGTTTTATTTACCGCATATACACTGAAGTCTGGAGGCGAATCATCCATTTCTGGATCATTGATTTGGAAAATATTCTTCTTAATTACAGGAGTTGTGTACTCCCATAAATTGATGAAGAAGATTTCAATATCGCCAGGTCCAGGTAACCAACCATACAGACCAGTTGTTAATTCAAGACGCAGTGGGATAAGTTCCAAATCCATTCGCATACTGCAAAAAAAATAAACTATAAAAATATTGAGTTCCAGCTCTTTAGCAGTCTCACACATATATGCCAGTACGCTGAGTAATGATAGTTAATTTAATATGATATTTATATACCTTGCGTCCAAAGGGAATTTGCTGAATCCAATCCCTGCTCTAGTTGGGAATGACGTTGTCATTAAATTTCCCTTAATCTTCACCTCAGCTCGAAGTACTTTGACACCAACGCCAACAGAGCCTGTAACTGTCGCTCCCAACATTGGTGTTACTCCTCCCTATGTAAATACAAATATCGATCCGCTTCAATTCTGAGCACAAAATAACTATGAACACATAAGTAGGATTAAAACCACTCTGGCTCATGCGGGAGTCCAATGTTATCGAAATGAGACATTACAAATGATCAAGAGTATTAGTGTAGTTGTATGCCTATCTATTTAGGTTTCTGCGTCATTTTAGTATGCTATGTGAAATAAAAACTCATAAAAATTCATCAGGTATACCTATTAATGAGTATATGCTAAACAGTGTTAACTAAAAGCTACAACTAGACATTTTGTCTACGTTTTGAGATATTTGGTAATTAAGTTCAAGAGATAAATCACATGTAAGCAGACTGTTATAAGTCGAGTGTATACGAAACGACACGGTTTCCATGAGGCACCAATAAAGAGGGGGGGTGTATAGGGGGTCTTGGAAACCATATACAATATTTTTCAGCTCTCTTACACCATATACAATATTTTTTACATCTCTCATACCATATACAATATTTGACAAAAGTTTCAGTGAAATACACTACACGATAATTCTGAAATTGCTGTTGGTCGAATATTTGATATTTATAAGGAAATAAGATTAGGCGAGAGTCCATGTACTACAGTAAAGGTATTATTATAAGGCAAATAGACTCCACAGTACATACTTACCCCAATGATTGCATTTATTACATTATGACTGAGACACCATTCCGGTACATCCGCATGTTCAGAAATTCTGTGACCACTTTTTATTTTGAGGTAAACAAGTTGATTTAAAACATATTTATGGTATAAGATTCTTGACTTCTCTTTAGTGATTGCACAATCTACTTTGACCAAAACATTAACTTAACATTTCTGCAATTGGTTAAAGCCAGTATCTGTAAAAGTGCCATAAAGATATTTAAAATTACCTCTTTCTCATGACCTACTTTCCCATGACTTATTTTAATGCCAATGGAATCCTTCATAGGGAGTCAGGGAACATTATTGGTGCAAAATCGTGTGTTCTTTGAAAATAAAGTTTGCTGAGGTAAACATGTACATTATATAACACTATCGGGAAGATAGGGAGGATTCATGATGCACAATTATTTTGTAAGACAGTCACCTTGAAAATATCAAGTATTGAAAACGGTTTCGGAAACAATTATTAAAGGACTTCACAAACTTCCAGATTGAAAGTACTAGAAAATGATAATTTTATACATCGGCTGCATAGAACGCTTACAATGTTGAATAGTTTTGATGAGGCAAAATTGTGAAATGTAGGATTCATACATTTGCAGCGCTGCACGTTTTATATAAATTGTATAATCCTGAAGATAAATGGAAGTGTCGTAAGTCGTTACTTGGAGTAGTCGGATTCAGACACGAATGATAAAATATGTTGACGACATGATACATATTATATGAATGTCCACTCCCCTCCATAAGTTTGGCAACCTTAGCCCCCATTGAACTACGTGTTAAAGCCTCTTTACCTTTGAATTTTAATTTACTTAACCTGCGATGGAAATACGTATACTATCAATGGAAACGTAATTTGGCGTATGTCCATTACCTCCAAATTTTCCCATTTTTTCCTCCATTACAATAGGTCGAAAATTGATGATAGATTTGATGAATTTTTGAAAATCGACACTCCCATGTTAACCAATGGGAAATGGTAGGTTTGCTGCAAGTCATATGACAGAATATCCATCCATCCGAGTCATTGCAAAATAATGAAAAAATACGAGTTAGGTAGGCAATTGAATTGGCTAACTTTATTTTTTTTTAAATTGATACGTTTTTCAGGTTTTACAAAGTTATAGGGCTTTAAAGTCAAAATTGTTTTTCAAAAAACCTCTCCCATTGAAATAACACAGGAGGCGAAAAATGATTTTCAAAAAATGACTTTGAAGCTCTGTAACTTTAGTATTCATCAAGTTAACTAAACACTTAGTGTACAAAAAAGTTTAAAAATTCAATTTCTATATAAAAATATATTTTTGCTGAATCTTTTACTGGATAGATATCCTGATTTCTAATTTGCCCCGAACCCACCATTTCCCATTGGTTTACATGGGAATGACGATTTTCAAAAATTCATCAAATTCCATCAATACTATAAGTTATTTCATTGCAGGTTAAGTAAATAAAAATTCAAAGGTAAAGAGACTTTAACACGTAGTTCAATGGGGGAGCTAAGGTTGCCAAACTTATGAAATAAATCGAACATTCTGGGACTGAGAAATTCCAAACAATAGACTAGATGCGAGTAGACATAATCTTGATGTACGTCATTAAATATTCAAAACTCAGTCAAAGTGATGTCATATTTGAAATCTACATGTAAAAGTACATCTAGAAATATGGTTTCGAAAATTGTTTATCAACTTTGAAAAATAATTTTTTTTGAAAGTTTGACTTCTTGTTCGGGTTGAGTCCCCATATACCCAATGTTACAAAATCACAAAAAGTGAAATATCTTTTCTTGTATTGGACAGATAACATTTTCTTTTACTGGACATATTTCAATTTGCATAACTATTAGATACATAAGGGTGATATGAAATTGAACCACTAAAACGAATTTAAAGGGAACTTTCTGCTATACCCGCCATGCTATCTGACCCGATCGAGCCACCTGGTGGTGAAATTGGTAAACACCTACTCGCATCTTCGTTATTGAAACGCAAATAGGAGACATTACAATGAAAGTTGGAATATTGTGAAAAGAAATATGTAAAAAGCATTTTTGTGAACTACACATCCAACATACCGTTTGCGTATTTAATATTCTTTAAACTATTTGAAACCAGAATTTGATTTGATTTAGTTCTGGGACTGCGATATTCAATACAACGCACATATAGCAAAGATGGCACTGTTCATTGACTTCATGTAACACAAACATGTATCCATGCGGTTTCAATCTGGTTTGCTTTGTCAGAAAGGTGATTAATTATGTGAAGACAAAATGTAGATTGCATAATTAATCCTGACATTTAACTATTGCAAGTAACATGCTGTGAGGTCCGAACGGATACGGAAAACATGGTTAAAGCTAAGTTAAATTGCATATCATTACGTCAAGTTGCGAGGGTGTATTCATATATTAATTAATTATGGTGTGTTACTTTGTTTAATGCAGATGGTATCTTATGTATTTATTAATAAACGAAGATAGTAAAAGGCCCAAATCAAATTCGAAAACGTATTTATCAATTTACCTATGTAAAGCCAGATTTTCTCCCCATTTTTTAGCAATCCCGATTTTCTTCTGATTTAGTTTTTGTAACCCCGATTTTTCTCCCGATTTTTTCAGAAATCCCGATTTTCTCCAAATTTTTTCAGGAAAGGTCACAATTTTCACCCCGATTCTATTTTTAAAAAATCCCAACTTCTCCTGCAGATACATATCCAGGTACATGTATGCGTTCAAAGAAACTTAAGGATAGGCATATTTTATCATTTAAATACTTAAGCTAATACTGACTTCAATTTTTTTGTCACATGTTTGAATATAAATGGTAAAATTGTTCATTTGTCCGAGATTTACTATTTTTCCTAGAAAGTCTGATCAACAATAACACATCCATTATGTTAACTAAATCTGCTACAATCTTTGATAACTGTTTAACCAATGTCTAGTACAGGTTTATATCAGTATCTAGTCACTATGGTAATATTGTTACACTGTATTAATTATTTATTAAACAAATGTTCTATGCATCCGCCTTTCACCTTCACAATCACATGGAGACGAGAACTGAACTGGTCAAAGGCGAGATCCAGCAGCTCTTGTGGTAGTCGTCTCCACTTATCCTGCAGAACTTCTTATAGTTGATCAATAATTTGTGGGGTATAACTACAATACATTGCTCCAGGTGCCCCCATGTGTGATAGTCCCAGGGGTTGGCATCTGGTGTATTGGGTGGCCATTCGACTCAGGACTAATCTTCTTCAAAAGGGACATCTTTCAAGAATGGGGGCTCTTTCAAACCCAAGTGATTATATATTCCAGCAGGATAGTGCTCCTGACCATACGCCAAAAGTCACTATGGAATATCTGGAGCAAAATACCCCTTGATTCATTAGTCCTGATGAACAGCCCCCCAATACACCACTTAACAAAGATTGCATCAGCTTTAGTGAACATAATAAATGTTCTATCGATGATCACATAAAATTATAGAAAATCACATTTTCTAGGAAAATCGGTAAATCTCGGACACATGAACAATTTACCATTAATATTCAAACATCTGACAAAAAATGTGTAGTCAGAATGAGCTGAAGTATTTGAATGATAAAATATGCCTATCCTTAAGTTTCTGTAAAAATTTTTTTTATGTCAATACCATTTATGATACTTTTTTTGCCTTCTAAAAAGGTTGCAAAATTTTTAGGCCCATCCTGTACTTGTGAATCACAAATATAAATATATTATGCGAAAATATTAGATATTGGATATAAGAGATTTTGCACATAAGTAAAACTTATACGTATACTTTAAAGGGTCTTGTCGAACTGTATACATCAGTATACCTTATCAGCCTTCGGCCCATAAGGGCCACATATAGGGACACAATGTCTCCCGGGTACTGTTCTCGACCGTTATATGATTATAACAAGCCGGACTCATGGTTCTTCAGTTATTTTCTGATTTCACATTTAGAGGAAGGCGAATCAGAATGGCATAATGCGTACATCTTACCGTTACTTTCATCGATAGAAGGCAAAATCCGCAAGTGAAACGAACTCCTACAGAACCTCCTGCCGTAAATCCTTAATAAATACAGTTACACAATTTCACGTCAATCAATTGCATGAATATACGATCACATCGATTAATGATATATGATATCAGTAAAATATCTCAAAAGCGTATCAGTTTATGTTCAAAGGATTATGCCAGTTTATCAATGTATGTATCAATATATATCGGGTGTCCCAAAAAATGAGACACTTTTTGCCAAGTATTTTCTCGGCAACTATTACACCGAATTCACTTAAAATGTGTCCAAAGCAGCCAAAGAGTATCATTAGCAAGTTGTGAAAATATAAAAAAGATCAAGTTAATATTACGTGAGTACTAAGAAATTCAAAATAGCATGTCAAAAATCCCCATACCAGAGCTCTTCGATGAGACCTCTATAGTGTTTGTACCAGCTATTAGGTGATAGCATCTGTTAATAAGTCAAAATAGTTTGTCTGTGTGTCATGTCTACTTAATCCATTTCATTCTTCCAAAATGTCCTAAATCAATTGATTCCTAAAAATTCATTGGAGGTGATATTGTTACAATAAATACGGAAAGGTATTTTACTAGGAAATGGATTAATAAGGGACTTTTACATTGATATTGGTTATTTTGACATACTGTTTTCAATTCAAAATACACACATTATATGAGGCCAATCTTTTACATATTTATAGCACTAGCAGAAGATAGCCTAAAGTGCCTCAAGTACAGTTTTCAAATAATTTGACTTATTTATTGCTGAGAAATAACTTGTCAATTGCTTCCCATTTTTGGCACAAATGCTATGAAATTCTCATTGCATTGCTCCGGTATAGGATATTTTGACATGCTATCTTGAATTTCTTAGCACTCGCGTAACATTTACCTGGTCTTTTTCATATTTCTGTAACTTGCTAACGATACTCCTAGGCTACTTTGTACAAATTTGGTTCATTGGTTGCCGAGAAAATACTTGTCAAAAAGTGTCTCATTTTTTGGGACACCCGATATATAGTGAAATTATTAAAGAAAATAATAAAACTAAGAAGAAATTCAGTAATTACTAGTTTCATTCTAAATCTTCAGATAACTGTGATATACGAGGGGTGATCAGGAATTTCTGGACCGTTGGCTCTATTTTTGCCATTTTTTATCCGTTCTAAGTGATTTTTTCACACAATATAACTCAAATATATAGGATCACACCATGAAGATTTCACTGTTCTATGAAATCATTATCCTTCTATTTTTGTTACCATGGTAATCGGTGACGCGACAAGGTGGATCTCAGAAAAAATACCAAATTTGAAAAATCAACAGTAGTTTAATATGCCATTTTTGACACTGTATTCATTGCTGAATATGTTACAAACATAGTGACATGAAGTAGGTTGTATTATATCATTAAGTATATTCATTAATGTTCATAGTAACTGTCATTATTCTTCCATCAATTCTAATCCTCCAAAGTAGTTACCAGCATTTTGTGAGCACTTGTTATGACTCTTCTACCATTCCTGAAAGACGTGATATAGACCGTCTTTGCCTACAAAGTGAGATTGTTTCCATCGGCTGTGGCCGTGTACCACAGGCACCAAATTCCCCAGACTTAGCTGGCTGTGATTTTTATCTTTTCCCAACAGTGAAGACCAAATTATGAGGTATCCACTTTGAGGACAGTAATGAGATCATTCAGGAATTCACACACCAATGTTACAAAGTAGGCAAAGACAGTCTGTATCACGTCTTTCAGGACTGGCTGAAAAGGCATAACAAATACTTACAAAGTACTGGTAACTACTTTGAAGGATAAGAATTGATGGGAGAATAATGACAGTTACTAATAGATGAGCATTAATGAATATACTTAATGAAATGATACAACCTATATAGTATGTCACATATTCAGCAATGAATACAGTGTCCAAACATCATATAAAATGACTGTTGTTTTTCAAATTTGGTATTTTTTCTGAGCTCCACTTTGCCGCGTCACCAGTTACCATGGTAACAAAAATAATTGGATAATGATGTCATAGAACAATGAAATTTTCATGATGTGATCCTATATATTTGGGTTATATTATGTGAAAAAATCAGTAAAAAGGATAAAAAATGTCAAAAATAGAGCCATCGGTCCAGAAATTCCTGATCGCCCCTCATATATTTTAGTTTTTGTAACCCATATTTTTTTAATATACGTATACAGGGTGGTCGAAAAAAGTGAACCCCAGGCAACAGGCTATATTTTCCTTAATACATGCATGAATTGGCTCATATTATCACATCTTGTAGAGAAATGTCTTAAAATTGTGTTGATTGCTGATATTCGTTAAGGGTCATGTTACCTACACAAACGGTTGGATGGGGGCAAATTTACCCCCTGTGACCCAAAATCTGAGAAGCCCTTCATATAAATATATTTCAAAACCAAAAGGAAATCCGAAATTTGATGTTTTTAGCCGTATTTTATTTCAATTGGTCCATAATAAATGAAGATATTGACATTTTAAGACCATATAGGCGTATGTTGCGATTTCACTGGAAGATGTTTTTGTCTTTGGAAACTTAGACTATTGCTTTGAACCACAATAACTTTGCAACTAACGGAGGTAGGTTGGATGCTAATTTTTGCACCATAATATGCAGAATTCAAAACCAAACAAAGGCAAAAACATTAGGTTTTTCAGACTACGGTTAAAAAGAATTTCACAGGAAGATTGTTTATAGCGGGTTGAAGAATTGCAAATATTGAAGTTCAAATTTTATTGAGTTTCAGTGATGTTTGGTTAGGGCCTATAATTTCTGCAAATTTCAAGATTTCGAAAAATGAATGGTACCAACAAAAATGTTAGACCTTCCTCTACAATATGTGGAAATATGAAAAGAATCCTGCAGGCAATAAGGGAAATATAGCTTATAGCCTGTTGCAACAATTCACTTTTTTTTACCACCCTGTATATGTATTACATACCTTGCGAAACATTTGTATGGAAGTCAACGGACCATATCCACCGATATTGTCCGACTACACCGATAAAGCTCCCTTGCCTCGTTTTGATATTACATTTCTTTAATCACCATGACAATACCAAGATGTCATGTTTTATTTCGATCAAATTCTACTCGCACACAGATGTGTGACGTCATGGATACGAAGTAGCCATGGGGATAAAGGTATGTAATACATCAGTTATGTCACTATGCAGGAAATATGCCTTCGTTCTTGCCCAAATTCAGAGCATCCAAAGGTCGGCTTATATTGGGGCAACTCAGGTAAATTTTACGCAATAGTGACATAACCATATAATAATTGTTACTATATATTTGTATATATACGTTACTTTTAATAACTCTAATGTATAGAGGTTATTTAATGGGAAATTTTAGATACACGGTATATCTGAGACAAATACAACATAATTATCGACCCGACCGTAAGGACCAAGGGTCGATATGTTGTATTTACCGAGGGATATAACTTGTATCAAAAATCAACATTTAATAACTGATTAATTCTATACTTAGTAGATTATGAGGGTTAATATTCAGGCCCCCTGGCTCAGTATCTACTCTCTGAATTTGTGACGTCGTTCATCTGATGAGCGGGTGATATCGTATATATATCACTTCTTCAGATCAATTATATTCCCGCGTGTTATTTTCCTATAACACTACTAAGTATGGAATAAAATATTATACCAATTCATATGAAAGCTCTATATTCACCAAATGTAACTGGAACAGGCCCTACGGTTGTCTGAAAGGATTTATCCAAGAATTGTTTGTTTTTCGGGCCAAACATATGTTCCCCATCGAGGCATACATCAAAGGATTCAAAATCTTCTGTTGATTTCCCATTGATTAGGTTATTAATCGCCTCGCTAAGCTTGAAAATACAATAAACACCGGTATAATCCACGCCCCGTCATAAATTTTGAAATCTTAAGCAATTTACCGATAAAAACACGAGTGTATACGTGATCAATACCTGGGGAAATGGACAAATGGTAAGAATACGTATTACTATCCTTTAATACTTCAGCTTTACATACAAATATGTACGCACAATTAATCAAACGCAAAAAAAGAAAGGAGCAAAAAGTGTTACAGAACCCAGCAAGATGAGACCACAAGAAATCTAAGAAAACAAACCGTCCCGAACAATAATCCAACGTAAAAAGAACAAAGTCTGATATCCCATCCCCCCGCAATGTAGGTTCCAAGACCAAAACACCGTATAAATTGATGAGGCACATGGCGTGAACGAGATCACACCATCGAAAGATCTTCGAAAAAAGATGGCCGCCCAAAAGTTAATCAGTTTTAGAACTTGATATCCTCTATCACATACGGATGCAAATTTGGAGAAAAGATAATGAGCAAATTTCCGGAAATGGCGATGGCAAGATTTATCGAAAAACCTTCAAAATGGTTGCGAAAAACAAAATGGCCGCCCAAAAGTTAATCACCTCTAGAACCTGATATATTCTATCATACGTGCGAATTCAATGAGGGGTTTTCCTGTTTAACTTGATATCCTATATCATGCGTGCGAATTTCGAGAAAATTCGATGAGCGGTTTTCGTGAAATGGCGATAACAAGATTTATCGTAAAACATTCAAATGGCCACCAGAAAACAAGATGGCCGCCCAAAAGTTAAACAGCTCTAGAACTTGATATCCTCTATTATGAGTGCGAATTTCGTGCAAACTCGAAGAGCGGTTTTCCTGTTTAACCTGATATCTATCTATCATGTGTGCGAATTTGTAGACAATCGGATGTGCAATTTTCCTGAAATGGCGATAAGATTTATCGAAAAACCTTCAAAATGGCCGCGAGAAAACAAGATGGCCGCAAAAGTTAATCATCTCTATGAACTTGATATCTCAAATCGTAGGTGCGAATTTCGAGAAAATCATGACGAGCAGTTTTCCTGAAATGGCGATGACAAAATGTATAAAAAAACTTCAAAATGGCCGCAAGAAAACAAGATGGCCACCAAAAAGGTTAATATGCTCTAGAACTTGACATTCTCTGTAATGTATGCGAATTGGGAGAAAATCGATCAATCATTCCTTATGCTACTTAAGTAAAACCAACTCAAGAGAAATGTCATAAACATTGAAATATGATTTTTTTTCTGTGAAACTCAAGGGAGTCAAACTTAATAGTACTTTATTTCACATCCCTCTGGTTATTTCATACCCAAAGCAACAGCAACAACTATTTAGAAAGATTCAAATAATACTTTTTCCAATTCTCATATAACGAGCTCATGATACTTTTCCGGCTTTTGCCTGTAGTCTTAATAGCATATGTAATCAGCAAGGAGATCGATGAAAAGCATCGGCACTTATATAGGTGAATAATTACACACCCCCTCTTCTTTTTATTGCTTGTGTTTTCATCGGAATTCTGCAGTGATTTCAAAAATCAAAATTCATCGAGTGACGCTAACCAAAACCTTCATGACGCCATTACTGTGATTTTTTCGAGAGGGAATTAATAAGAAGCTTAACTCTGTATGTCGTGTATATTGAATATCGGTTATCAAACATTGAATAAAATCAATAAACTTATATTAATAATGTATTATTTTGATAACGGATACATTAAAATACATACCAGGTTCGTATATATTTCTCGGATATCTTTCATTAAGTCGGAGGTGCTACCGCCATCTATTGTTGCTACGATTTTTTCAAGCTCACCCACAGTCATTCCATCAAACGCTAAACAATGCAGAGTCACAATGATTTGCGAAAACGTGCATTCATAAGAACAATTGAAACTGTGCCTCTATAAGATTGTCAATGTGAAAATACAAAATATTGAATTGCAAACTAGAACTCTTACGATCAACTGGTGTTGATGGATCCCGATCCCGATAGTATCCGCATCTTTGAGGGGCTGGCACTTTGATTTCAACCGGATCGAGAACTTCAAGAGAGCCTGTACATTCTTCATGATTCTCTAATGAGCACACGGTGAGGGATAAACTAATCTAAGTTATACAAGTAAAACAGGAATTAACTTTTCGTAGAATGACGCTTTTATAATCTAAGATTGATTATATCAATCAATCTATTTTCACAAAAATTACGAAGATAATAGGGATTTTGTCTTTCGCAAAAAGAGCTTTTGATTTAATCATAGATTTACATGTCATATCGAGCTATTTTTACAAAAAACACCAAGAAATGGAAACTAATGTTTGTTTTCATCAAAAAGCTATATTCAATATGAGTCATTTTTCAGAAATTAGTATTGATACATTACAGGCTCATCTCAATGTACCAAATAACGGTAATATAGTATACTTTGTGGTAATATACTCATATTCCTAAATCCAAAACTGTTATCCTTACATTAATGGTCACATTTGAGTTTATCATGCATTTGTGTAAATTGAATACCTTTATAGTATTGCTAATTTTGGAAATATCCATGTCCACTTTTAACTGTGTTACAGCAATGCTATCGTGATTCCCAGTTATCATTTCTTTCACATGAGTACCACCTAATAGAAAAAACATGACAAAATGAGGAGTTTTCAGACTGTTAACTAGTCGGACGGTAGTATTGCAGAGACATGTCATGTGTGTCACAACTTAAAACATTAACATCTAAACAAGTTCAATTGACTCGGATGAAGCAGGCAAACATATTTTTAAAAAGAACAGTACTAAAAACCTGTATCATAGCCACTGATGGAATATTCATATCTCCAGTCGTTGATCTCTACCGTTAAAACTTTTCCACATGGGTTTACACTTAGAGCAACTCTAGATACAACGTGACCATAGAATACTGGCATATCTACACAACAGAACAAACTAATGCAATCTGGAGAAACGGTGCAATAGGTGTGAGTAGAATTTCGCAGGAGGAGATCTGGACAGCCTAAAGTAAAAGATGAAGATTTCAGTAAAACGTGTTTGAAATCATATAATCAAGTCAGATAATTAGCATTTACATAATATTATCCCTTTGACTACACGAGTCAAACGCATACTTTTTTGATTAAGTATGGCACAATATAATTCAGATTTTTCCATATTACTTTATTAATTGTGTTTTGTAGTTGTGAATTCATAAATGGTTTCGTTTATACACATTCGATTTACCATTTTCCACTTGATAAATACGGTCAAGTAACATCTCTCTCGAACCTTCAGATGGTTTGCCTTGCAATATCAGCAAGTATTGTAGCTCACTGTTGTCAAGCTCTACCGGCCTAGCACATCCGTGTATATCAAAAATGCCACTCTGCAAATAAATTTGTTTCAGAATGCACCTCTCAAGCAGTCGTATTAGCAAATAGTGGGTCGATACACCTGTAGCTCCAACAAATCAGCAATTTAATTATCAAATAATTCAACAATTATTTTCACTGTCTCGAGGTTTTCAGATTTTATCGACTTTTAGCAACGGCTTTACAGGTATAATTTTATAACACGACAAGAAGTTAAGTTGTATGCAAATTCATTTCCTTGCTCGATGGAATCATTAAGAAGGCTAGGAAAACAGTGAGGAATGGAGCTGTTTTAAGACGACATACCCTCCTGCTTTCGATTAATTTGTATATTTTTTCTCCCATCGCTTTATTATTTGAACTTTCAAGAAACTTCATAATGTGTGTCATCTGTAAATCTCTCACACTGAATGTGAAGATATCTGGTCCAAACTCCGTAATATTTGGTACGCCCATTCGTGCCAGCAAGGGACCGAACGTTTTGTTCGCACTCATATTCAGAATATTTCCAAATTTTGGGAAGCTTCTTTTCCGTCTGCCTCGGTGAATTAACGCTAGGAATAAATAAAGTTAAAATACTTAGAAATATGTTGATATTATAAATTACCCTCGGAGGAAACAGTAGTACATCGGGCCTTAAACTTAACTACATGAACATAATTTTGCGTGACGTCATTGAATGACTGATCAAACCTTTGCCATATATCGAGTGTCCCAAAAAGTGAGACACTCAGCAATTGATACGCCAAATTCACTGAACAGAGTAGCCCAGGAATATCGTAAATAAGATATTAGAATATAATAAAAAATATCAAATAACTATGCAAGAACTGAGAAATCCCATATGCGTGTACTAAAAATGGGAAGCAATTTGACAAGTAATTTCTCAGCAATAGATGAGACAAATTCTTTGAAAACTATACTTGAGACACTTCAGGATATTTTCAGCAATTGCCCTGAATATGTAAGAGATTAAATATTACTTGATTACATTGTTGAATTAATCACATTATGTCAAAATAATCAATATCAATGTAAAAATCACATATTAATCCATTTCCGAGCAAAATACCTTTACGTATTTTTTAACAATATCACATCCAATGAATTTTAAGAGTGAATTGATTTTGGATATTTGGGAACAATGAAACGAACCAATTCGACACGCCAAGGTTGGAGAACCATAAGTAAAGTTATTTGAAAACGTCGAATTGACTATTTTATATATCTAAAAAGTGGGTTAAAACCAGGTTCTCTCCCATCAACATACTTTTAACACAATTTCATGATAAGTTGTCACATAATGTTAAATGTTCATGGCCTGACTTTTTAAATGTAGATAACATTTTGATCAAGCACGATTTAGATAGAAACATTCATGTTGAGAACACCGACTGATATCAATGATATCTTAAAATATCTCCATCGCAGAGAAATATTCTCTTGTTCTGTACAGCTCCTTAAAAACAAATTGTTTTCAAGAAAACTACCTTAAGACTGATTTTGACTTTTATGTTCAGAAACTGAAATTCAAGGCAAAATCAGGGTGATTTGGTCTGAATACTGACAAGGAGTGATGGGGCCAAGGGAACGGTTTTTGCAATCTATATGACACGAATGTCAAGGACTCTATCCAGCACCTTATGTTTGTTTGTCCACATTTCGAAAATGAAATCAAACTTTATTCTGAATGTTATTAATTATTCTTGAATTGAAAAATTGTCATCTAGCCCTAATTTCTGCTAATATTCCGATTAAAATATGCTTGACCATGGATGACAAAGCTTTCATCGACTGGGAAAATGGCCAAGGTCATGTTTTAAATAAATGTGTTCAGAAATATCTGAAGGTAACATATTTTCCCTAAAATAAGGATTATTTATCTTTGTGGCAATTATTATGTATTTTAATTTGGACTGTACATAATTATATTTAGCATATTTGTTTAAAATATACTGTTTTAAAAGTGATTCCAATAAATAAATTAAATGAATATAGAATACATTTTCAGTGAATTTGGTTAAGCAATTGCGGAGAACATACTTGCCAAAAAGTGTCTCACTTTTGGGACACCCGATATAGTTTCCTTCTGATGATTCATTTTTAAATGACGGTATGTAACGAAGTGACACTTATGGATTTTGAGACTGGGCTATTTTATCAATCAAGTGTATCAGCACCTTCTTATCTACTAGCATCCGGAACTATTTTTTCTTGTTTTATCTTAAAACAAAGTCTTGCATATACCAGGTCATTCGACAAGGGAGTGAAAAAATGCTGCTCTCATCTCAAAGAATTTTTACAATTTTTATTTGAAGTTTTCTTATTATTAGTTTTCTGAAAATTTAATACAAGCTATATAGGGACGGTCTAACAACTTGAAATCTGTGGAAAATGGAAGGCAGTTTTGAAAAATGGGAGCCCAGTCTTTCTAATCGGAAAGGAGTGGTATCGATATGGAGAACTTTTTGAACACACGTTTCTCTTAAACTAGTCATTAAAAAAATCTAAAAATTTGACACATCGTCAATTTAATGGCCATCTTTTGAATGGTAACAATATAATTTGAAAAATATATATACTTTCATCTATATTGTTTTAGAAAACACAACAAAAACACTTATTTTGTTCTTGCTATCATGTTTCCAGAGTGAAATGAAACATCTTTCCGAACCTCATTGGAACAAAAGGCCTCTCAATATTGTAATTGTACAAAGGAAATTTTGGTTGATTTTAAAAAAGTATCATGTTCAGGAAATAAAGGTTTATCTTGAATTTTATCTATTTTTGGGGGATTTTGTTTTAAGTTTTTGAATACTTTTTTAAAATCAACCAAAAATTCCTTTGTATAACTATAATATTGAGAAGTCTAAAAACATGTTGTATATGCTATTTTGTTCCAACAAGGTTCGGAAAGACATTTTGGTAGAACGGAGCAAAAAAATTGCACTTAAAGAACACAAAATGTTAACAAAAACAGTTATATAAAATATTTCTAAATAATTTTCGCATTAAATTGTTGTCAATCAGTCAACATTCCGTAAAATACCGTGTTTTTACAGAATGTTTTCAATGATTGGTTTAAGAGAATAACATTGTTAAATTCAGTTCTCCATATCGATACCACTCCTTTATAAACGTGATCATTCTCTATCGATGTTGACCGTCAGAATCGCAATTTACTGGGTTAAAGTGACTTTTTAGAAAGAAATCAAAACACATAGGTTAGGGTGTTGTCTCATTCATTGTAAAAATGCTACAAGTTTCATAATTACACCCAGCATCTTTGGTATCAACTTTAGCCTTTTGTTTTGGAGAAGTATCAATATCCTTTGAACCATTTGTGATGGATCCTTCCGCTATCACCTCTCCCTGAAAGGTATATTATTTGATAGTATGTGATTTTAGTTTAAAAATGCAAAATGGTGCATACTCATTTTGACCATTTGATTCCTACAGCAATGTGTTTGTGATATTATCTACATTTAAATTCATAAGTTGGGCACAAAAATCTGCTGGGTGTTGGAGGGGAATCGATGGTATGAACTTTCCAAATAGCATTTAGCCATGTACAGAAGTGATATATTTCAAATAGATTAGACTTAAATAATATAATGACGTTGTGTGAAAGTGCAGAGTTCTACAAAAGCAACAGTTTAAGATTGAGACGAGGTGAAATGAATATATTCATTTCAGTTGAACAAATACAAACGATCAATCCTCAAAACTTCTTATCTGGTATAAGAGAAAACATCGTGGTATCAATATGAAATCAAAAAGAAAATAATGTTGTACCAAATATTGTAATCATGTATCGACGGTATACTGTTAATAACAAAATAAGAGGGCATCAAATTAATTATTTCAGATTTTTAAAAAAAACATATATTTAAAAATTCAAATTAAATAATAAATAGTACATTGATACAGGGTGATCATTAAGTTCTGGGAATTGGCCTGCCATTTCAAGATTTCTCAACCATTTGAGTAGAAATTTTCAGCAGGTGTACATTGTATAATTCTGAATTGACACACAATGTTTCAAATACATATCACATCTACAATTTATTTTATTGTTATTACAAAAAAAGTAAAAGTGGATCGCGGGTCAGCAAATTTTGACTGATGTTAATCTTCAAGTTTCCTGCAAAACATATTCATCTTGCCTAGATGGTTGCTTCAAACTACTAGTATTAGAGGTAGAACAGTACTCTTGAAGTCATTTATTCAGAAGTATTCTTCATTGCTGAGAGGATCATTTCATTTATGATTGTTTCCATTAGCCTGGACACACATGCATTGTTGACAAACTTAGTCCATAAAGATGTGTTCCATTCCTCCCTGTGGTATCCCTTGAATATTTGCTCAAGCTGTTGAAATCAGTCCCTTATCGGAATGAAACTTATGACCTCTCATATAATGCTTTAGCACCCAAAATGTAGCGAAGCCTAATGGTGCTTCATCTGGTAAATATTGTCTGTTGAATATGGGGCAGTAATAACTTGTGTGAACCCTAATTCTTCAAGAGTAGTATGGGCAGCTTGAGTAATGGGAAGGAGCATAGTCATTATAGAAGATAACCCCCCGCTATTTTGAGTCATGATTGTGACTTTGAGATGCTGATGAATGATACAAAAATAGAGCAAAGTACACTCTTATATAACAATAAAGATGTTACTTTAGAAACTAAAGCTAGAAGTATTGAAAACATAAAAAATCACAGAAATATGTCCACCAAATAGGTTTTTATCAACCATACTTTTGGACCAAGCAAAATATGAATTCATTTTTATTTTACTTGACCCGCTACGCCATTTGTCATGTTGCTATAGTAACAACAATTATGCATTGTGACATCAGATGGCAATGAGACTGATTTTATCCAACCCAAAATTACATTCTCCATTTACCTTGAAAATTTCAAGTAAATTGGTTGAAAAATAATGAAATGACAGATAAATTCCCAGAACTTAGTGATCACCCTGTATAACGGTCGATGTCCAATATGTGATACGTTTAGCTGTGTTTTGCTGTGTCTATTTATAAACAAAAATCAGAATTATACCAAAAATGTTGTGATAAAGAAATGTTTCAATGCAAGTATAATATGACATCGTTCGACATCGCCAATCACAAGTATCCAAGCGATATTGAACATAGGAGATACCACTTACTGTTCTACTACTGTAGACAATATGGTGTTCAATCACAGGGGTTTCAATGATCTGAATTATGCAAGACCTTCACTTGACTGTGATTTTAACATAAGAAAAATATTCTGATTTTTCAGAATTTAATTTTGATTCTCCATTTATAAGTTATGTGACCTATATTCAGTGTGATAACACATATTTTGTTCTTCCTCGACTAATGTGTCTGCAGATTAAACGACTTTGCCTGTACAATGCATATAATTGCAAACCTGTCTCTTCGCCCTCCGCCGATAGATATTGCTCAGTCGCTCATGAAACAACCACCAAGACCTGGTCCAATCTATGAAACTTTGATAGAAATAGTTACCATTATCTTCGAAAATGTGATTATAATCAGCAGTAATGTCAATGAAGAAATAATCATAAGAAAATGTGATGATAGCCAGCAATAATGTCGAGGAAGAAATGCAAGGCGTTCGATTGCACATGCGTCTTATAGATAATTAGACATGCCTTAAGATTATATTAACAATAAAATACTTCTGTCACATTTTATTTGATATAAGTCTTACCAATTTTCATTGCTGTTGTTTGACCCCTGAGGATGAAAGGGATACATTCTGGATAGATATATATATATATATTTGCAATCATAAATTGCCTTAATATTATACAGAATTTTGTTGAATCGAATTGCCCCGTTTTTGAAACACAAAATCTCAAAAGCACACCTGTGTATAAACATGAAAAAACATTGACACTATACATTAAATTAATTAATCGATTTTTATATCATGAAAATCCAATTCATTGTACTTCAATTGGCGCATGTCATAGCTCAATACATTACACTTGTTTACCATGGAGGAAAAGTATTCATTTAATTGGTATGTTTGAAAAAACGTTGACCTCTCATAAAGTACAAAAAATCAAGAAATCAAAAAGAATATGAATCTAAATCAGAAATAAACATTTCAATGCGCAGTTCAAAAGACAAATTTAGAATAAGACAAAAAATAAATTGCAATAGTATTTTGAGTAGCACGTATTACAACTCTCTAATGACGAAAATAATCAGTTCACATATATGCACTATACTTGCAAACACAGTATCATTTTCTGTTGTAGCTTTTAACATATACTGTTCGTATACATATTACAATGGTATTTAGCTACAAACCACGTGTATATTGTATGTGTGTATGTATGAGTGTCACTGGGAAAGGACCAACAATTGTTATGGTTATAAACTGTGTTGAATTAGCGAAAGCATCCAAGAGTACACAAGTCACAATGAAAACAAATCCCGGATATTTCAAAATCACATCAGAGGAAGATGGGCAATCATATTCTCTAGGAATATCTTTTTATGTAAAATTCCTGCTTGTGAAGAGCACACTTATTTTCACACAAGCCCATTGCATTATTTTATATATATACAGAGATATACAAGTCATCATTTTTCAAAACCACAATACATATGGACATCTATATTCCATAATTCAAATTCAAGTACTCACATTGTAGATAAGTAAATTTTTACCCATTCCCCTCCCCCACCTGGCACTTTTATAGACCCAATTTGTGAATATAAAGTAAAGTCATATCACTATCTACATCCAACACGAAATAGTGGTAAAGGTCGGGTGAGTATCAAAAATAGTTCTCATAAAACATAGATATTGAAATAAAAATGAACGCGTTTATAGCGTTGAGCATTGTATTGTTTTCTGAGAGAAAGGGCCAATAGAAAATAAAGATTGATATACATGATTTGACAAACATGGAATCGATGATAATTAAATATTGTGACTCACGAGCCATATCAAATTGTAGTCATCACATGTCTGTACCCATTTTGGTCTCTCCATCTTTCTCTTTTCAAAGTATTTACTCGGATTAATTATGTCCTTGCTTCCTATCTTCTTCAAAGCAAAGTGGATGTGACCATCTCGACAGCGAGACGATTTCTTTACTATTCCAAGCTGTTCATCTTTGTAAACCTGAACGAAATGGTACATAACCACAAAAATGCACTACTCCTTCAATTATAGTAGTAACCAAAATCCCAGATGATCAAGAAAGGTGTCCTGTTGAAGAACAATAATGTTATTATTTGGAGCATTTAGTTTTGATATTTTTCTTCCGATTCCTGTTTTTAAAGTAAATCGCTCGGGTGTTTTTTAGTTATCAGCGATTTCAGCTCTTTACCAATCATATCTTCTTTACCTACCTATACCTATAATGTAGGCATACTTTGACCAAATGGACAAAAAATTGGTATCGATATGGCAAATTGAATTGAACACATGTTTCTCTTAAACCAGCCATCAAAAAAGTTTGAAAAGTTTACACATCGTCAATTTAATGATCATCTTTTGAATGGTAACAGCTTAATTTGAAAAAATATATATTTTTCTCTATATTGTTTTAGAAAACACATCAGACACTTCTATCCGAACCTCATTGGAATAAAACGACGTAAACACAACAAGTTTAGGTCTCTCGAGCTCAATATTGTAATTGTACAAAGAAAATATATTTTATTTCATTCTCAAGAATTGATAGGAAGGGACAATGAAAAAAATCAAACAGTTATAGAAATATATTCAAATCATTTTCACATTAAATTGTTGTCAATCAGTGACCATTTCATAAATGCCCGTGTTTTTTACAGAATGTTTTCGTTAATTATAAGTAGTTAAAAAGAAAAACAATGTTGAATTCAGTTCGCCTTATCGATACCAATCCTTTCAAAGAATTTCGAAAATGTGGTAAAAAGTTAGAAAGGAATAAATAGAACGACTCCCAAAGTAATTTTTGCTGTAAATTGACATCATAAAGGAGTACGTAAAATATGGCACGTCTACTACTTTTTTCAAGGCCTGACTGCGTCGCTAACATGCTAAATATAAGAGTTAGCTGACGTTTGGGAGTCTGACTTACCTTCTAAAGGTTAGAACCCGAATCTTAATGAAACCATATCACCTTTGTTGCGTCGATGATGATGCATAAACATAGCATTTGATAGAAATTAGCGTAAATGCTTTTCCGACTTTTTCATTTTTCATCAATGTTGACGTCCGGGAAGGTGTTGTAGTTATCACGAAATAACGCATTGACCCTTGAACTTTACTTTGTTGACGTGTCAACCAAGCATGTCTGGTGTGAAAATTAAAAGAATATTAAGCAATGTTCTACATCCGCCAAGCTAAGTGAAGTAGTCAATATTTAAAATTACCAATTTCAAGTGAAGTACGCAACGAACGAAACTGCGTGATCTACACTCCTACTATTGGTCTGAATGAAATGCTACGTAGAAATATGAGCCGTCTGCTGTATTAGTCGATTAATAGAGTAAGACCTGTTGGTGATGCTTTATAATTTAGACCAAAACATTGAAGAACAAACGAACCTGTAAATCGTGAAAACAACGAACAAATATTCGGTTTTCACATATGTTCGGTAATTTTTCGTATTGAAACTTCCGGAACTTACAAGGAAATCATTCATTTTCTCGATCCATGATTTACCTCTTGGATGTTGTGGCAATTGCTCCATGGTTGACGGAACAAAGGTGATATGGTTTCATTAAGATTCGGGTTCTAACCTTTAGAAGGTAAGTCAGACTCCAAAACGTCAGCTAACTCTTATATTTAGCATGTTAGCGACGCAGTCAGGCCTTGAAAAAAGTAGTATGTCTTATCTTCAATAAATGACATGAGAATGATAATCAAGTTGATTGGATTATCTCTAAGCTGTCCCTAATCCACCCATCCTCACCAATTTTCCCCAATTCTGACGTTATTTTCACCAAAAAATGCAGGCATTTTTAATCATTTTTAGTTGTATTGATTTTTAAGACTAGATTTTAACTGTAAAGGGGAAAAGTTAATTGTGAACCTACTTTTTGGTAATTTTTTCGTGATTTTTCGTATTATTCTGATAGTGGAGAGTTAAGCTAACGATGTTTTTCACAACGTAACCGTGAACGCAAAGTACAAAAATTAACAAAGGAATGTATCGAGCGCTCATAGTTTTACGCGCGCTTAGTCTACTTTAGATACTCTTTCAGCATCAGAGTTTCGGGTTTAGAACGGGATAATTTGAAATTTGACGTTGGGTCAACGGGAACCATTTTACTCGTGTCTATTGAACACTATGCTGTCAATTTTGATTTCGATGCACAGTTGAATTCTTGCTGAACACGATGATGTATGTCATGCATGATTTAGCGCCAAAAATATGTATTAGAAAACCAGCTATAAAACCGCATCAATGACATACTATAGAATCATTACACGCTATGGTGAAGTCTAAACAAACACTGGATTTGAACGGCTATTTATATGAGAAGGCTACATGAATTTGTATATAGTCGAGTGATACGTACAGGTTAACCTCTCCATTATAAAGTGCTTCATACTAATATTATACAATAGCAAAATAGAGGGCAGCACAGTGTCATAAATAATTTATTTGTTACACTGTTTCAAACACTCGGATAGTTTTTTAGTTTTTTTTTTTAGTTTAAAATAGTTTATTTTTGTGTCACTGACATTACAATATACATATAAAATACATAATAAAAACAACATTTTGTAACATCACCAGCCGGTGCCGACTTATGAGACACAGTATACATTATATCTGAGTGTCACCCATTACTACCCCCAATGGGCAGCTTGGGTCAACACTCATAAAGACAGAGACAAAAAATGTCCCTGGTAAAAATTTATACATGATTAATAACCAATGATATAAATTCAGTCTGATTAATCAGTTTGGCATAAATAAATAAGCAGTTCATGGAATGATATTGTCAATCATTATATTAAATACATATATTGCACTAAATGAGAGTAGCATGTTGCATATGGTCAAAAATTACAATAAATACAAATATCGCACTAAATGTGAATTGTATCATGCATATGGTCGAAGACTGTTATAACAATAAATTCATATATTGCACTTAATGTAAGTAGCATGTTGCACTATGGTCAAATATTACAATAAATATAAACATTGCACTAAATGTGAAATACACAATGCATCGGTTGAAGACAAATATTACAATAAATACATGTATTGCACTAAATGTGAGATGCATATTGCATGATAAATACATATATTGCACTAAATGTAAGTAGTATATTGCATATGGTCAAATATTACAATTAATATGAATATTGCACTAAATGTGAAATACATAATGCATATGTTTGAAGACAAATATTACAATAAATGCATATATTGCACTAAATGTGAGATGCATATTGAATAATAAATACATATATTGCACTAAATGTGATTTGCATGAGCAGTGAATAAATAAAAAAGAGCCCCATAGATAATATACACCTCTGCAGTAGTGAATTGAGACCATCTTCCCCAAGGTTGATAGCTCGAAGCACTAAAAAGAGGCATCATAAAACCAAGGAGTTTCTGACTAGATACATTTTAAATAAATATTTTATAAAGGAAACTTAGGTGACATGCATACTCATTTAGTGATTATAGCCTATCAATATTAAGAGATCTCTTATTGCACATATTATAAACTAAAGCTCCTAATGGTCTTTGGAGTGAAGTACAATTCATAATGGAGACAAAAAGAAGTGTAGAATTGGCTGATGTTACATCTAAATAAGGCAATTTCTGTTTAACATTTTCATAAAAATCACATCTTAGATCATCATAATGGCTACATTCTAATAAGAAATGCTTTTCATCTTCAATACAATTCATGTCACATAACAAGCATTTCCTTTCGTGTAATGGTATACCTGTGTAGCGCTCTGTTTCAATTGCTAAGGGTAAAGTACCAGTTCTGAATCTAGCGAGTGACCTACGGTGATGCTTTGGTAGGGCCAAATACCCTTCCTTGCAAACACCATATTTGTACAGTCTATATTGCCTCAATAGTAGACTTAGTAGACTTAGATAGTGACTTACTCAGAGTTATGGATTGCCTTAATCCTGTATTTTACATTGTATTGTTTGTGTATAAAACATTTCTGTCTGATTCACGTAGAGCTATTTATACAGTGAATAGTGACTGCAGTACACTGACATGTAATTACATGTACCTGATTTTGACTATTCAACCTAGATTTTTGTTTGGGCAGGCTGAAATGAATAAGTGTGAAAATAAAATGAATAACAGGGTTAGACAAAAATGTCATCCAAAGAAATGTTATTAACTCATTTATTCAGTATGAGTTGAAATCAATTTTTTTTGCATTTTACCATGCTTCATCGGTCCATTTCTCATGGTCACAATTATATGGCCATTTTACAAAACATGCTCCAAATTCCAGCCTCGTCGCTTCAGACAGACCTGCACTGGTCGGTTGAGGTTGTAAGTTCACGGTCACAGAACTTTTTCTCCAACTTGTTGTACGTGTTAAAAAAAATTATCTCAGAAATAGCCCGTTGTTAAGAGATGAAGAATTTTTCGTATCCATCGTACACCATGTTTCGTATTGAAGCCATAAAATCCTACCATTTTAGGCAGGGCCAATTAAACTTAGTAATAAAAAGAAAGAACATTAAACAAGGTTTTATTATGCGAAACCAGAGCAACGGCAACGCCAAAGCGTAGCGAATCCCATCGAATAGAAATGGCTGGCATTTTACAAAAAAATATATAGCAAATATCGTAAAATAACACCCATAAGAAAGGCCACCATTTTCAAAATGGCTGCTCACTAGTCAAGCTGTCATCAGAAGAAGTAATATGCTTTTAAGTAGCCACATATAAAATTTTAAAAAAATCACCCACGCATACATGCAAATGCTGGCCATTTTTTAAAATGGCCGCCTGCTACCCAAAATGTCATAAGACAGTGCAATCCGTAAGAGTATTCACATATCAAATATGAACAAAATCGCTCTATTACTTTTTGAATTATAATGAAAAATGTATTTTTGAGTTAAAGTAAAAAAAATGTAAAAATGACAGCCATTTTTTAAAATGGCCACCTACTACGCGAAGTGTCATGAGACAGTGTGCAAGGCTTATAGTATTTACATATCAAATATGAACAAAATTACCCCACTACTTTTCAAGTTATAGTAAAAAACGTAAAAATGGGGGCCATTTTTCAAAATGTCCGCCTACTACCCAAAGTGTCATTAGACAGTGTGCCATGCTTATAGTATTCACATATAAAATATGAACAAAATCGCTCTACTAGTTTTTGAGTTAGAGTAAAAAATGTAAAATAACACACGTAAAAATGGCGGCCATTTTTCAATATGGCCGCCTACTACCCAAAATGTCATTAGACATTGGGTCATGCTTAAAGTATTCACATACCAAATATGAACAAAATCGCTCCACTGCTTTTTGACTTACAGTAAAAAATGTTAAAATAACACACATAAAAATGGCGGCCATTTTGAAAAATGTCCGCCTACTACCCAAACTGTCATTAGACAGTGTGCCATGCTTATAGTATTCACATATAAAATATGAACAAAATCGCTCTACTACTTTTTGAGTTATAGTAAAAAATGTAAAATAAGACACGTAAAAATGGCGGCTATTTTTCAATATGGCCGCCTACTACCAAAAATGTCATCAGACATTGTGCCATGCTAAAAGTATTAACATACCAAATATGAAAAAAATCGCTCCACTACTTTTCAAGTTACAGTAAAAATCGTAAAAAGACGTGCAAAGGCAGCCATTTTTCAAGACGGCTGCCATATCTTTCTTCGGTATTTACATTTCTCGCTTAATCAATGTCCTATATGACTTTTTTACATGTAAAACATATTGCTATTACAGTTTTATATGCAGTACCTAAATTACTGTAAAATCGGCACTAAAATGGCCGCCATTTTTAAATGAGAGGCCATTTTGAAAATCGGTTTTCGAGCAGAACTTCTACCCCCATTGGGTATATGTGCACAAAATATGAACAAAATCGGGCCAACGGTATTTGAGTTATTGCCCGGACGGACGGACGTACGTACGGACGGACGGAAGTACGTACGGACGTACGGACGGACGGACGGAGGCGTTCCCTGTATCCCTCCGAACTTCGTTCGATGGGATAATAACACTTTAACAGATCTGATGCGGAATTTGTTTGGGTTACATTTTTGGCTCACTCGGTATTAGACTCCAGTACTTTGATAGTATTCAGGATGTCGTATGTTGGGTAACAGGCGATGATTTAACCTACTTTTGATGGCAAAATCATTTTAATATAAATGAAATAGTGGCAGGTACTATTTATATTTAATGAGCCATAAAATAATAGGTTGATCTGGCAGCTGTTAGCTGAATTCGCGAATACTACTTATCATGGGTTTTCAAAGCCCGTGGTCACCCATTTAGTTTCTTCATCCTAGCTCAAATCCACTCAAGAATGCTCTTAATTACAATGGTGTTATGTTAGATGCAGCATCTATTAAACTCTGGAATCACAGCACCCCTAACTTAATCATAATTCCGTTGTTTGACCTAGATCTAGGGAAAAGTAGTAGGAAGGCAGCTTATGAGTGCTCTCGATGTTCATAAGCTTACTACCTTTACATAGGCCTATGGCCTTCAGATAAGTTAGGGATCCCTCATTTTAACCAAACCTGTATTCCTAATTACAGGTTATATAGTGAACGAGCATTTCAATGAGGCATTTTTTATGAAGGATAAAACAGCAAAGATAAACAATTTTGCAATTCTGGCCTATTTTATGACTAGAAAAATGTTAGATCTATAAGACATACACCTAGGTCTACGAGTTTATTGATGCACCTACAATTCATGTATTCTGAATAATCTGAAACGTTAAAATTGAATGTATTATGCCGCAGGTACGTGGGTACGTGGTTACGAGGTATAATGTTTTTTATACAAAGCCCGAAGTATTGACTGAGAGAATAGAGTGATCGAGTGACAATATCATAATTACACAAGGCAATAAACCTATTGTCAAAGGGTAAAACCCATAGCATTAAACTGTTTATTCCATCAAAATCCTGGGAAACCCAATCAGCAAAACAATCCAATATAATTTGAAATGAACAAAAACGCATCAAATTTTTGGCCAAACCATTGGAGAAAATTATTATTTGCATGACAGTACTATGTATACAATGGTACCTGTATCAATACCTACTACATGTACACATAACACTATTCGAAAGATCATTTACAGCAAACCCCTTTACACTTTCGAAACATCCAAGTTGGTTTATGATAAAGAAATATACACATGGGAAGAGTTAATTCAAATAAGATGTTATTGAATCATGTTTGTTGAAACATCGCAAATGTGTAATATTTAAAATATTCATTTACATTATACAATACAAATAAATAAACAAGTATTTTATCGTATGTGCTTTACTAAGTGTTAAAGTGTGCGCCAAAGTTTAAAACTGCGCAGGCGCACCGCTCTCGCTAACCTATATAAAGAGATTACCAGCACAGGCTTCAGAGGTAAGCCAGGAAGGTGAACAATCTTCGTTCCGTGTTGATTCCCCGTATAATCGTAACCAAGTCAGTTTCACCATTGAAATTAAAAATTACTATTAGATATACTTTGTAGATGTTATTTATGAAGCTATATATTTAGTGTATGCATCAATCAAATGGCTCATTTTGAACATATAAAAAGTATTTGTGTTTTGTTTCCCAGGGAATTGTATTCCCATGTAGTACACACATAAATAGTGTACATTATGTAGTACTTGAATAACCTGGTTTATATAATATTGAAGGGCATGCTGATTACATGCACACGAGTACATGAATGAAGGCCTAATATTGATATAGCTTGCATACCTAAATAAAACATAAACTCTTCTAATCCCCTAATGTAAACATTATACGTATACGTAGCCCGATTTATCGGGGACTTTAAACACAGTTATGTTTTACTGTACATACAGGGTGGGCCAATAAAAATTGGAACATTTTTCTTTTTATTCAATTTTCTTTATTATTGCAGTTCAGCTCACAAAAATTCAGATAATGGTAAAATTGTTATTTGTGAAAATGTTAAAGATACAAATATGTGTGTATGATTATTTTTGGCTTGTCATGGTCATGATCTGTATACTGTGTGCGTCATAAAAAGTTTCCACATTTTTCTCTGCTCGAGACATCATTGCTTAAAATACAGTATCTCATACCATACAATATGTGCCCTTCAAATGGTCTCAACACAATTTCCATCAATAAAACCATATGTAGTTATCTCTAGGAGAAGCTAGACATGTCTGCCATTGATAATATAGCTTAACTGACCTCAGATTTTTTCAGAACTGGCACAATATGTCTCAAACCTATCATTTAAGCCATGCGTGACTGTCAAATCCAGCCCAGACTGATTGTTCAGGTGGGTGGAGGACATGTTCAGTAATTGAATGTTGAGCTTGTATATTCATATTTGTTCAAGCTGTTGACAATGAATTGTTTTTCAATTTCTTAAAGCATTGAAGATAATACATGACTAACAAAAAAGTTACAATCGATGGAAAACTGTTCCAATTTTTTTTTACTCAACGCAAGGGTTTCCTGATCATGTCCTTCGCCCACTTGAACAATCGGTCTTAGCTGTATTTGACAGTCATACATGGCTTAAATCACAGGTTTTGAGACATATTGTGCCAATTTTGAAAAAATCTGAGGTCAGTTAAGAAACATGTCTTGCTTCCCCTAGAGATAACTACATATGTTTTAATTGATGAAAATTGTGTTGAGACCATCTGAAGGGTGCATATTGTATGGTATGAAAGATACTGTATTTTCAGCAGTGATGTCTCAAGCAGAGAAAATTTGGAAATTTTTTATGACACACGCAGAATACAGATCATGACCATGACAAGCCAAAAATAATCATACATACATGATTTTATCTTTAACATTTTCACAAATAATCATTCTACCATAATCTGAATTTTCATGGATTGTACTGCAAAAAATAAAGACAATTGAATAAACAGAAAAATGTTCCAATTTTTATTGGCCCACCCCGTACTTTACAGGACATAGTCATGTTGACATATCCATACTCATTTCTATAATACGTATGCAACAGTGAATACACAGGGTATTAAGCAGATATGCACTCACCCTTGTAGAATATATCATGCAATCTATGGAACATGTATAGCTCTATCTATAAACATCATTGCATAAAATAGGGTACAGCTAAATGTCGCTCTAGGTGACATCTTTTCATACACTTTACACTTAGGTCATGAGGTAAAAATGACAAATGGATTATCAGATAATGCTTATCTCATTAAGATCATTTTTTTCTCTTGGGAGATCAATTATGTGACATAGCTCAATGTTTTCGTGCATTAAAGTTATTGAAAGATTGCTACTTTTAGGTCGAAAATTCGGCCTAAAAAAGTTATTGTTTTCGGATTATCCTAATCCCAAAGTAATTAAGTTTTCCTTTTTAAAGGTAAATCATTGCTTACAATAAATTGTAATTTTGCCATAAAAGCTGAAATAAAATGCTGCATTTTTGGTAAAAATTGCGTCAGAATTAGGGGTATTGGTGAAGATGGCTTAAGAGATAATCCAATCAACTTGATTATCATCCTAATGTCATTCATTGAAGATAAGACATGGATCTAACAGAATCATTTGTTTTTGTGATTAAAGTATTTTTCGAACTGAAGATATAGCCCTTCAAAAATGCTTGCCATATCTTACGTACTCCTTTGAGAAATTCTATACCCAACAATGGGGGTTTCTGAGACATGAAGTTACTGAATTATTAGTTACATTTGGAGGAATACACCATTTTAAACAGTTTTCAATCCAATAAAAACTATTGTGAAAAATATCAGCTATATTATGAAAGTCCGATTAATTACATCCATTTTGTGATTAAATTTGAGGTAATACCCTTCAGATTCAGAGGTCTCTTCTCAGTTCAAAATTAGGGGTAGGGGTAACATAAATTATAATAAATTGGAAGTGCAATATAATTATAAAAAATTATCTCTCTCAATGACTCATAAATAATATACATCTTATACTAAGATTATACCTACCAAAAATATCAAGAACTGAAGAGATGGGCTAATAATTCATTATCCATCGGTATAATTCAAATGACATTTTACTTTTTTGTGCTAAAGTTAAAGATAACATACTGTTCTATTGTTTTAACTAGAAGTTTGTGGTCTAACAATAATCCGAGAAAAAAGGACTGCCTAGTATATTATAATTTGAAATATTGAGAACAATAGTTAACAGTGGTTCTGCAACAGGACATGAAACTTAAAGGAATATTCCTCTCGGTTGCAAACACCCTTCTTTATTGTAAGTAACACTTATATGTACTCGGTAAGATATGATGTGAATTCAATTATTATAATAACAATAAAAAAGAATTATAAAAATATTTCCACTTGTTCCATTTAATATGAAATTAAGATAACTTTTAGGGGTATGGCTTAATAAATGACGGTCATCGAATCTCTTCAAAGATTGTTATCTTATTGGCTGATCAAATGATAACAAAAAGATATGCCTGTACATGGGTGGGACTCTATTCGGGATATTGAAAATATTATTTTGGCTTCGTTTATGCAGGAGATCTATACATTCGATCGTTTTGCAGTCAAAAATATTAATAAAAAGAATGAAACGATGTAAATATGTTGTATCTTCATTTATACAGTGAGTATGTATGGAAGTACGGAGCATCATCAGTGTTAGATTTTTGCTTCAAAACTCAACTTTTGTCCAAGTTGATACGATTGTCTCTCGAACAAGAGACTCATTTAAAATATTCCGAAAGACTTTATCTATACTGAAAATCTAGGATCCCGGTAGAATGGTCGAATACGTCGTCACTCCGCTTTTGATTTTTTGAAGTGAGGCAGCTCATCGGTACATTGACGTGCCTTTTCAGCTGTAATAGACACTCGTTATTCTCGTATTACATAATTCATATTTTATTAGAAACGAAAAAGGTTTCGTCAAGTCTTACGAATCGACGGACTATTTAAATTGCATTTGTGTAGTATAAATGAATCATATGTGTAAACATTTAGTTTTGACTCGGCTAGGGATTTCCCTTGCATTTTTCTAGAAACACGTCAAATATGACAATGAGGGTATTCAGAATTGTTACTTCTATTGATGACCTGCTAAGGATATAGTTTCCATGTATGTAGCTTATTACCGTTGTGTTATTCTTTTTTGGAGGAACAGCAACGTTGACAAGTATAAGTTCTGTGTCTTTCATCTCTTGAACATGGATGATCACCTCGTTTCTGGAAGTGACGTATAATTTCCCGGAGAATGGCACAACTATCTAAAATGTAAATGTTCTGCTGTTTTAACTGCTTTTGTATAATAAGAAACAGAATTGTCTTTTTCTATGCTAGATATCTACAAAAGCCCAATAAGCCCATTACAGCAGATATATAATTTAAAACCAAACACGCTGTGCAGCTCAGTCCCAGAGCTTGTTTTTGCAAAGGGGTTCAGTTTTAAATAATGTTTAGATTCAAATTTGTAAATTTTGGTTTATATTATTATATAATTAAACCAACGTCATTATATACTGATATACTAATAATAATACATTAGCCGTCAAAACGTACTAGTTCAATGCCTGCAAAAACATTATATGATACATTTAGTTCTATGGCAGAAAATAAGGAGTTAAGCATCAAGGAGTTACGTCTTAAGTGTATAACATTAATGGCCTTGGTGTTCATGACACGTCCGTCGGACTTTGCACCTGAGGGCTTGTCGTTCAATGGCGAGAATTACGAACAATTATGCCTTTCTCGTGAACAAGTCATATTTTACGATTATGGAACAAGCAATTGGATGTGATTGATCCATTATCGGTATATATCGAAAGTACAAATTCGTTAAGTCGATCGATCAATGGGAATCCTTATAATCCTTAATTATATAATAATATAAACCATAGTCATAATTACGACGTTGTCTCATTTTCTTAGTTTACGACATAATGTCGTAAATCATCACTTGTTTGGGTGCATGTTCAGTCTGTGGTCAATTATATTACCAGGTATAATGAGTTAAAATAAGTTTAAATATACAATTTAAAGTGAATTTATTATACAATGTGGTGTAATTTGTACTCATACAACTGTAAGGCTGTAAGCTGTATGAGTACAAGTTACACCACATTGTATAATAAAATCACTTTAAATTGTGTGTTTGATGCGATTCTGTTTGAATTCATAACATACCGCTGATCCAACTTTAACTTGGAGTTGTGCCCCGCTGTATTTGTATCTTCTTCGCTGTGTTGATGGGAAAAAGCCGTTACCGCATTTCTTTGATTGCAAATATTTACGTGGAAATCGTTTTGAAATCTTCGGTCCAAATACATTGTCTATTAGAGATTTTGCTATTTCATACCTAGATGGAGAAAATATAGTACTAGTTGTGATACAGAAGTGCAACTTGTTGTCATTTATACAACATACTAAAATTTCACACATTATTTAAAACCTTCAAAAAGTTGTAGACTGTAACAATTACAATTGCTTATGTCACCACTTCTGGTGGTGAAAAAGCGGCGACATGATTGAAGTCAAAAGTCAAGAAACATTATTTCACAAATACTTCTAATTTTCAAAATTGTCGGAGTTTGAAAAGCCTTTGCATTTTCAAGATTAGATAAATATTCTTTTTGAACGATACATCTACCCTTCTTTGAGTCCTCGTAATGCCTCTGTTATATCATGTACACACACAATTATATCCTGAAATGTTTGAATGAAGGGTTGCAAAACCTCTCCCAATGGGCCAAGTCCTGTTGTTATGTCTTCAAGACTTGATAGTAGTTCGATAAATATCAGACTACGCATTCGTATCTGAAACAATTTAAATTAACTGGATTACGAGGGTTGTCCAAGAAGTAATGCACTATATGCTCTAACTTTCTTTAATATGCGTCAATTCAGCTTTAATGTTGTGTATACTGCAATTAAAGTGTTATCTGTTATATCCTGAAGTTTCAGAATCATATGTTAATATTAAGTATTAAAATGGTTGCTATAGCAACACAAAGGTATGGATGGGTGGGGCAGGTACCAATTCTTCTAATCATGAAAAGCTCTAATTTGTTATTCTATATATATTTGTTTTTTAAATGATCAAAATATTTGGGAAATATGAAAAATTATTCAGCATGATTTTCACTAAGCACAAATAATGACATTTAGTATTGTGATGGCATAATGCCACAGTTCAATAGTCACAAATTTAAATTCAGTCACAGTCAAGCAATTGCAAAAATGGCTGCAATTCTCAAACCTGATAAAAGGCCTTGCGTTCGGTGGCCCAATTTCATAATTCACTTGGACCCAAAGCCTTACAAATGTTACCATGGAGAAAGTATGTATGGGTTAAAAAGCATATAGAACTACAATTATGAGGTGACAGAAGAGATTTAAAAATGATGACTGGACCCAGGATGACAACTCCAAATCTGGGAGGCCAAACAACTCACTTTGTCACGGTGAGAGAAATTGCTAAGAGCGTTTCAGGACTGGGTGAGAAGGCATCAAAAGTGCATTACATGCAAAGGCCAATATTTTGAGAAAATGTGAAACGGGACACTGTACAATATACGACCATTAAATGTAGGATGTGACAAAAAATCTACAGCCAAAACCAAGATATTTGGTACCAAGTGTGATCTATTATTAGAAAGGTCTTCCAAAGTTACGTTGATTAGCATATATCCGACACATGTCAATCAATCTCACAAATTTTTACATTGTATCAATTGAAGTGACAATAGGCAGGATTTTAAGAATCGGGTATAAGAAAGGTCAAAGTACCAAAATATGACTAAATATGTACATGGCAATGAATTTAACCAATTTCTGGATAGGGTTAGATGTGTAGAAAAAAGAGGTGCAAGGAAAGTGGTGAAAACCTTTTTGTAACAAGTGGAAAGCGAAAAAGATTAACTTTTTGACATATTTCTGAGGCCATATCCTTGTCATTTTGCTTAAAGGAGGGTACGTTAACTATAAAGGACATCATAAAAATATAGGTAAATTTCATCCAAAATATTTGAGAGTTGGTGAATTAACATAACTTTTGATAATCTTTCCAATGGTATATCACACTAGGTAGGTACTAGGTTTAGCTGTAGCAGGGGGGATGGGACTTATTTGACATCCTGTAGATATAAAAATACAAGTGACAACGGCAAAAAACTAGTAGGTTAGATGACAGTAAGGTCACGAGGGAGGAACCAAACCTCAACATCACAAACAACGATATAACCTTAACAGAACGTCTATTAGATGCAAGTCCATATATTATGTTATATATTATGTTTTAGGAATAGAATCTAGGCAACTTACAGGATCAATGTTAAAGAATGTTTTCATTTCATAATCAGAATTTTCTGCTTTATTGCTCCACTCCTGAAATTTTTTAAATGACTCGATTGACTCTTTGATGTCTTCTATTATTCCCAGGACAACTGTTTTCAAATCCCACCAGTATGGCTTTTCATCTATAAGCATAATCATTTGATTAATTATTTTTGATGCAATTACATATCGTTCACGTACATTAAAGTGTATCGTTGAGGAATCATTTGAACATACTATTTGTGCTACCTTTCTTTAGTAATATTACGCAGTTATTTTAATAAAAAGATAACTGCAAAGTCACATACTTTGATGTAAAGCTCATATTACAAATTACATCTGGAAATTTCGTCATAATTGTATGCCCTTGATAGTTGACGTTCGTAACACCAAATACAAACCAAGCATTGACGTTATGAACTACCTTTCAGAAAGAAGCATGCGTTTTCCACTCTTCGTTTTGCATCGTATATTGTCCCGATTGCCATTTCAATCCTGCAATATATTCGAATATTTTCAAAGAAAACAATCTTACAGTTTGTCCCGATGTCATGTACATTTACGTTCCAAACAGTGAAAATAATGCTAAAATGCCGCCTGTTGATGCTTTGAGGTGTCTTCAATTGTCATTTAATCCAAATAAAGTAAACATTATTTTGTAGATTTAGACACGGGCTTTCAGGTCGTATATGCATTTAAGTCATTAAATTAATAAGAACGCTAGATTATACGTGTTACTTGGGGCAACACATTGAAATGAAATAACAAAATTAAATATGAACACATTAATGATAAATGCCTATCCGCTATCCTATTAATGACTATCCGCTACTCAGAATAATTAAAATTGTCCGAACTGCATGTGGAGAATCTTTTTATACAATCCCTTGAATGATCTAATTCACTACTGTCCTCAAAAACCAATCATTTGAAATATTTTATTCAAAATATCATGCCACGACTTGAGAGCATTTTATTCTTCACGATTTGCCGTGGCGCTGATATGACGTCGTATCTCTCTATTTTTGTAAAAAAAATCGTCGATGGGACAAATTATGTCACGCACATAATAAATAATAACTAAAGATCTAAGAAATGAGGATAGTCGTGTGATATATCATTGAATCTTGAGCCCATGAGCATTTTTATGATTGTATAATATCATTTATTTTATAAGTTTATTTGCCGTCTTTTCTTCCCTGGATTTGGTCTACCAAATATCAAGGGGGAAAAAGTCGAGATGGGACAATTTGATGCCACGCACGTTAAAAGGAAAATGTCATACTCAGCTTAATCGAAAGATGTTAAACTCGACTGAATCATTAAATATGGGCTATGAGCTTTCTGGACATACCAAATATGTCATCATTTGTTTCGATCATATCATTTTAGAATGTTATCAAAAGTACCCTCAACAATTTTACAACGTCAAAAAATATTTTCGAAGAAAAGAATGCTAAATGGGGCACATCATTTTACCACCTGGTCCCAATACAGGCATAACAATGCAATTAGACTTAAAATAATGATGTACAGCAGGGTGATCATTGAGTTCTGGGAATTGGTCTGCCATTTCAAAATTTCTCAACCATTTGAGTTGAAATTTTTAGCAGGTGTACATTGTATAATTTTGAATTGACAGGCAATGTTTCATATACATACCACTTCTACAATTTATTTTATTGTAACTATAAAAAAAAAAGTAAAAGTCGTCCGCGGGTCAGCAAATTTTGACTGATGTTAATCTTAAAAGTTTCCTGCAAAACATATTCATCTTGCCTGGATGGTTGCTTCAAACTACTTGTACTAGTGGTAGAACAGTACTCTTGAAGTCATTTATTCAGAAGTATTCTTCATTGCTGAGAGGATCATTTCATTATAATTGTTTCCATTAGCCTGGACGCACATGCATTGTTGACAAACCTAGTCCATAAAGAAGACGCTTTCCAGTCTTCCATTTGGTATCCCTTGAAGATTTGCTCAATCTGTTGAAATCAGTCCCTTATCTTGACCCGCTTTGCCATTTGTCATGTTGCTATAGTAACAATAATCATCCATAGTGATATCATATGACAATGAGTTTTATCCAACCCAAAATTACATTTTCCATTTACCTTGAAAATTCGATGAAAAGTAATGAAATGACAGAAAAATTCCCAGAACTTGGTGATCACCCTATGTAGTATTGACCCTATGCATCAGTGTGACGTCATGCCTTTGTCCGGCCAGAAAATATTGCTGGCCGTCTAGAAAACGTCATAAGCAACCAGTGCTCAAAATGGCGACGAAGTGATGAGAAAAAGTTAAAAGAGTATGCCTAAATGCTGCGTTGCTGTTGAATGTTCGAATAGAGAACAAGTCGGCATTACGTTTTATCGCTTTCCGAGTGACAAGAAGTCACCTGTAAAAAGAAAGCTATGGATAAATGCTGTGAAAAGGCAAAACTGGGAACCAAAAGAACATGATCGACTTTGCAGCGCTCATTTCTTGTCAGGTACAGTGTAGTAATCGAAACAGACCTGGTTTTCTAAATCATAAGTAAAATAAAATTTTATTAATTATAAAGTTATCAGTAAATAATGCACATTCAAATGCCACGCATTGTGTCAGTGGCGTAGCCAGGATTTGGTGACCGGGGGTTCTATTTTTATGTTATTCATAAATCCCCCTCCCCTTCATTAGGGTTCCTCAAATAATGCAATTTGTACAATTACACTCCCTCCAAAAGTTTGGCAATCCTAACTAACCCATTGGATTATGTATTAAAGCATCTTTAAGTTTGAATTCTTATATGCATATTTTGTAAAGAAAAAACTATTTTGGGAGGGGAAATATAATTCATTTTAATACCTTCATTAGCTTAAGTCGACAATTGAATTTGAAATTTTATTTAACAAAAATGATGTCTTTATTTATGTTAAGCAGAGTCTGAAAGTAATAGGCTGTTATCAAGAAACCTCTCCCATTGAAATAACACAGGACGTAAAAATGATTTTCAAAAATGACCCTGTAGCTTTGTAAGGCAACGTGCAAAAAAAGTCAGACATCTTTGGTGAATTTTCTGCATCAAAATATATTTTGGTGAATCTTTTACTGAATACATATCCTGAAATCTGATTTGCCCCGAATCCACCATTATTTTTGGTATAAATTTACGGTAGATTTCGGTAAAATTACGGTAGATTTTTTATGGTCGTTTTTACGGGAAAAATTGTAATTTTTTACGGTAGTTTGTCATTTTTTACGGAAAACGAAAACTTGTTTTACGGTAGATTCCCATAAAAATACGGTAGGCAGGTATGGTATTACTGATGAAAATATATTTTATTCAAAGAACTGGGTCTCGGTTATATTGTTTTAAGAAGTTAAAAATATTTCTTTGGACGTCCCCAGAGCTCAGTGGTTAGTCCCCCGGAACAAATCAACTGCTGATAATAAAAACATTTTGGTGGATATAAATCATATATAAATACAAGCGACTGTGCTACGTTTTCATGACATTATAAAATAGAAAAATTAGTGGAATCTCACTGGAAAAGCATAATTTTGTATATTGAAATGAAGGGAGTCTTTGTAATTCGCCATATTTCTATCGGTTTTTTTCTTCGTAAAATGTTTGCTATGTAAATAATATAAATACATAACTTGTATTTTTAACGTCAAGTTGCAGTTGAAGATAGATAGAATAAGAACAAATTACCTTTTTGATCATAGCTTTGATGTTCAAACAGATAATAAGGGCCTAAGGTACTGTCGTTTTTTCGAGGTCTCCTCTTCCGCAAGGAGGATTGGCTCCCAGAGTGCACCACCGATATTCTGTCCCATATATGGGTATGTCGTAATACAAAATTCGAATTCAAACAGCCGCCATTTTGTTCACTTCAACATTTAAATCGTGAATTTTGGTCTTATTTCCAAACGAAAAATTCCAAAACTCACAAGAAATGATCGAGATATTGGTTCGAATCTTTTGAACTGTTTATTTTGAATTTATAGTCGGTTTTAATTTCAGAAAATAACGACATTTCGACGTTTTCATTGTTGGAAAATATCGAGTTTCGATCCTGGGAGCCAATCCTCCTTGCTCTGCCGAAGGCAGCGCGAAGTAGGAGCGTAGCGACTACTTTGCGGGAGACCTCGAACCATTGATCACGTTTGCTCCTGTAATTATTCACTTCTTCACCTCTTTAAAATGTGATTTCAATCAGTTGATCAAATTTTCGGACTTTGACCTCAATTTCAAATATTAATATTTATAAGAAAAAATACTGACTCATTGATATATTTTTAAAAGTCTTTTAAATAAAGTGAAATGAAGCCAAAATCAGCTAAAATTATGCAATGTCGTAAAATGGCGTGACTGGAATATGATGCAATCACCCGTGACGTCAGAAACGTATTGCCACATCAACAACTAAACAAACAATTAATATAGACTTCACTGATTGGTTTAAAGATTCTTCGCATCATTTGTGACGTCATTAACATGTTACCCAACCAACAACTAAACAAATAACAAATAGGCATATAGGTTCGTTCAGTGCCACGCTCTTGAATCAGTTATAAACAGGGATAATCAACAGATATATGAGAGGGTCAGGCATTTTTTTTGACTTGGAGACCTCGACTCGAGGAGTTTGCTGCATTTTCTTGTTTTTGAGTTTTACACATTTTTACTATTTCTTTGGCATCCAAGATAGCGGATGTGCGTTGGTGACGTCACAATATGTTATTACCTCATAAAAGAACTTGATATGTATCATGTTAGACGCATTGTCCAAGAGTCTCCCGAAAAATAGATGTACCATTTCTAGCTGGTATTTCTGTAAATGTACATGAGATCGGGACATAGTATGATGTGTAAATGGTGATCTGGAAATTGTGTCATCAATGGATTAGGTGAATGATTTATAAAATATTCAACTGATGAATGGAGACTGTTGTGATTCACTCTTAAAAATGCATTAGAAATACTTCATACTTTTTTTGTGGACGCCCTGTAGTTCATTTGATCTACGGGAATTGTTTTTGAGATGACTGGGGAAATTAACGTTTAAGTTTTTGAGCACCAAGTAGATTCAAACCAAAAACCAATGATGTAATGATCTGGAATGTATACTGAATAGCATTGTGCAATAATAATATTTTGCGACAAATTGATTCCCTTCAAAGTGTCATTTGACAATCTTTCACGTGACATAAAATTTCTGCTCTAAAAATGAAATCAGATTGCGATAAGGTATCACATGATATAATCTAAATGGAGTCAAACTTGTACTGTTTTATTACATTTTGAAAAGCATCCATGCATGTACTAACCCATCCTGATAATGCACTCATACTTTGCCTTCATGCATTATATATTTAAGGATTGGAGCGATGATTAATTTAGGGAGCAATACCCGAGTGGAATGAATCGGCCACAATGCATTGAGCCCTTGGCTTAATAGATTATTTTCACATATTGCAAAATAGTTTATACAATTTCACTTCAAAGATACGGAATGAAATAAAAGAATATATTTTCAGGAAACTTTTTGCAAGGGTCAAGTTGTCACCTTAACAAACATTCATCACTTTCCAATTCACCTGCATAAGCTCGCACTTGGCTTGTTATGATACTATTTATAAATTCTACTCAACTATGAAATTGATCAGCTTGTCAGTTTTATCATTTTAACTAGAATTTAAAATGACATTGGGTGCATATTGCAATGCAGTTATATAAAAAAGCGTGTTCTAATTGGTTGGAACTGGACACACCTTGCCTAGTTATGTGTGAATTATTGGTTTGTACATGCACTCATGCTTTAAATTACCAAAATAGAATGACGCAGGATTCTCTATTCATTATTTAATATAGGGTCGGTCGGTTCGAATTCCTTATTAGAAATATTGCTTTATTATTTATCAATAGGTAAAACTAAATCCTACTGCATAACAGATTTTGCAACGGTTGCAATTGCTGTCTTTGGGGATCTCAGAAGATCTTCCAGGCTCTTAGCAGCATTTGACAGCGCCTCTTCTACTTGTTGTGCAGCCCATGGTAAGGCAATTTCGACAGCATCTGATATGGACTAGTAAAAATTTGGATAATTAATAGTACAATAACATTTAGTTCAAGGGGCAAATAGTACAGTATTATTACCACCGTTTATGTCCAGGGCTGAAATAGAAAGAACTGAGTACCACTGAACGGAAATTATACGCATCGAATGATATCTCATTTCCTGGGGAACATTGCCGGGCTGTTATATCCATTATTGGCCCGCTACTATGGTCAACCACTTTGATTTCACATATTGCTCAGGTCAATATAGTAAATTCGAACATGATTGTATTCACGCCTTCTATAAACTGTAAACAAAGTCATCATTTCACTCAGGGTATATTCGCGAAGAATACCCCTGGTAATATGTCTAATGTGTGACGTCATTGCGGCGTGTCATAGTAATGGCGGACCATAATGAATATTCGAACATGACTGTATTCTATCAACTGTGAACAAAGTCAATGCTTCAGCTGGGTTATATTCGAGATCAATTCCTCGGCTCTGTACTAAGTGTTTCGTTCAGTGCACTCATTGGTCAGTGTAGGCCGTTCCGTTCTTTCGCATCCCCCTCTTTTCTGCAAAATTCTAAATGGCAGGGAGAAATTGTCTGGAGCCAAAATTTTCTGTCGGAGCATTTGTAAACTGTTATCTCAATAAAAAACTTAAGTCGGGGTCAGGAGGTAAGTAAACAAATTGGAACAGCCAAACGCCTCAACCGGAAGTAGAAATGAAAAAAGTGAAAATGAACATCGAAATTGACGATTTTGCAATATTCTGGTGAGTTTTCATGTTCGAATCGTAATATAGACCTCAGAGCAGGGCTACTAGTATCGAATACACCCCTAGGTCTCCCTTCGGTCGTTCGGGGTACAGAAAACGTTTGTGCCTAGACCCTGCGGGGTGTATTCGAAACTAGAAGCCCTGCTCTTCGGTCTATATTTCTTAATTCGAAACATTTTGTTGAGTTTTCATGTTCGGATCGTAATATAGAACTCGGAGTAGGGGTAATATCGTCAAATACACCCCTTAGGGTTAGGCACAAAAGCTTTCGAACTCCGCACTCCCTTCGGTCGTTCGGGGTACAGAAAATGTTTGTGCCTGTCCCTGCGGGATGTATTCGACGATATTACCCCTGCTCTTCGGTCTATATTTCTTTAATAAATGCCTTCTTAACTAGAACTTATCCACTAAAATAGGCTCGGCAAGGTGGTAATAATGTATCATAATATAAAGAATACGTGGCCAAGGAAAGGCATATGGATTGCAATAACAAGCTTCCAATATAAAATCCAATACAAAAATATATATTCCATATATTCCAAAGGTTTAGTACTTTGAAGCAAATGTTCTAACAAATGGTGGCTGAACTATACTGCCAGTGCACAAACTCAAGTTAGTGGGTATGGCCATATTTGGTATATAGCCTGGTTCAGGCTAAATATCTTAAAATAAACAAGATCGAAGTATTTTTCGGCATATTGCAAAACAACAGAATTAAAGTATAATATGTGTATACTTACATTGTAAAATTCTAAGATTGCCTTTTTGATATCCATGACAAGTGAATTCGTCTTTTGTATTACTTCTTTGATTTTAACCACGGCATCCGGGAGTCCATTATACTTTCCAAATTGTATCATAGCATGGTCAATAAATCTATTCAGATTTAAATTCTTTGGAACATCCTTGATAGCATCAATCATAACATCAAAAACATCTGCTATGCTTATTTGCTGATATCGTTTGATCATATCGCTAAACCTCGTGATAACATTTTTAATATTACCTATGACTTTATTTGCAATCACATCGTACAACTGGACAAGTTTCAACGCATCATCAAAGCCAAATTCCTGTAATGAATTGTGCAAGAATATCAATATCAAAAAGATTGAGCCAGAAAATCAATATTTTATAATCCTATTAATGTTGGATTCGGTAGTTTGTAAGTTTGCAAAACATTCAGATATGTATACTGTATTTTGTTGAGGTTTTAGTGAGACTGTATCTTAAATCATTGCTTTATATACAAGTCAATATTTTGGTTTAATTCACCTGGAAAATATTCAGCCCGTATTTTACTTCTCCATTGAAACACACTTCAGCCAAAACAAAATCGAGGTCGAAACCGACGAATTTGATTACACCACGTGCATACACCATATCATGTATATCAACGAGAAAATGTCCACGCAACGGTTCTGTAATATAAGTTTATGGAGCAATCCATTCCTTAAGATATCATACTTCATATACATATAATGTTTTTGTAAAAGTTTAATCGGATTAAACTAAGATTCGCAATACAGTTGCTCTGCTTTGCTTTGCGAGCTAAGCTTACATGTAAGTTCCAAGTACTGTACTACAAAAAAAGAGAAACAGGTCTACCTGCTTGCGTTAACTCTACATGAACATGTTTGCTCGTTTTTGGTATCACTGAGAATTATACATTGATTTGATGAACCACTTACCTACTTGCAAAGACAATACGTTTTTTATCAATAAACCAAACTTGGCTCCGATTTCATCAATTCCAATTCGCTTTTCCCAATCGATTCCGGGTAGTTCTATGTTTATATCAATTAACTTATACTCAAGAGGGTTAATTCCTCGTTTTTGCCGATGTCGGACTGACATTTCCCGTACCTTCTTATGAAGACTCGTGTTTCGATAGCTACAAAGCAATTAATTTGTTATCATTATTCAGTCGAGGACGCTAACTATAATTAATAATAATTATTGCAAGGATAGTGTCTGACTAATATCCTAATTTTAACCAAGGATACAAATATAAAAAATATTCGAAACATAGCTTTACATGAATATTCAATTATAAATTAATAATGCCTATGGCACCGTATTGTTTCTATCCTACCCGAGATGAACTATATTTCGTATCTCCTGCACATCAACAGCATGTGAGTGCATCCAATATTGTATAGATGCCTGATGACGTACATGTGGCTCTGGGTCAGTCAGAGCTACTGACAAGATGTGGTGTGCTGCCTACGAATAATTAATATGAACTATTATCATGGAAATTATGCTAATATGCAAGACATATTGGATTTTTAAATAATTTACAAATTCATTTTTTATGGATTATACTCAAGAAAACTTAACGTGAATAGCAAACCTCATCCATTTGATAGTGTCGCAAAGCCTGAACTGCACTGCGCTTTAACAAAGATGGCGTATCACTGTGGGAGATGTACGATAAAACATAAGGAAAGGAAGATTCATCAGCAGCATTGCCAATGGCATGTATAAGACCCGCTTTGTGGTGCAAGTGTGAATCAAGTTCTCTCTCTGACATGGCTGATCGAATTACTCGATGTGAAGCTTCATCTGTAAATTGAAATAGGAATTTTTATTTGTGATTACTCTCTACTATATCAATAGTACATCAATAGTACGGACAACTACAACATGATAAGTGATGTAGTTGTATAGTTATGTATGATGCTATTTAGGATCACATTGAAATATTAAATACCGTGGTATCCGAGATGTGAGTGCAACTTGTCAATAATTCGTTTTCCCATATTCACATTGTGTTTCGTAAATGTTTTCGCCATCGAACCAAGTGTTAGGATTGCTCGATTTTTCACTTTGTATGCATCGTCCTCATCTAAAAGATTTTAAACATTTTGATCATTTGTTCTCAACATAATTAAATTATAAAAAAAACTCTTCACGGAATCACAATCCACCTTAACTTCAACTCTCCAACTTTTAATAACATATTAAGTAAGCATTATATACACAGTACAAATCGAAATGTTGTAGTTATAGTGTCAGAAATGGCTCAAACTTCAGTGCTTATATTATATTAATTTGATATATTTCAAATATTCCAAATAATGTTTAAAACATCAAACAAGAAAAAACGTATCATATCTATAAAAAATAAAAGTAAAAGCAATTTTTCAAAACATAAAAAGGGAAAATGTTCAAAGCAAATGTTGAGAACTTCAAGTAAAAAAAAACTGAGTCGAATAGTCGAATAAGAAATGTTCTATAGTTCAAAGTAAGTATACATCGGTTTCGTGTACAAACTTTTGTATATTTTTCTTGAAATTGTTGATCCTATGTACATTTTTCTAATTCGAACTTTTTGATTTTTCTATTCAAACAGTATGGTGATACTTATTTTTATATTCAAACAGTTCGACTTCATTAATATCTTTTATAAACATGCGCAAGAATTGGAATAATCTGATCGTCCCCATGAAACCTATGAACTGATCCGCATTGGCATACTAATCACACATCACAGTGCGCTTGCGCAGACTCCAGAATGCCGGACTGTTTGAATAAAAAATGATCTTGCAAGTGGAATGTTGATTTCTTAGTTCGAACTTTTGATCCTTTTTGGTTCGAACTTTTTGCATAAAGACGCTCAAAATCCCATGGGTAATAGGTATCTACATACCTTCGAAGCGTGATCTATTGGCGAAAGCATATGCCTCTATAACGTCGACCGCCATCTGAAAATTAGTTTTCTTTGAGATATTTTGATTTTTGTAGACGCAAAATATTCAGTTAAAGAAATACCTCAGGAAGAATATTCTAAAACATAAATCGACCATTATCAGATATGAACGGAAAATTCAACAAATTAAACAAATCTGGAAGATTTTTTTCATGAGAAAGATTACGATTGAATTGCTAAATGAATAGGCGCACGACAAAAGAAATATGTTAGGTCTTCTCGGATTTTTTTGAAGTGATGGGCTTCTAAGATATAAGGTCTATTAAAAAAGGCGCAGCGTAGCCAACGTGCAAATGCCAATGTTTTGCTATAAATCAAGCAATAAGGGTCTACACGACCTGTTATAAAGTGACGTTATTATTTATTTTTTTTTTTTATTTATTTTTTTATTATCATATTCATTTAGTATTACATTAACAGTGTTGGCACTTGATACCCATAAAAGGGCATATCAGTGCTAAAATCAAAAGTTGTACAATATAAAAATATATTACAATTTATATGAATTGAATAAAGCAAGAAATACAATTATAGATATCATACCAGTTCATGTTATAAAATACGACAATATACAAAAATGCCTGCACATAAACAATTCAAAAGTGAAAAATACAAACATAATACAATTGTGGAAGAATAACAGTACATGCTCATGGCTCAGTAACAATTTATTAAGGTTTTTTTGTAATTGTATTTAAAGGAGTAAAATGATGGTAAAGATTGAAGGGATGTTGGTAGTTTGTTCCATATTATTGTTCCAGAGTATTGAATTGATTTTTTTGTTAAGTTTGATTTAAATTTGCATGGGATAATGTGATGGATTTGTCTCGTGGTACGAGTGTGTCTGAAATTGAAATACTGTTTAAATAAATGGGAAGGAAAATGTGCTGGTTCTTTAACTATATTAAACATGAATTTTGCTTTTTCTAATTTATGAATATCAAAGATAGTTAATATATGTAATTGCTTGAATAGTGGTAAACTTGGGTGAAGTAAATCTAAATTTAAAGATAATTTGACAAATTTTTTTTGAATTGCATAAATCTTGTCTAATAAAAATTTGTTGGCATTTCCCCATATGATGTTACAATATGAAATGTGAGAATATATAAGTGAGTAGTATATATCTAGCAAAGCTGTTAAATGTAATTTGTAGCGTATTTTGTAAAGTATACCTAGAGTTTTGGATATTTTCGAAATAATATAAGATATATGTTCGTTCCAATTTAATTTATTGTCAATTATTACTCCAAGAAAGTTTGTTTTTTCAACTCGTTCAATAGTATTTCTATCAATAATTAACTGATATTTGGGATCATTGAGTTTAGTTTTTGATTTAGTAAAGATCATATAATTAGTTTTATCTATGTTGAGTGAAAGTTTATTGTTCTTGAACCAATTAGAAATATTAATCATTTCATTATTTGCAATTTTGAATAAGTTTTCTAGGTTATCATCTTCGAGACATATATTAGTATCATCAGCAAAAATAACTAATTTGAAAATATCTGATACCTTAAAAAGATCGTTTATATATAGTGTAAATAATACTGGCCCCAAGACAGAGCCTTGAGGGACACCAAAAGTTAAAGTTTCATTTTTATCTGAATATGTATCCTCAATAAAAGTTTTTAAAGGACGGTTTTTTAAATAACTTCTAAACCAATCATTAGCAACACCGCGAAAACCTAACATTTCTAGTTTATTTAGTAAAATTGTATGGTCAATGGTATCAAATGCCTTGGAAAGGTCTAAATATAAACCTAAAACATGTTTTTTATTATCTAAAGCAAAACGAATTTGTTCAGAAAAAGTAAGAATGGCCATATAAGTTGAATGTTTTTCTTTAAAACCAAATTGCCTTTCATGCATTAGATTATTAGTTTTAAGAAATGTAGAAAAACGTTTATGCATTACTTTTTCAAGAAGTTTAGAAAAAACACTCAGTAAAGAAATAGGTCTATAGTTCTTAAAAAGTGATCTTTCTCCTTTTTTGAAAAGTGCTATTAATTTTGTAATCTTTAGTTTATCTGGAAAAATACCTGATTGCAGTGAAAGGTTAACAATATGTGTAAAAGGAGTAGCTATATTGAATCTAGCATGTTTAATTACCATGGGCTTTATATCGTCAAAACCAGGTGCTTTATCACCAAGTCCCTGCATTAATGTTAAAATTTCATCTTCAGTAACAGGATCCAGAAATATAGAATGTATGTTTCTCGTAATATTGGCAAATGGTGACCCATTGGAATTAATTTTTGATGCAAGTTTTGGACCAACATTTGCAAAGTATGAAGAAAAATTGTTTGCCACAGTTAATTTATCTTTCGTTAAAGTATTATTTATAAGCATGTTAAATTCAGATGCATTTGAATTATTATTTCTTTTCAAAATGTTATTAATAATTGACCAAGTTTGCTTAAGATTACCTTTAACTTCATGGAATTTATAGCTATAATGTTTTTTTTCAGAAAAGCGAATTATATGTTGCAATTTGTTTTTATCACAAAGCTATTGTCATTGTTGGTTTTGTAAAATACGCTATCATACATAATATAAAAAATAATCGAAAATAATGAATTTAGAACGGAAGGGGGGTGAACGGAGGGGGGGGGGTAATGTATGTATAAGGCATGAGATAAGAGATGTAACTTGATTTTATTTCTAATAACTCCAAATGTTTTTCACCTGTTCACTCTTCAGAGTTGTAACATTCAGTTGTTACTAAGTTCATTTTTCAAATACACGTTTTCTCTTCCACTTTAAAGTCATATTACTCCCCCCCCCCTCCGTTCGATTTTAATTATTTTCGATTTTTTATCTAACGTATGGAAACTTATTTGAAAAATCCAACCGTGACATTAATTGTGGGATAAAAACGTCACTTACACGTATTTATTACATATCGTGTAAACCATTAGCTTGATTTATGGCAAAAACAAAGATTTGTGCACGTTGTTGACGTTGCGTTATCTTAGAAGCATATTTGTTCAAAAAAATCTGAGAAAACCTAATATATTTTCCCGTACCCTGCACCTATTCATTTAGCTATTCAATTGTTAACATTCCTTTGAAAAAAATAAATCTTGCAGATTTGTTGACTTTTCTAGCAACAATCATCTACTCCCCCCACCGTTCATTGCTTCCGATCACCGGGCGTGATTATATGACCTACCCCTGGTGGAGGGAATTCTAGCTTTACAAAATGCAGCATCCCCCCTGCTACGAGTTTTGCATCTGCTTTCGAATTTCTCAGCACATGTTTCACAATCAGATCGAGTGAATGATTGGTACCCATCATTGCTATCACATCCATTGTTACATATTGCAAGGCAAAGTCAAATGATGTATTTGGCTGGATATCGAGCTGGGCCTTCGCGAATATTGCGATATCAGGATCTGATAAATGCTTCATTAGTTGAGCTGCAGTTTGAAGATAGTTTGTGCGATCTACGGAATCTGAAAGTATATTAAAAATATCGAACTGGTTTTATTAGTTTTAGTAAGTAAACATAGAGGAGGTTAAATGGTTTGTTACAGTTGAATGAATACCAACTTGATATGATATAATGTAACATTATATCATATCAAGTTGGTATTCATTCAATCTGCTTTGTTCAAGAATGTAAAGCTCAAAACGGATCAATCAATCTTTTTGCATGTACATGTATTATATCATTAACTACTGACCTGCATTTGGTATCTTGGCAACCATAGTCAAATTACCGAGAAGTGCATCGCGTATTTGGTCAAGTGGCTTTATATGGACAGCATTGTACCTTGGAACAACTAAATCATCTTCTTTTAGATCCTTTGGTTCAACGACACGTGTATGATTGTCACTTGTAAGAATTGCAGTTAGGTGGAGATGATCATGGGATAACACCGTCATTATAGGTAGCACTTGGAAATAAGAAACATTTAATTGATTTGTTTTCATGATTGTTGATTACGAGGAGTGCTTCAAAAGATATGGACAAAATTTTATAGGGGTCACATTCATTATTAGTGTTTTCTACAGTCTCAAAATTGATTTTGTACTCAGATCGTGAAAAAATAACACTTAGCTAAAAATCTCTTACTTTCCAGAAGTAAATACAACATTCAACCTAACAGCACATAACCTTTCTTGCGTCAACCATTGAGCATAAGCTCAATATCCAAGAGATAAGAAATAAAGTTCAATTAAATCAGACTTACTTACGGGAAGTTTTGAGCTCACGTGCTTGACGTTTTATGTAACAGATTCGGTTGTTTTGCCATTCAAATGTTTTTTATTCCCGGACTAATCAATTTAAAAGTGCATATCTTTATTTTTATTTACTTTGCATAATTCAGAAACAGTCATAGACAATTAGTGTCTAAATGCCTATGATGAGTGTGATTTGACTAATCTGATATGATTAAGATTTCTGTGCTGCGAGTATTGACGAGGCAGTGTGTCAAAATTCAAATATATCAGGTGTCCCAAAAAATGAGACACTTATTGACAAGTATTTTCTCGGCAACTGATGAACCAAATTCACTGAAAACTTGTACAAGTTAAAGTAGCTTAAGAGTATCACTAGTATGTTGTAAAAATATATTGTTAGAATAAATATGGATAAGTATTTTTGCTAAGAAATGGATTGATAAGTGGCTTTTACAATGAAAATTGTTATTTTAACATACTGTTTTGAATCAAAAATACACATATGATATGAGTGCCTCAATTAACGTTGTCAAAGAATTTGGCTCATCTATTGCCGAGAAATCACTTGTCAAATTGCTTCGTACAAACGTTATGAAGTTCTCATAGCATTAATTCCACGGTATGGGATCTTTTGACATGCCATCTTGAATTTTTTAGTACTCACATAACATTTATCTGATCTTTTTCATAATTTTGTACCTTGCTAACGATACTCTCGTGCTACTTTGCACGGATTTTCAGTAAAGGATTGGTATCGATATGGTGAACTTTTTGAACACGATCTTTCTCTTAAACCAGTCATCAAAACATTCTGAAAATTTTACACATGGTCAATTTGATGGTCATATTTTGAAATATATATATCCTTTTCTCTAATTATTTTAGAGAACACACCAGATATTTCTTTTGTTCTTGGTATCATATGTTCGAAATGAAATGAAACATCTATCCGAACCTCATTGAAACAAAGCGACATGAACACAATGTATTTAGGTCTCTCGACATTGTAATTGTATAAAGGAAAGTTTGGTTGATTTTAAAAAAGTATCTTGTTAATGAAATAAAATGTTTATCTTAATTTTGATCTATTTTGAGGGGTTTTGTTTTAGGTTTTTGCATACTTTTTGTAAAATCAACCAAAATTTCCTTTGTATACTGTAATATTGAGAGGTCTAAGAAAATGTTGTATATGCTATTTTATTCCTACAAGGTTCGGAAAGACATTTTATTTCATTCTCAAGAATTGGTAGAAAGGAACAAGAAACGATTGCATTAAAAAACAAAAAATGTTAACAAAACATAAAATATATATAAATAGATTTTGCATATATGTTGCCAATCAGTCAACATTACATAAATGACGTTGTTTTACAGAATGTTTTCAATAATTGTTTTAAGAGAAAAACATTGTTGAATTTTAGTTCACCATGTCGACACCTGATGGGACACCTGATATTTTTATGGTTATTTTAAAATGACTTATTTCTGTTAATCCTACAGGTAACTAATGATCCTTTTAGGTAGCCATATGTCTTGACAATACTCGCTGTACAGTAATTTCAGGGGTGCTCATGTGTGCTCAAAATAAAGCGTATCAACACTTCCGGAATTAACGAAGTCAGTCTGTTTTACTCTCTATTTTTTATCTCTTTAATATAGTGCTTATTATCAACGGTTGGCGCAAAAAGGTTACGTGGCGTTTGGTTAAATGTTTTATAACTTCTGGAAGGTAAGTGACAGTGACATTCTTTAGCTAAGTCTTATTTTTCACGATAAAATTACTCAAAAATATTCAATTAGAAGACTGAAAAATCTAGAAGGCATGTAAGGTTCCCATTCATGAGGTAACTCTTTTTCAATGTCAACTAATTGCATTTCTTATGCTCAACAGAAAAAACTCACCAATGTCACTAGCCCATCCTTCTCCATGGTCCTTAGTAGGATCCCCGGGCAGTCGTCTGCCACTTTCGTACCTTAATATAATGTCGTGAAAGAATGTGTTTATCACTTACTCTGGTTACATATAGCACCGCGTTTACTAGCGGATAGGAAGAGTTGATTTCAATATCTCTGGGTGTGTGAGCTATATCAATGTCCGCGTAGTTCAGGATGGTTGTCATACAATTGCCGGGGTAAAACAACGATACCGTGAAAGTATTCTCTCGACATAAATTATCCCCTTCAGGGTCACCTATATATATTTTCTTGAAAAATCCAGGTGATAAATATATTATGATTATGATTATGACTGCGCGCTCAACAGAACAATTGGTCGATACTGAGTGAAGTCAGTGTTGCAAGATAATTAACACCTAAAGCGATCCTGTACATATAGTACTTAGGCTCCATCTTTGAACTGCCCGCGGCGCAAGTAAACTGCATTATATCATGTATATCTAAGTTGAGAAGTAATCAAATTATTAAGTAAAATGCTTCCTTATAGGAATCGCAGCCGATGAGATCGGAGAGGCGTCAGTCCATCAACATTTGTGGTACAAATTAAACTATTCGTATTTAGTCGTATGAACATTTTTGTTTGTCCATTGCTGTATCTATCTGACCTGTCATTGCCCTGACATCAAATAATCCAGAGTGTGCAAGGGATTATGGATATTAAATCAATACACGAACTGTACAGACGTTATCGTCATATATGATCTTACCCAGACGAAGGCTTGTTTGGTGCTGTAAAGTTGACAGCAGACACAACACGTTCTGGAACTTTATTCATCTTATTGTATTCAACCATCTGAAATTATCATTGCGGTTATTAAGACGAATACGTTTACAACAGAGGGGCGTGTGACACTGCTTCCGCAACTAACGGACCCAGTATCTAGAGATACTTCCTTATTGTCCCAGTACTTAGGTAAATTGTTTGTGCTTTATCTCAATTCGAATTAATCATACATCAAAATAAATGCCCTAATGGGAGTTTATCCACATTACAACATTAGAAAATGAAAGAAATAATAAAATGTCCACATCACTGCATCCCATCTCCACCCCACCCCAAATTATGCAATTATAGTTCAAGTATGAATAAAAAGTGAATTATATTGTTTTCAAAGCGTTGCCATCTTAATTGAATTTTACCCTGTGAAGTACACCTAGCGTTTTTGATTTTTTGTTTCAACATGTTTAATATAAGGTTTCCATAATGATAATAATGTTTCATCGATAAGTACGCCAAGAAAGTTTCCAACTATAGTTCTATCTAAAAGTGTATTATTCATGAAGATTTTTATTTGTTCATGTTCAATTTTTAGGAGACCTGATATAATATAATTTGTTTGATTAAATGCAAGTTCGTTCACTTAAACCATTCATTAGTTAAAGAGAGTTCCCTATTAACTGTTATTATTAACTGATATTAAAGTCATCAAGATTGTTTCCAGAGAATAGTATATTTGAATCGTCTGCATATAGGAACAATTTTGAAGCCTATGAGGATATGTAAATGTCATTAATATATATGATAAACCAAAGGGGTCCCAAAATTATTCCTTGTGGGACACAACATGACGATTCAACTATATCAGACGTTTCCCCTTCGAAACATGCCACCTGGAATATTTTTGACGGATAACTTTGAAACCAATCGGAGGCAGTTTCCCGAATTTCAAAATAATATAATTTCTGCATCAATATATTGTGATTTAATGAATCGAAAGCTTTAGAGAGGTCACACATTAATCCTATGGAATATTTGTGATCTTCTAAGGCAAGACGTGCCGATTCAACAAATTTAAGAACAACCATGAATGTTGAGTGATCCTTCTCGAAGCCATACTGATGTTCATATAAGATGTTTTGTTTATCTAAGAAATCAAGCAATCTGTTAGACATACATTTTTCATAAATTTTAGAAAATATAGAGAGAAGAGATACGGGACGATAATGTTAACAACGTTATTGCGATATTTTTATGAATGGGAATGACTTATGTGAATTTTATATCATCTTGAAATATACACTGCATACATGACTGATTGATAATACACTCACGGTGTTATAGCATGACGGTTACGACACCTCTGAAAACGAGATTAGACGACTACGATCACTGATTTATCCAATAAAATGGTGCATTATTTTCTTCTACTGTGTATCAATGAAAGGATGAACGATTTTTGTAGGCATGGCATTCGGTGATGCATTTAGTAATGTATATTTTGAATGTATTCTTTGCAAATTGATGCCCGGGGATAAATTCAAAACTACCCTGAATTTAGTAATTTGTTTATTTTTGTCGTAAGGGCATGGTCTACATTGCCTAACGACCTCGGGGTATATAGATGTAGCCTACATACGATCATAAAAAGCCAATTGAGCATTGGAAACCACCTAATATGTTCTACTTAAGCCATAATATTGTATTTTTAATTTGCGGTTACACAAAAAAATTGATTGAGGGTTACGCGAAGCTCGTTCAAATATGTATCCCAGATTCATTGTTATTAATTTTTTTTTGTCATATTCATCAGTACTTGATGCTAATTCTTCTTTTGCCTTTTCATTGCTATCTTTGTGACTTAAATTAGTTTCATGAATAAAGCAAGACACAATTTTTTCCGTGCCCTATATAGGCTCAAACAAGAGCCTCTCTTGCGAGTCCTGAAAACAAATATAAGCAATTCAATATTCCATTTCTTTCCCATTATAACAATTACATGGAAAGAGGCTATCAGAACTAGCAACCTTAACTTGAAAGATGTACATGCAAGTAACCATCCGCTAAATAACCAATGTACATCTAATACAATACGTTACCGTCCAAGAATTCATACGTAGTCGTCTAACGACATTGCGTTTGAAACCTTATTATTTACAATATACACCACGTTCCTGTTCCGGATTTGTCATTTTATGGTTGTTCATACATTAGTTTACTTACAGTTAATAGTTTGAGTGGCTCTGAGGCACATATACTGAGAAATCACGAGAATGGACTAAAAAATATGAACTTGGACATCTCAGTCGGTAAGTTTACAGCTTATATTCCACTTCTAGTAAACCACCTGGCTGATTTGACCCAGTCTTTATAACCATCCATATAAACGTCACCGAATGGAACTAGTTGAAAAGGAAATCGTATCTGTGACTCTTGCCTACAGGCGAGAAAGAGGACATTAGAGCTCGGAACGGCATTGGAAAATGGTGCCGTATTACCGCATCTTAGAACCGAACCGTTACCGATCAATCGCTGGCGTAGGAAAATAATCAAAAAAATTCTAAAAAAATCGAACTTTTTAATTTTTTACAAACATTTTGCAATTTACCTCTTTTCCGCCTCTTACATGACGTTTGGGGAACCGAGTGTTGTATTACAGCTTCATAAGTGTTTTCTAGTTTATTTTTACGTTCACATTCACAATAGATGGCGCGCTTCTACTTTTGGCCTCGTTTTGAGTGGCGGCAAAATAACAAGTTCAGGTAAGTGTTTTTTCAACTTTTAGGACTCTTATGCTCAAATTACATGTAAATAATTAAATATTATACCGTATAAACACACACAATTAAAGAATGAATACACTGAAAAGACATTTACTAAAATAAATGCGACTTTTAGACGTTATTTGTGGTACCGATTAATGAAGTATGAATTATGAATTTCCCCGGGGATTTACCGTTCGATGTCGGTAATAAATTTCAATACCGGCATTCACCAATAACCTTACCTTTGCGCATTACCGACAATAACTCCGAGCTCTAGAGGACATGCTGTCTTTCCCATCCGCCATTTTTTGTTATCGTTACCGCAAAATTTTGCAAATCGCCTTGTCGTAACCGTCATGCTGTAACACCGTGACACTGTTGCTCATAAATATGGAATATTTTATAGATATTTATTGTTTGGTATAATTCTTACAAATGATAATAATTTGTTCAACATGTTTGTTTATTGTGTCCTGATTTCACCAAGACGAGTCGCATCCCCTTGGTGAGTCTCAACCACAATGTCAGCGGTGTGAAGTACAGTGACCTTTAGGACCTCTAGTACCACATGAAATTGCAAAGAGAGTCTGTGGGCGTAACTTTCAACTGCAGCATGATCAAGCTCCTGTGCATGATAGGTGCATAGTGCAGGATTCCCTCTGACCAGGTAATGTGCAGCAGCTACTATAGATACCAAAGCCACATGATCAGGCTCCTCCTATAGACCACATGTGGGATGAGACTGATCTCGCAATTCATGACAGGGATCCCCTACCTTGAAGTTTAGCAGGATTATGTACAGCACTGATTGGGGACCTTATTTTGCGTAGTCAGGTCAGACACATTCCTGACAATTGGCCCCGTGGGATGGATGCTCTGATTGCAGCACGAGGAAGATATACCGCATATTAGTGCTGTTGTGGGATAAATGACTCATTCATCTTGATTGTTACGCGGTATATGGCATACATTCATGGTTGCGCGGTATTTCTGATACGGGTGAATATGCCATACTCACCTGCGGTATATGGCATATTCCGCAGGTGAGTATGCGATATTCCGCAGTGAATATGCGATACAATGATTTCAGTGAATACCAGATACTCACCTGCAGAATATGTCATACTCACTTGCGGAATATGCCATATACCGCAGATGAATATGACATATACCGCAGGTGAAAACGTGATACAGAAAGCCTTGATTTGATTGGTTGCGAGAATCGACTCTAAATGTAAAATACGTTGGATTACCAATATAGTTAGTACGTCGAGTACTAATATATGACACTGTGGCTAGTCGTAGAGTACCCGCCTCTGTACTTTTCAATGGAAGAATTTTGCACTTTTGTTTAAATAATCTACATTTACTCATCCGTGTATATCATACTTCATTGATTTACCAAACCAAAGCAACGTTATAAACACACATTCTCTGATAATTTTACAGCGAATAGATAACTCAAACGAGTTCACTCGACCAGTTTTATCACCTCGCTCATAGCTGTGAGAAGGTATGTATAATTGCCATAGGTTTACCTTATAATGGGGAATAAAACATTCAAGTAATATAATTATTTCACGTACACAAATATAGGCGATCAGCCTGGGGGGTTGGTCGGTACCAAATCAGGGGAATAATGGCCATGGTGATTTTTGGGAAGGTGTACACCCCTAGAGTAAGAAAATATGTGATAGCATTGCAGAAGTGGCAGCTAAATGGGTGTTATCACCCATTTTTCAAAATGGCCGCCGGTGCGCTTGCTACCATATGAAAGAAGTTATATCTAAGCATACTGAGAGGCAAAATCAGTAATTTTAGGGTCTAATTCTGGGTTTTAGAGGTCACTGATACAATTAATGCCTAAATCCAAGTCATCAAAACATAAATTCATATGAAAATCCAAGATGGCCACCAATTTTGGTTAAAAAACAAATATGTAACTAATGATACAAGCTAAAACGTTTCAAAATGATTTTGAAGAGTTTTAGAAGAGGTTTTCAAGTCTAAGGATCTTATTCATGTCTAAATCTATGTCATCAAAGGATTACCTTATATGTAAATTCAAGATGGCCGCCAAAATAGGTGCCAAAAGGAATATGTAACTACATGTATTGATACATGCTCAAAGAACAGATAAAAAGCAATTTTATTGATCATGAAAGGGTTTAGAGGTTAATGATTTCACTTATGCTTCATTTTAGTCTCAGTGATCAAATAATTACTTTTCATAGAAAACTAAAATGGCCGCCAATATGGGTGCCGAAACGAACATGTAACTATTAATGTAAGCTCAAAGAATAGCTAAAATGTAGTTTTGTAGATCATGAAAGGGTTTGGGGATCAATGATTTTATTGTCTTAGTTTTCAAAGAATAACTTGATGTGGAAATCCAAGATGGCTGCCAAAATGAATAAGTTACCATTAAAATAAGCTCAATGAACAATTACAAAGTGATTTTGGAGACCATGTCTAGGTTTCAATGTTCGAGAATTTTAAGTCAATGGCTAAGTTTCAATGGTTGAGAACTTTAAGTCATCAAATAATTCTTTTATTTGGATATTCAGGATGGCAACCAAAATGGCTGCCAAAATGAATAATTAATTTTGGAACATATTCATTTGGATATAAAAGATGGCCCTGATGTGATGTACCATCTCAATTGTACTCTCTTCATCAAAACAATGAACTGGTTTATGAAAGCAGAAGAGTCTTAATATGGAGGTTTCAAAGGGAATGATAATACAAGACATCCTTCTTGCTGAGCCTTTATGGACATCATTAATGTTATGACCTAGTCAGCTAGTCATTCCCTGGAGCATAAAAGATTTTAAGCTGCTTGGAGAAGATGAGATGTATGTAGGGCAATCCCAGGAATCTAGACTCTGCGAGCAGGTAACAAATGAAGCTTACCGGTATGTGCAATTTTTCATACTATCCATGATGAGAGAATTGAATATATTTTGACAAAATATTTTGATGGGTCCCAACAACAGCATCTGTGAGAACTAGAAAAGTGGATGAAAGCTATTGACCTTAGCAATGTAGGGAGTTGGTACATAGAGATTATCCTATATGAGGTTCGGGATATTGGGATTATCCCGAGGCCAATATAATATATCTGCCCGAGGGCCGTAGGTCTGTAAAGAAAGGACAAACTCAATCCAAGTCTACAATTACACAGAAGATAATATCTCGGATGGACTGAAGAGTGTTGAGTATGAAGACCTCGTTGACAAAGTAAGGTGTAAAGGGTGGAAGGTGAGACACTTTCCAGTGCATGTAGGCTTTAGAGGCTTCCAATGTTCTTCTCGGAACATCATGTTGAGAGAACTAGGTCTGCAGCCTGTGAACTTCAAGATGGCAATACAGGAAATAGGTTAGATGGTTGAGTCATGCTCCATGTGAATGTGGTAATTTATTTTGGCAGCCAGTTTGGTGACCATTTTGGATTTTATTATGAGGAAATGTTAAGATAACTTAAGTAAAGGCTAGTAAATTAAAATCATTTTCTCCCGAAACCCAGTCTCAGATTTCTAATAACATAACTATTCTAATTTTTCTATGTCCATATAAATTCATTTTTGCAGCCATTTTGGCAGCCATTTTAGATTTCTATATAAAGGTATTCTTTAATTACTTCAATTTACACATGAATGGGATCCTCAACCTCTAAAACCTTACCATGGTCTGCAAAAGCAACCTTTTTTTTGAGTTTACATAAATAGTTACATATTCATTTTGACATTCATTTTGGAGGCCATTTTGGATTTCTATGTAAAGTAGTCTTTGATTACTTAGATTGAGAGACAAATAAAATCCCTAGCCTCTAAAACCTTTCCATGGTCTCCAGAGTCACTTTTAACCGTTCTTTGAGCTTTTTGAACTGAATCAATAGTGACATATTTGTTTTGACATCCATTTTGGCGGCCATCTTGGATTTCCAATTCTTTGATGACTTAGATTTTGACTTAAATGAAATCCTTGACCCCTAAAACCCTGAAATAGACCTCAAAATCACTGTTTTTGTCCCTCAGTATGCTTAGATATAACTTCCTTTATTTGGTAGTAAGTGCACCGGCGGCCATTTTGAAAAATGGGTGATAACACCCATTAGCTGCCACTCCTGCAATGCTATCATATAATTTCTTACTCTAGAGGTATTTACCTTGCCAAAAATCACAATGATGCTTATTCCCCTAACTTGGTACCGATAACCTAAATTTTGGGGTGAAGCTGATGGCCTAATATGTCTGTATTGAACACTATAATATAACAATAAAATAATAAAATGTCCTCAAATGCCTTTATGGCTCAACAACTCAAATACAAATGTCTATGATACACTGAGAATCAACACTCTGAGTTGTCTATCTCTGTTCTGGCTTTCTGCTCTGCTCTCTACACTGTCTGTCTACTCTGCTATGTCTGTCTGTACTTCTCTCTACTCTGCCAGTCTGCTCTGCTCTACATTGTCAGCTCTGTTCTGCTACACCTGTCTGCTTTACTCGGCTCTGCTTGTTAGCTCTGCTCGACTCTGCCTGTTAGCTCTGCTCTGCTACAGCTGTCTGCTCTACTCGGCTCTGCCTACTCTCTGATCTACTCGGCTCTACCTGCTCTGCTCTGCTGCATGGGTGGAAATTACCTTCAATGGGAGAATTCTAGCTCCAGACAGAAAAAGTCAGGAATGTCAATCAAAGATGAGATTAGACGCGAGATTTCTGCCTCAGTGGTAGCAGGTCAGCCACCTCAATGGTCAGTCACCTCTTGGTCAGTCACCTCTTGGTCGAAGTTGTCTCAATATTGAGACTAATCAGCTCAAGTGAGGGGGAACACTCTTGCTCCTAGTTGTCACTCCCTCTCCCTAGACACAGCTAATCACCTCAATAGAAGAACGCTTGCTCTAAGTCGTCACCTCTCAGAAGTAACCAACTCTCATCAATAGAAACACACTCTCTTGCAGAGTTGTCCCTCTCCTGGGAGTAGTCAACACACGTCAATGGGAGCTCCTCTTGCTCCGAAATCGCCACTCTGGTGAGATGAGTAGGGAATATCAATCAAGGATGAGATTAGACCCAACTCACACACCTATGTGGGAGTAAGTACGTCTCTCCAACAAGATCACCTCTGCTCTCGGCGAGATAACTCAGGAATATCAATCAGTAAACTGAGATAAGACCAGAGTAACTCACCTCCCGGAAGTTATCAAAGATGGTGGACACGCAATGAATAATGGGAAGAAGACGAAGAAGAAATGAAGTCACAAAATGGCTACGCTGAATTAATGGATCAATACATCAAATCTATCAGAGAAAGGATCAACATAAATCAATCAACACTCACAAACTGCAACTCTGCAAAGTGTCTCCAAGGCGCCTCTAGACTGCACTAATATAATCCACGAATATATCTCTACCAATCCTAGATCTGTTCGCCAACACACAAGCAGCTAATAATCCAATAAATCACTGTTTGTATACGTCCTACAAAACAGTGCAACACGCAAATCTACTCCAAAATTGTCCTTTCTTCACTATAGAATCCTTCAGCTTCTTCAATGCCTTCGAATACTTCAATATTCCAACATAAAACACTTTGTTCCATCAACTTCTGGCGCTAGAATCACTAAAATCACTGTACAGATCTTGATACTTCGACACAAAAAGCTAGACTGCGCACATCATGCCAAATTCTGTCCTATCTCACTTCACTAATTATATGCGGCGGGAAACCCTCTGATTGGCTGAGCTGGGTATGTTACTGCATTTGGTGTTGCATTCTGGGTAATATTCATGAGCCATAATCCAGGCATCCTGTTGACATTTCTTCTTCTGTCTGGCTAACATTCCATTCACATACAGGTTGTACCATTCTACTCCAGGGGTTCCCTCGGCAACAGAGTAAATACATCTCTACATGGTACACACATGAGCCATTGAACTCTATGAGTGAGTCGACTGACTCCACATATAAAAATATAAAATTAAACAAAAATGAAAATCACAATGTCTGTCGTTGCATCACACTTATAAATATACATATATATTTTGTCTTACAATAAATAAATACAATTCCTTAGTGATAAGGCGACCATTGCTTCGTGTTTATTGTCAGTGTATCTGCTGTCACCTAGAATTTAGAAGTATAATTTATAGTCGTGATTCTTACCAATTGCAACTCCAGACCACCATACCAAGTCTGTGCTAAAAAAGTGATTGTTTCTAGATTGGCCAGAGTTCCGACAATATTATTACAAATAATCAGTAAACAGGATTACCATATATGTAAGTTTGTAATATAGCAATCCTAAATAGCATTTTGTTCTATAACACCGAATGTTTAAATCACGAAATATTATAACCATGGCCTCCTCCACCAATGTGCTACTGCAATACTTATAGCGAAGCCTGTGTTGATCAGGACCATTTTTATTATATTTTATTATCATAAGAATTAAAAGTAAAAATGAATGAAGTCTTACCTCAGAAACGTCCAATGAAACAGACGAAAGCCCATGAACCAAAAGTATTTAGTTTCCTTTCTGTATCTTACTTGTTTGGCACATGGAGCGGTGAAATAGTCCACAGTGTCCAAAAACAATAATAATGCTATATTGGTAATTGGAAAGATTCCACTTACCACAATTTCAAAAAAATTGTAAATAGATGATATAATTCTTGAATTTGGGTCATTTGTTTCAAGGAATCTGTAGGCTCTTTTAGCTGAGCTGACAAAATCATCAAGATTTACAGATGGTCCATCTGTTGGCTGCTCATTGTCACTTTCAAGGAATGTTAATGGCTCTGAAACTTGATCTGTGGATATTTCAGTGGGTTGATGGTTTTTGGGCTCTGAATTCACTTGATTGGCGTACCTAATTTCAACATCTTCATTGTCATCATTACATGTTATGGATCCGTTTTTCAGATTAACAGTATTAGGGATGAAACCATAGTTTTTTCTTCTGTAATGGCATTTTCCAGTTGATGGGTCTATATAAAGTCTATCAATTTTCAATTCTTCATGAGGGTGTATTGTAATGGACTAATTACTTCACTGAACAAGGAATGTTTATCCGAACAATGGATAAAAAGAAAATCTGGCCAGTTGTCCATCTGTAAATAAATCATCATGATAAAAGCATAATTTATTATAGCATCCATTTGTTGTTACCGTTCTGAATCCAAATGATACATAGTTGAATCCATTTGATACATATATGTTGACGTTTACGAAATGTTGTTCAAATATCTTCCCTATAACAGGAATATGCTAGCTGAAACTTTCACACATTGCCATACTATGTATATTGAATATGTATGCAAGATTTCAAGTCAATATGTTAAGTAGAAACTCTGAGATCACTTACCTCGATTTTCTGTCATATTTTTTCAACGACCCCATTCCCTATAATGTACGCGAGAACCCACGAAACATTGCATATACATGACTGCATCCACATTGATCGACTAGCCACAGTGTATGAATCCTGGATTGATAAGTTTATTACGCGAGATTGGTGACTGATAATTCTGCTAACTTAATATATTCGATACACAGTACTGTTGATTCAGTAATCATTATAATAACTTATAACGTTTTACTTGTTCGTTCAATCGATGCAATTGACAATTGCGTACTTCTGTATCACGTTCTCATTGGCTAGTTTGTATGCCATATACCGCAGGTGAATCTGTCATACACCGCAAGTGAATATGCCATATTCGTTGCGGAATATGACATATATTTGTATCGTGTTTACCGCGTAACATTGATGACCTGATGGTCAGCTTTACATTACAATTTGGATCGGGGTGTTTTGAAAATGCAAACTTTTTGAGACTACCCAATTTTAAACAACAGCAAATTTCTAAACTTAAATGAAAATATTTTCTCCCTAAAAAATGGTGATTTGTTAATTAAACATGTATTCATGATTTGCCTAGAAAATAAATTGCTTAAATGACTCCAAATAGTTGTTGCCTGAATTCCGATCTGACAAATCTAATATTCCATATTTATGAGCAACAGTGTATAAGTAAGTGGTGAGCTTATCAGATGACTATTAAATCTAATTACTTTTGGATTGATATTATCTGTGCCAGCAGCAGAATCTGTTAATGAAGAAATTACCCTTAAGATTTCTTCATGGTTGACAGGTCGAAGGAAAATAGAATTAGCTACCTCTGGTATTTTACTTAAAAACTCTCGGGGAGTACTATTTGAGGGCCCTATACTAGCTGCAGTATCTTTACCAATATTGGAGAAAAATGAATTGAATCCATTCGCAATTCCCTATCTTTTTCTCTGTAGCTGTATCGGTTGAAGGATTTGATTCAAATTTTGGACGCCATTTTTCGTGAAAATATGTAATCTTTGATGCCTAAGGACAAAAGAGCTTTGCTCAAGAAAATATTTTCAAGATGGCTACTGAATTTCATAATAGCCACCATTTTTTGTAAAAATGTAATCTTGGTTTCATAAATACCAGTGAACGGATTTAGTTCAACTGTTATATGCTGATACCTATAGACACAAGAGTTGTGCTTGAGAAAGAATTTTGCTAAATTACAAAATGGCCGCCATTTTCTCCTAAAAACGTAATCTTTAATAACTTAAATTCACGTTGATTTTGTTCAAATTGTATATGCTGGTGCCTAAAGACAAAGGAGCACTGCACGAGAAGAGAATTTTGGATGACCATTGAATTTAAAAATTGGCGCAATTTTTCGTAAAAACGTAATCTTTGATACCTCAAAATACCAGTGGACGGATTTGATTCTAGTTTTATATTCTGATGCCTTTGGACAAATGAACTGTGCTAATGGCCTAGTCACATAGCCCGGCCGATGTCCGGCATCGGTAGAGCTCGGTGGATTTTTTTGGTGCCACCGAGCTCTCCTCATCGGAAGCAGAGCTCGGTGACGTGAACGGACTCCGTCCGAACATCTTCAGGTACTATACTTTCCAAGGCTCTGTCCCACATCGGCCGGAGCTCGGTCGGAGCTCGGCCGGTGTCCGTTAAAAAAAACTCGTCCTCTGGTTGTCTCAGATGCACGGGACACCGACCGATACTCGGCCGTGCACCGGCCGACGTGTGTTCTGATGTGGTTACGATGGGGCTGCGATGAGGGAGCTCGGTGAGAGCCCGGTGAAATTTAACTCCGAAGTTAAAATTTCACCGAGCTGCCACCGATGCGGTTTTAAGCAACAAACGCCACGGATGTCCGGCCGGTGTCCGGCCGGTGTTCGGCCGAGTTCGGTGAAAATTGCATCGCTGGCTCATCGGAACCTCATCGGCCGGGCTATGTGACTAGGCCATTAATTAGAAGAACTTTTCAAAATGACAGTATGCCGTATTGGGGTAGGACCTCTGTTCAAGAAGGACTTTTCAAAATGGCCACTCAATTCAAAATGGCCGCCATTTTTCGTAAAAATATCTAATCTTTGATAATTCAAATACTACCTGACGGATTTGATTCAAATTGTGTATGCTGTTGCCTAAGGACAAAAGAGATTTTCAAGAAGATATTTTCATCTTTCGTACAAATGTAATCTTTGATACTTCAAAATACCAGTATACGGATGGATATACGTATATGGATGGATTTGGATCAAATTTAGTATGCTGATTCCTAAAGATAACAGAGCTTTGCTTATGAAAAAATATCGCCACTATTATCGAAATGGCCGAAATTGATCGTTAAAATGCATTTTTTAACAAAAATACCAGTTAACAGAATTGTGTTATTTTATATGCTGATGCCAAGGAACAAATATCTGCTCAAGAAATATTTTTCAACGCGGCAGCTAAATGGCCACCAATTTTATAAAAATACTCTTAGATAACTCAAATACCACTGGACGGATTTGGTTCAAATCTTATACTTTTATATGCTGATACCCAGGGACAAAGGAGCTCTGTGCAAGAAATTTTCAAGAAGGCTGCTATTTATCAAAACATGTTTTATTCGGTAGGATTTGCTGATCAGTGATGTTGCTATTTTCTAGTTACAGCCTTTTAACCCTACTATCACACCAAACTATATCCCACTACGTTCTCGAGAACGGGTTTCAACTGTGTATGAACGGACTGGACGTACTTAGAACCGTTTTGGGTCTATTTACAAACTTCATCGAACGTACTTGAACGGGTAGGTCCTCTAGAACTTAGAACATGCTCAAAATGCTGTCGTGGTCGTCACGTTCTACAATTAAAACGAGTGACAACGTACTAACGACGAGCTGGACGTACTACGAACGGAACCGTCGTACTTCAATCCTACTAGGGACGATTTTACAACGAGTTGAACTGTCTGAGGACGTATTGAGAACGAGGTAGAACTAATTGCAAATGGGTTTAAACTGATTAAGAAAGTATTAAAGAATGCTTATGAACGAGTTAGCAAAAATATAGCTATCACACCAAACAAGTTGCCACTGCGTTCTTCAAAACTGGTTTTAAAGTGTGTGCGAACGGAATGAACGTAGCTGGAAATTTGTAAGGACTATTTACGAACTTCATGAACATTCTCAGACGGGAAGGTGATTTTAGAATTTTGAAATGATTAAAAATTCGATGGCGACCATACCGTATTGTAATCAGGTCACGATGATCTTCTAGACTAAGGGACGCGTTATACGACGTTGCACACCGACGTGGTGCGACCTGAACGAACTGCGAATGAGATGGACGTATTGAAGACTGTTTATGAACGAAGTAGCTAATTATTTTAGACATATTTCCCGACCACAGCCAGATTAAGCTCGTTTTACGACGTTTTCGTAGGACTGGCAAGAACGGGTAAGAACTTAGTTTGGTGTGATAGGGGGGTAACCTTTTCATGAAAGCCTTCACTGTTAGGAACAGTACTGTGCCCATCTGGTTTCTGTTTTGCAAACATCAACTTGTCCCCGATGTCAGTCACATTGTATTTGGACAGGTGAATTCCTAAAATATATTTAATGTGTTTTTTCAAAGCAAAATGGCATAATCAAATCTAAAAACATATAATAATAATAATGATATAAATATAAAGCATAACACGATTTGAGATACATCAACTCAATTTGAAATTTTGATGTGTCTGATTGCTTACCACTTGTGTCGGTTTCATTGATGTAGTATGCCCAGTTAGTTTGTCTTGTCTTCATGTTAGACACATGTAACCTTGCAGATAGATGGCTAACAATTGCTTTTTTAAGTATTACTACTTCTTCATCCTCATCTTCAGGATACCATACCATGTTTGCTTCACCGTGCCCGTCGATGCTAAAGTGGAACCTAAATGGAGAATTAATCTATATTCTTAATAATAATATTAGTTGCTCAGCCAAAGTCTTTTAGATATTTATTTTCTCTATCATATGTGCTATTTTTAGGGAGACAATGCACACAATTACGAGACACGATTGTTTTAACAGTAGAATGGAAATGAAAATGATATCTTTATTGATAAAGCAACTCAAATAATAGGTTCAATTTCTGGCTTTGCATTCAACCGTCAAAGGTTGGATCAGTTTTCCTTCACAACAAGTATAATATGGTTACGTACCATTTTCCAAACTCAAAATGTCGTGCAGCATTGTCTTTGCCTACAAGAAACAAGATATCAGGCTGACCTCTCTATGATTTAGATGTAATAATATTACATTGTATTAAGGTACCATGGTGCTTAACAGGAAATTACTAAACAGAAAGTGACAAAACCATGCTGGGTTTTGTATATATATTTGAACCAAGATAACAGAGTTCTATTCTGTTTTGACCTCCATTCAGTTTATCTAGTTCCACATATCATTTACATGACCAGGATTACAATGACCATGGTCAGAATGACCCTAAAAATAACCCTTTCAGCCCTCTGAAAATGTGACTGAAAAATAGCTAAAAGTAGGAGCTTAGGAAAGGTCACTAAGCAGAATATTTTGAATTTTTCAGAAAAAGTGGTCAATATATTGTTCTAAATGATGCAATCTTTGAAAATGTGATATTATACGTAAAATAAGAAAAAATGAGAAAAACTAAATTGAAAAGCGATCAATTTTCCTTTTTATGACCGTCATTCTTGTTTCAGACAATTTTCTCAAATTTCAAAGATTGTATCAGTTAAAACAATATATTGGGCACATTTTCTAAAAATTTCAAAAGATTCTGTTCAGTGACCTTTTCCAAGGAGCTACTTTTACCTATTATTCAGTCACATTTTCTGTGGGCTGAAAAAGTTATTTCATCATGTTATATACGAGGGGGTATCATTAATTAAAATAATGCAATGGGCTTGTGTGATCGAAAATAAATGTGCTCTTCACAAGCAGGAATTTTACATGAAAAGATATGATTGCCCATCTTCCTCTGATGTGATTTTGAAATATCCGGGATTTGTTTTCATTGTGACTTGTGTACTCTTGGATGCTTTCGCTAATTCTACACAGTTTACTATAACAATTGTTGGTCCTTTCCCAGTGACACTCATTCTGACCATGTACATTGTGATCCTGGTCATGTAATAAATGACTCGAACAAGATTGTCTTATTTAAGGGGCCCAATTTTTCCCTTGCGCGGAATTCTTTTTTGCTGACTCGAAACTTGCCCCCTGTTAATTTCTGGATCCGCCACTGTCTTGAGTAGATAATCGTCCGATCAAACTGCAATGGGATGATTTTTGAATTGGAATTTTTGAATGGAATGAGATTTTGACCTTCTTTATTTGCCCGACGCAGCGATATGAGTAAGACTACCACCCCCCATTGAGATTTTAGTTTTCGTTTTTTGATCTCAAAATATTTAGGATGAATAAGACGCACATATATCAACAAGCGGATAGGGGCATCATAGAACAGAAAACATTTGATATTTCAGGTGAAAGAATATATGTGTAGCTATATTTGAAAATTGAGTAAAATAGACCTGTTTTAATGAATTTTGAAAACCTTTCGTCCTTCGCTTTTCAACATACAACAGAAACGACATCTACCTATATATGTCCCTTAATAATTATTATTATAACCGTTTAATTAACTTCAGGCTTTTACGCTGAATTATGCGTGTCATGCAGAGGTAAAAAAATTATCAAAAACTAGAATCCCCATTTTTCATAATTTGGAATACACAATGCGACAGAAAATAATACATATTGACAAAGGTTTCTCACCTATTTATTTGAGGTTATATTCTATCAATATAAAAAATTGTATGTAATCAGTGCATCGGAGGTTTGTATTGTTTTTCAGATATTGCTGAGATAAATCGTACGAGTGAATCACTTTAACATTAAAATGACAAATTCCACATTATGCTATTTTTCCCCAAAATGGGTTTGAGTGTTATTCCATGATGCACGTACATTATCAATAAAGGAGGACGTATTGCTCTTCCGCGAATAATTGCGACTATAGCTAAAATGCTTCTTCTCGTAATTAGATATTACTCAGTTGCTTAAAAACCAACTACCACGACCGGGTCGAATATGTGAATATTTTAGTTTTAGAATATAATAGATTACTTGGACTAGAATGCGAATACATGCATTTGTTTAGCCCAGAACAGCTGGACTTTCACATATGTGGCTTCTGGAAATCTACGTACACGTACATCATTGCTTACCATAATTGTGTTCCCCGAGATGATGCATAGACAGTTGGAGAACATCTAGCAAAATCTTTGTTTGGTTTTGTTCATGGGCGTATGGTAATAAGTTAACCTGTGTAAAATATATTCAAAATATCTGATTTCTTCGTGTTTTTGACTATACATGAAAAAATACATTTATCAATATATATATATAGATGTATCAAGATAGTGATATAAATGCAAAACATACAACTGCACGTGTTGCTATTGGTTCCATGTCTTGGACAGCTACGTCGGACGAATATTGATAAATGTACGATTTCCCAACTTGAAAATGGACCAAATCTTGATCCGATGCCTTTGCAGATATAATCCCCGAAACGATCAGCACAAACGTCAACAAGCGGATAGTCGGCCACTTGAAAGCGTCCATGGTTGAAGGTGACCATAAGTGGTCTAGCTAGATCCGCAACATCAATTTGGCGAAAAGAATCTATCGAACTCTTTTTATAAACGCCCTATATTATTCAACCGCTTGTTCAACCCTGAGAACTTTTCTCAAGTACAGCACCGAACCAACCACATAAAAGTTTTGAAGAGATTCATAAAATATTATTACAATTTAAGTAGATATTTCAACAAAACGAAAATGGTCCTCGAAACTGAGATTACGTATATCACCTTCTATTCATCTATATTTTTATGTGACAGATTCTTACATAAATGCCTCACATTTCTTAAGATGTCTAGAGGGTAGGAACATGTATAATGAATAATTCTGTTTGGCATCTAATAAAGAATGTGTTAAGTGACAGGTTTGTATAAGTATAACAAAATGTTTCATGATTTACCTCTCATTGATTGCAAAGATTCTGGATAAATCATCTGGCGTCCTATACTTGTACGAACGCGGTTATGCTCCCAACGTCATGCACTCTAGACTTTTTTTAAAGGTGTACAATATGAAATCAAAGCTTAATAAAAGAGCAAATATCAAATTAAAAGTGTACTATTAAACACCTAGTATTTGTATATTTAGACTGTATATTTGCATTCCTGCGGTGGAAGAGAATTGTGTGTCGAATGTTTTAATGAGATTGATCCGAAGGAGGTATCACTTAAAAGAACAATAAGCTCTGCAGTGCTCAATACATCCTCGTGTGTTTTCAACAAAAAAGCTCACTGTAGTACGTTTGTCACACATCCTAGTTTTCTGCATGAGAAAAATGCAAATTCTGCGCAGAAATTCTGCATGAAAAAGCCAAATTCTGCACCAAATTCTGCATGAAATCTAAAATTCTGCGCCAAATTCTGCACAGGGAAAAGTGAAATTTTGTGGTTCAAGTATGTGCAAAAAGTTAAATTCTTGCTAAAATCTGAGACTAACATAAAGCTAAAATCAATAATTTTCTCCAAAAAATGAATAATTCAAAATTCTTGAACTCCACTCATGCTGCTTTATTCAGCGATAATGGACAACTGCAGTAATAACATCAGATGCAATTTTAATCAATTAGCGACAAAACTTACCAAATGCTCACTTGTGAACTATCACGAAATTTGAAGTATCACGAAATTCCAGATCAATATGCAGGGAATTCAGATGTCGTTTATTTATATATGACGAAGTAAAACGCAAGAAGAAGTATGATTTATTGCGTTAGAATACAAAATAATACAATATTAAACATATTATTGCAAAACAATTACGAGGGACAGTCATCGGTTTCAAATTTCGTGATTATGTTAGACGCAGTCTTACCTCTAAGTGCAAAGGCGGAAGTTCGAGAATTTAAAACAGATTTCAGATTTCCTCTTGAAAATCTGACAAAACACAAGTATCTGACAACAAACGAGCGGAGTCTTTGGGTGTTTAGGTGAGTGACAAATATGAGATGAGATGGTTGACTGGAAAAATCATGTTTTCCGCGAAATTCCGTGCTAAAACAAAAATTCTGCAAAAAAATGAAAATGATAAATTTCTGCGGTTTTTCTGCGGCGACGCGGAATCACGGAATACTAGAATGAGTGACAAACACTCACATAATTCTTTTCAAAGACATCATGGTTTATTGCAGTCGAACTCCTGTGGTACACTGGAAACAATCCGGCGCGGTTGACACACGCGAGCAGGCGACAAGGTTGCCCCAGCGTAATTAACGGTTTGAGTGTGCTTGGATTAACTGCTTCGTGTTGAAAACGCATGAGCGTATATTTTGCAAGCATTGGCTCTTTGTTCTTTTTCGTGATATCTACTGTAGGGTAATACTTATTATATATTATGCAAAACACTAGCCCACGGACAGTTCAAAAACGCAGCCTTAAATTCATTTGGTGGTTGAACCTAAAATACATACAGTCAGAAAACACCTAACATACATTGTTACATAATATAAGACCAAAACCTAAGACAAAAGATGGAAATTACAGGGCGATATATTCAGACGATAATGTAGAACTATCATGCTTTTTATAGGACAAATGAATGAAGGAGACATCTATATTTGATCCAATATTGTTTACTTCCCATACAGACATAATTACACTTGCCGCGACATCTATGAAAACATATTCGAAACACATGCATTAAAAACAATGTTACTAATATAGTACCAAACTCTTTTTGAATCCTATAGAAATGTACATGTATACGTGTCTGTCATATGTAGCCGAAAACCGCTAATTCATTTTTCTCTATATCCTTGCGAATTTATTGTCCAGTCAATCAGAACACGACACGCTGATATTTAACAGGAATGGGATTATCAATTAGGCCCGGGCAATAAGGCCACATGAAGATATCCCCAAATTAAGCCCGAACTCTACATAGCGATAACTCATAATCTCATAGTGACTAATCCCCAATTTAAGCAGAAAAAATGTCAGGTTATTTTCATTTTCATTTGAGTTACATATCTCACACAGACACCATAGGGCGTATACGTGTGGTAGGATAATGTAACTTGATATTCTAAGGTAGAAACAGCTACCCGTATTAATCTGACAGGAACTGGTATCTTTATCCTGGCTAGAACCACAAACAGTTCAAGCCAGCACGGGCCTTCTAATCATCTTAATATGCACCCCCTGGTATAAGTGTGGACAGTTTTTTGAAGCAATGACGAAATGTGTGGACAAAGCCCGGCAAAACGGTATCGTATTAATACCTCGCTAATCAAAATAATATTCTTTTTATATTCCTAACGCACTAAGCCAGTAAATTCGCTAAAAGCACAACCAAATGAGAGTAAAAACTTAGTAAGAACAAAAAATTGCGCTTAAACCCATTAATTGTTGAGATCTTGTAAGTTAAAGTTGCAAAACCATGTTAGTTTTTTGAAAATTCAGATTGTTTTCACTGCTAGTAGGATTATCTCACATTATTTCTAGTTTAATATTTGTAAGATGTGTCGAGCTTATCGAATTGTCGGTTAAAGATGTTATAAAATAGCAATCATAATATGTTCTTAGCTTGTTTTTAGCAAAACTCACAACTAGATTTTAATATTTTAACTACAAAGCTAGATAATTTCCCTAAAAAATATTTCGAATATAGGAACTGTTCATCTGAAATGTTGTTATTATTGTGTACTTTTTGGAGTCATGTCACCATGGCAGTTTTGACGTGCCACAAATTCAAGTTATTCTTGAGTCAAATCTGAATATTGTTGTCGAAACCTACTTGAAAAGTTTAATTGCCTTTGACCAAGGATACATGTTCTATGTAGTATTCAACCGTTGAATTTAATTTACTATAATCAACCTACCTCTAATCTTATCATATCATTCTTTCCATGAAAGAAAACTCATCGGTTCTAAAGACATTGTTGAAGCCACGTCGATATTTGTGATTACCTCGTTTGTCTAAAAATCTAAAAGGTTAAGAAAAAATGTTCCGAATTCTTCTTTAGAAAATTCAAATCAAAACTTGTATCCCAATTGTGTGTCAAAATACTACCACTCGATGTGAGGTTCGTAGAAGCACTGCTCCTTTGATTTATATAATAATATATATGGATGCACTCGCACATGTTTATATACATCACAACATTGTCCATACACAAAAAAAATATTGACAAATCACTCATAAACAGTATTATATAAGCGCTGGGTTATGGTTCCTCAGAGGATGTTTATTGACTAAAAAAACAAAAAAATAAGGAGAATTCCAAAAAATACTGAACATTATTTTAATGTTTTTGTAAAATCGCATTTGACTTTCAATTTCATAATAATCACACTGTAATTTGACCGTTTTTGGGGTTTACATTGATAGGTGTTCATTGACACACCATCAAAATATTTTACCAAGTATTGGCATTACAAGGCGTTCAAATATGAAATATAAACATACCTTCCCTCCAAGACCTCCATTTTGCCGGGCTTTGTCCACACATTTCATTATTGATTCAAAAAATTGTCCACACTCATACCAGGGGGTGATATGTAGTTACAATTCAACTTAATAAAATCCAACAAGATAAAAAATTTGTTATTTGTTAGTTTTGGTGTAATATTGAAAAGAAATATCATAAATTGACCCAGTGACACAGTTGTCTGTTAGACCCGGATGTGGACCGGAAGTGTTACGTATCGTCGACGTAGCCACCATATTGAAAGCATCCAACACATAGAAAAATGCCTACAGGGTGTCCCGAAAGTATGCCCCCCCCCCCTAGGCAGACATATTCCAGTGTCCTCATAGTATGTGTCATATATCATTTAAAAGCTTATCCAAGGTTACATTGATTTGCCAAGTATCATGGTTTAACTCCCAAATTGGAAAAAGTTACAGTCATTTTAAAAGTTAGTGTTTTGTCAAAATAAAGTTCAATTTTACACCACATCACTAGTCAATGAGTCCCCCCTTGGCCATGTTCACAGCAGCAATTATTTTCAGATATGACTTTAAAAGCCCTTCAAATAGGGGTGTGCAATTTTATAAATCTCTTAAAACCTGTTAAGGAACTTTAGAAGAGTTTCCTTAAAGTTTCTACCCTCACCGTTCTCTTTTTCCAACTCAATATCCATCCGACCCGAAAATAATCACTGCTGTTAAAATGGCCCGAGAGGACACATTGACTATTGATTTGATGTAAAATTTTGATCAAACACTAACTTTTGAAATGCCTGTAATTTTTTCACATTTGAGAGTTGAACCATGATACTTGCCGAATCAATGTAACTTTGGATAAGCTTTAAAATGATATATGACACATACTATGACAACACTGGTATATGTCTGCCTAGGGGGGGCCATACTTTCGGGACACCCTGTACAGTAAAATTTAAATGTTTGGAACTACTTTGAATCTAAAAAAATAAGCAATTAAAGGACCATATTGAAACAGAATATGTAAAAATAGAAACATTTATACATGTCCTAAGTTTTGTTTTTTAGTTTATTTTGTAGTTTAGCTATCACATCTGTGGCCTCTTTTATTTTGATGCTTCTCTCCCATGTTATTTTCGAAAAAATTAACATGGCTGAAACTCCCTAAATTACAAAAGGCCACGTGACTGCTTTGCTGGGCATTATAGATAACTATCTGAAATATACAAAAGTTAGGACTTGTATATGGTTCCATTTTTTTCCATATACTGTTGCAATATAGTTGTTTGATTGCTTATCTTTTAAATTAAAATTGTACCAAACATTTAATATTTTACTGTATTGTATTGTGCGGTAAATTACTCCAATATTTCAATGGAGAGGATAAGCTATGGATAAGGTTCCACCTAGTTCCAGATCTGGAGTGGGCGAAGGGAAAGAGACATATTGTAACTTTGTAAGGGCCTGGCTGACAAATATAAGACGTGTTGGGATGGACAGGCATCTCCTTCAAAAATACAGACCAGAGTTGTTATTTGTTCCCAATTTAGATCTAGTCAAGATGTTTTGAGCGGGAGTTCTGCACTGATGCCGGGGTGCACCCCACAGAAAAGGAAGTAAAAGAGGATATAACATCCTCCATATTTTCACACAATAAGCCCATGAAAACGAGCAATCTGGTCGCAAAAATGAACTGAACCAGGTAATCGGCGATTAGGTCGACGTCATTTTGAAAGAAATGTATATGAAAAAATAAGTTTGAAGTGCATCGTAGGCTCGCACCATGTCTTTAATAACTTTATAACTTCATAAATGTTTAGGAAATAAAATATATAGTCTAATACAAACTTTTAAATTGTTTGTTGTCTCCTGTAAATACAACAAAAAGACATTTCCATGACCGAAATGACGAGGGACATTCAGACTATTCATGACGGGAAAATCCATTATAATATCTGCCGTATATTTCTTACAGAGAGTCAAAAATTCGATAGATAGCTGCCATTCGTCATCTTAATTAATAAAAGATCCTAAATTGTGTTTAACCTGAAGCAAAACTTCATTGACAACATAAGTTAGTGTAATAAAAATGCAGTTTAATTAACCAAACCGGGAATATTTTACGTTGAACGAAATGACGTGTGATTTTGTTCAATTCTTAATTGGTCCTTTGATATAGTGTCTTAGGCTTCAAACTTGCTATTTCTACTTTCCATGTGCTCCAATTGCTTATGGCACGAAGAAGGTTACTTATTTTGTGAATTTGAGAGGATATTTACGATTTAGATTGGTGTTGTTTTTTACTTTTTTCCGATCTTCTTTTATTTCAGGCCGTTTTCCTTACAGTTTTACCACAAGTTTAGTGATAAATCCTGAGAGGAAATTCATTCTTCCTACTTCGATTTATTGATTCCAGTGGATTTTACATATGTGGCATTGCCATTCACAACGGCGGATTAATAGGTGATTTGTACTGGGGTAAAATGGCGCGTAGTTCAAATGGTTGATCGGACGACTATTTAGGAAGTCAGCTCATCGGGAACGGAAATTGTATTCACTTTAGAATTTTCCGGCACATAGAAATCAGTCGATTGCACATTTGAGGGGTGTTACGATGATAATCAAGGTATGAAGACTAGCTTCAAGTTTCAGTTTACATTCGTGTTTATAGCTTCAATATGACCGCACATGGCGCATTCTTTGAGCCAATCAAAATGCTCGAATTTGTTGAATCTATGTGACGCGACTCATGAATATTCAAAGCTACTTAAGTCCAGGTAATGGCGACTTCCATAAACCACATGAAGATCAGTACCTCAAAATTAATTCTAACACTTATATCTCCCAATGCATTTGATGATCGTCGTCCATACCCAGCTAATGTTTTTTAGAATGAACTTATTATCTGATAAATCCTTTTTTCTTGAGGTTAACTCGCATTTAAGTGTTTCATAGAATTATAGTCACTATCTATTATCTTATTATCTTAGGGGAAAATATCCCTAGATCGGTAGAATAGACACAAACGGATAGGGATTATGCCTGAATTGCCAACTTGTATTGAACTAAACCCGCCTTGCAGCTTAATAATTTTCATTGATTCAAAAGTTCCTGTCGAACATGTTCATACAGACGGTGTTACGCGGAATATGGCATATATCCATGGTTGCGCGGTATTTGTTATACGGGTGAATATGCCATACTCACCTGCGGTCATGGTACATTCCGCTTGTGAGATACATAGACTTCAGTGAATACCCGATACTCACCTGCATATACCGCAGGTGAGTATGACATATACCGCAGGTGAAAACGTGATACAGAGAGCCTTGATTTGATTGGTAGCAAGAATCGACTCTGGATTTATTGAGTAAGCTTGTTACGTGATATTGCTGGGTGATACTTCTGCATTTCTTGATATATTCAATGCACTGTACTGTTGATTCAGTAAACATTACATAATGATTTATAAACTTTTACCAGTTATTTCAATAGATGCAATTGACAATTGCGTACTTCGTATGCGTATTGCGTTCTCATTGGTTAGTGAGTATACCATATACCGCAGGTGAATCTGTCATACACCGCAAGTGAATATGCAATATTCGTTGCGGACTATGACATTATATTTGTATCGTGTTTACCGCCATTAACAGACGGTTCTATGTAACGATCACCATCGATTATTTTGAATGTGGTCCCAACAAATCCAATACTCTCAAATAATGCCCATTATGAAAGGGGCATAAAAAGTACATCCTTGAAGGGATACTTCAAATTGCCATGTTGTATAAAATGGTATTTCGGAGTAATTAAACGTGATATTTCTTAGTTCTAGCAATTCCAGTTAACGGGTCATATCAATTTGAATGTCTTTTTCTATTTGAATGATATGATATGATTTGATATGATATGATCCTTTATTTCCTCCAATTTGGAGAGCATATTAATACAAATACAAGTTATTAAATTACAATATGTACATTACATACAATAAAACGGTGAAATGAGTAAGATAAGGGGATATTTGCTTACAACGTGAGTTCTTTAAGCATGGCGCTGATTTGATTGGCGCAAATGTTAATAAATGCCCAAATGTTCAAATGTTCAATGCCTTCAACCTGCTTGGCCTTAAACTTGTGGAAATCATCAAGTTGAATAATGACCAGGGGCGGAGTGTAGAAAAAGGTCCTTGTGTTCAACAATTAAAGGACAACTGAAATAGCTTTTCTCAACTTGCAGCTACAAAAATGCGGTTTTCTCCATTGTAAGCCCAACGTAGAGTTCTTGCGATAGCCATTAAAAAAATAAATGTTAGATAATTGCTAACGGTCATGAATAACGAAATAAAACTAACCGATCAATCAAATTGGCCCCCACGTGATAAGTAACGTCATATACAAAATATAGCTTTGGTTTATTGGTTCCTTAGGAATCACAACGTCACGGCAACCATAGGATTGTAGTGTAAACCAAAACAAAACATTTTGGCATTATGACGTTATTTGCCACGTGGGGACCAGTGAGAGATCACGTGGGGGCCAATAACGTCACAACCAATTCGAATATTGCTTATTAAGCAGCTATAACGATCGTTAGAGTGAAATAGTTTTCGCACTTCTAATGAGAAAACATGTCCAAATACATTTATCAAATAATTATATTGATTCCTTTAGGTTAAAAATACCATTTCATATCTGCTTTAAAACTCTTCTAAAAATTTCTCCATCTAAAATGTCACTCGACTTTTTGGCAATTAAAAGTCCCTGCCTGCATTTAGTAGTCATATATTGTCATGTGCATAATTTTGAAACCATATCCTAATTATTTCACAAACCCTTTGTTGATTCTGCCATAGTTTCCAATTTGTAAACAGCATTTAGCCTTTTTAATTGGGAACTTTTTTGAAATTTTCAAAATGGCTGCCATGTGATTCCAGAATTAACATGAGTGTGACGTGACATCACAGTTGCTCGTTCCTAGGTAACAACAAGATCACAATTGCTCGTTTCTAGATAGCAACAAGATTTTTGATAAAATGGCACAGAATTACCCTGATTAACACCCTTAAAATCCGATTTTCAAAGAATATATTTGGAGAAACAATAAAAGGTAAGTGGAATAAATTAGAAGATGGTTTCAAGTTACCACAGAAGTCAATTTGAAACTCAAGCATGCTTTCTTTGACTCATAATCACAAAAAAGTCGAGTGACATTTTAGATGGAGAATTTCTTAGATATTCCAGTTCACTCAACTCATTTAATCAATCAATTACATATATTCTGTTTAGTATAGTTTGTTACACAATGTTTATATGCCTGGGAATAAAACACGTCGATTCTATTATTTGCCTAATAATCTATTTCGTTGATAGAAGTCGGTTTCAACTGTAATAATAGAAAGGACATGTTCAAGCTGAAGACTGGACCCCCTTGTCCTCTTTATGTTTTACTAAAATCTAAGACCTCTACTTTAGAACTTTTCAGACTATTTAATGCAAGAATGAGAAGTTCTATAGCTTTAGTTCCACGTATTGTATGGAATGGTAGACATATTCGAATGCCTTATTTCAGTAGAATCTGTGAATATATCAAACTTGCCTGTCTCCAATTTCAATTGGCTTTATTCTTAGTTTGATTTCTTGTAGCCCCAAAAACTATATTCGATCCGATGTATGTAGTTTCCAACTTGGCTTAAATGTTTTAAGTTTGGATAATACATATATAAAAAGTGTTTCGTTTGATGGTCCACCCATTGACTTTTCTAGTAAGTTAAATCCAAAATCCAGTCTTGAGATGTTGGGTGATAAGTCATTTATTGGTATATTTGTCAACAAACCATGCTCATTATTTTCACTTTGATAACTGTATACGTACACATTTGCAATACTTTGAATCCTTGCAAACATCGGACAGTTCATGTAGGTGATTATCGGCTCCCATCGCAATTGTCAACGGTAGGACGATATATATCAAACGCGCCATTGTTACGCAAACTGAGTTTAAACTTAGTCATTTATTTACAATTTATAATCTGTTTTCCACAATGGGATCGTATCTTCCTTCTAAAAGGGGAAACAACATATTATCAAATGATGACTAATTGTATATCATGGGGTACCATAAAACCATCGGTTATTGGTCATTGTGATATGATACTAATGAATCCGAAAAGTCACACGAGACTGAACATTATTGAGCAGCGGAAGCATTTTACCAGGAAATGCCGAGACCATATTTAAGTGAATGACCTATACTCTCACCATCTGGTCGGGGTTCGAAAAAATTTGACAGGTTAGAGAATACAAGTCGTTTTTGATTGCAAACTGCAATATGGCTAGTTTGAGATGTTTTTGGTGTCAAACGAAAGTAAGTAGTTCTGAATTCGCGATATTTCATAAACTAAGCCATGTTGGAATAATCAGTTTTATATTGATATATGTGAGGTGGATATCGGATGAAAAGGAAATTAAATAAATTATCTTCCTCATTTTATAGTGAGTAAGTAAACCCCTCCCCAATGCATATACAGGGTGGGCTAAAAAATACCCAAATGTAAAGATGAATGATTCATATGGTTTATCTTAAACCATGTCATGTATTGTATATTATTTTAAAGATAAATCAGTTCTTAACATTATGACACCATCCGATTGAAAAACTTTTGTTTTCTTGTGAAGTTACAGGCTCAAACTGACACTAGGGGTGTCATTAGTGACAAAAAATCAGAAAATGAAAATTCAAAAATGTACACCCGTATTACAGTCACAGCTACACTGAATATGCCTGACTAAATCCTTATAAATTTATTCAAAAGTAATACACAATCAATATTTATTGATAAGATATATTGGTGAATATTTGACTTAACTTGTATAAATGAACATCTTTTGATGGTGCCAAAGTTCAAATTTCCCTACATTTTCCACAATTTGAAATCCGCAGTGAATACCTTTTTGGTTGCTCATGACACCCCTGGTGTCATTTTTAGCCTCTAACTCTTCAATAAAGCTACAGGTTTTCAATCAGATGGTCTCACATTTTGAGAAAATGATTTATCTTTAAAATGATATATTTATACATTGCATGAGTTAACATATATAATATGATATTTATCTTTAAACTTGGGTATTGTTATTTTTGGTCCACCCTTTATTTTGAAATTGCCTTTATTCTGCCTTGGAGATCAAGATATCCTGTTTATACAAATTCTTTTTGCATCTTGAATGTCATATAGTGTCTGTGATTTTATCAAAATTTGGGAAACATATAGGATATGTGCTACCCCTAAACACTCGGTGCGGATATGCAAATTGATAAACAGGGAACTTTAGTATTTGATGATGGATGGATCGTATAAAAAGATTTCATGAAAAGAATTCTCGCATTACTAATTGTTATTTGGTTCAAAAGTTTACTATTTATATTTTCTATTTTATTAAAGTGTCAAGAGTCATAACGAAACAAATACAGTGCATAAAAAGCATGGTGAGATAAATGCTACATTTTATTGCAATCTACATGTTCTTTTGTCCTCAAATTAGAAAAAATTGAGATCCTCTATTTTCTAATGAGGAAAACATTTTGAAAAATCGAGGAGATTAGCTGCTAATTCGTTTATCGATCTAATAGACATTTTTTACTGTTTTTTTTGCCAAAGTTGAATATTATTTTGCTCTTATCTAAAATAAGAAATTTTAGTCCAACAATACTTCTCAATTCAAAATAAAGTTCTCTCAATTCGTTTGCAATACATTACACCAGGTCTTTTCATATTTCTAAGACATCAGGTCTTTTTTCGGTCATATTTATCCATGACATTGAAAAATATATAGTCTATATTTCTTACAAAAACATGTTGAAACCGAATGAATAACTTGATCAAGGTGATAGATTGATTACTACGATGGCCTCTTTTAAAAAAGAATATGATCTTAGTTATCATAGTTAAATGATAAAATGGTCGACGTGTAAAACCCAGCTTCGTTAATTGCAGTCACAGTCAAATGATGTTCAAGCGAATTATCTACAGCATAAAGTGTGAATGACGTCTGCTTTGTTTCAACCCATTTCATGATGTCACTTCCGCCAGGATTTGTACCAATAGTAAGTTCGTAATAAAGGTCGCTGTCGGATATGAATACACCTTCCCACAAAAATCGAACAGTAGTTTCTTCCAGCCATTTATGAGAAATACGATTACCTGAAATCAGATGATCAAAAAGTGTACGAATTTGAAGAAAATCCGACAATTTGTTTTCCTGGAACTGTAATGGCAAAAAAACGGGACGCCGACACAATCATTATTACGATGACTGTCACTAAACCATCATGAAAACTAATGACACTAGTACTATATCTAGTAGTGCGATGAAAACGGACATACAGCATTAAATAATGTAATAGTATAACTAAATACCCGTTATATTAGGAGGACGTGTATCTGTGGTGAGCATTAATTGAACGCCGTCACTGACACCTCCGACCATGTCAACAGCTTTGATATTTACCTGAAATAAAAATTATCAATGATTGGATGTACCAGGTAATGGTATTAACAGAAAGCACAAAGGAGCGAGGACTGTAGAGTGATGGTTGGCATTGATCAATAAATGTAGACAGTGTCTCATAAATCGAAACCGGCTGGTGACGTTACAAACATAATGTTGTTTTCATATGTATTCATCAGTGACACATATCTTATCTATTTTAAAGTAGAAAGTTCCCTTTAACTTAAATATTATCAGTTTTAGTGGTTCACTTTTCATATTACCCTTATGTATCTAATAGTTATGCAAATTAATATATGTCCATTAAAAGGAAATATTATCTGTCCAATACAAGTAAAGACATTTCACTTTTTGTGATTTTATAACAATTTTATAACATTTTCCCCAAATTGACTGAATTTTGAATATTTAATGGTGTAAAGCAAGATTATTTCTACTCGCATCTAGTCTATTCTGTTTAGTCTTCTTCATTCTTCTAGATCTTCTATAGGACGTACTTATTAGAACGAACTATGTTGACATGTTAAGAATCTTCAGTCAAATGCCATACATTTGTGAAGAAACAGTCACATCAACATAAACGGGTTTTTATAAACTCTAGTATCCAATCGTATATGCATTACCGTATAATGGCTGTTTTGTTGTAAAGTCAGTTCTTCCACTGTCATCTGCTGACGTCCATTGTTAACAATCTCATATATTGTGCCATTCACATCACCATTTGTCATTCCGAGGTTCACCTTAAAAAATGATCAGTGAGGCTGATGTAGGTTTTATAAATTAAGACCAACAAACGTATGCTGAGTACATGTTTATGAATTAAGCCCGATAAACAATACTAAAAAGCTGCACGTTATGTTCGATTTCTTTATTGTGTTAATGTAAAATCTGAAGTGAACCTGATAGTAATCGATGTGATTTGTTGACTTCTTGAATCCGTCCCATTTAAATCGAATTGCATGAATGTCATTCTGGATCCGATCGCTACATGCAAAATGTGACATTTTGTTTGGCAGGGATTCAATCAGGGCGTGTGACACATCTGGAGGCTCTGATATAACCGTGATTCCAGTTGACGATGTCTGGCTCCAAAGACCAAGTGTGTTAAAACAACGCACATTTGCATAAACCTTGGTACCGTGTTTAAGGTTGGCATGATTTGTAGAGTTAAACAGCATGGGGTTTCCAGAAAACAGAATCTTTTTGAAATCTGTGATATCTGTTAACTCGGGAGAATTACCTACAATCATAACGTGTACGCTTAGATTGAACGCGTACTAATCTAGTATGTTCACTTTTCAGTTATCTAGAATTTGCACAACATGAATCACATTTAATTTGAATGTTACTGATATTCAATTTACCGAATGCAACAGTGCAATGGCTAATCGTTGTTTCATCATCCTCAACGTCCCACTTGGCAATCAAAACCTGTCCACTTTGGTACCCGGTATCTGGAAACAATTTTATTTTATTTTATTAAACCAGGCATTAAGCACATTTCTAATGATATCTGTATCTTAATTTTCCCAAATATCCCTACTAAACACTCTTTTGAGCATAATCAAGAAAGATTACTATGATGATAACCCTATACATATACTTGTACCAAGTGTCGCATTGTCATACCATTATCTTTGCTGTGCGATACAATTCCGATAACAGGAGGTGTTCGGTCAATCACGATGGGTTCAGCATATACAACGCTCATCAATCCTGCATTATTGCGCACAATCAGTGTCACATGTACCAGCATGCCATGGACCAGATGAAGCTTCGTGTTGATTCCATACGACTTCCTACCGACACTTACATACCCTTGAAGCTGGGTTCCACCTTGTATAAGTCCTAATTCAAATAGAATGGCGAGCGTTTAATATACAAAATTCCATCAATGAATGAATTTAATAATTTTGAATTTTATGGTCAACAATGAAGTTACTTGTGCTAACCTATCGCCCATGATATATCATCGATATGGCTTTCAAGGTCTAACACTTGCCAACGAGCTTGTATTGAGGACCATTCTCCTGTTTGCTGGTAGTCTACTACAATAGCCCCTTCCTTTGTCGAAGTATGACTTAACGGTTCAATTTTGACTGCATCAATTAACAGTCCAGCGTTCCGTTCAAGCGTTTCAATACGAAGTGTTGACTCAGGATCAGTTGCAACGAATGTATACAGGTATATGTGCCAAGCTATATGAGACAATGGCATCGATTTCAAATTGGGATGACCAATGTTATTCTTTGTCATTTCATGACGAGGGTAGATTTGAAAGGTCACCTCAGTACCAGGTATAGTTATTTTGCCCGTTTGTAGCGCATGTTCTATAGGTGGTCTAGGAGGGTGGCTCACAGAAAATTGCACCGCATACACATTCCCTACTTGAGTGGCTACACTTTGCTGAATACTACCCAGTAAAAGACACGCTTGGTTGCTATCGCTTGCTTCACCGTCTTTACTGTTCACTATAGCAACCTTTGTACCAGTTGTCGTTTCCCAGTGAAGGGGAGGAGTACTGGTCGAATTGGACCATAGAGGGTGATAATGAATGTCAAAATTTGATTCGTCTTCCTCAAATGATGGATTCCGAAGTAGATTTGCATTTGTAGTTGCGGCATGCAGTATATCTGGTGGCGTTATGTCAACGATTATTCCATCAGAGGATATAACAGCTGAGCGATGCCCAACTGCATCTACTGCCTGCACTTTGGTGTAATATTTACCTGATAAAAATTTCTAGGGAATAAACAATAGTTTCAGATAAAGGTTTTAAAGAAAACAGGGTTTTAGGTCAAAATAAACAATACCTAAATACAATCAAATAATGAAATCATAGTACTATTAAAAGCGAATTACCAGGTTGCAATGCACCAGGGATCGCAATCGACGCACTGGTTTGTAGCCCGACACCATAAAATGGAATCACATCACATGTTGATGTGTCTGATGCAGTTCCAACACAACAGATATAGTAGTCTATTCCACTGTGTCGGTCGTAGAATCCGTGCCACTGGGCATGAAGTATAGTTGTCTCATTGGTGTAGTCTGCGTCGTATAAAACTGCAATATTTCATCATTTTTTAAAATTTAAGAACTAATTGAAATAACTTAACTCATACTGTAATCAAATGCAAATATTCACTTACATCTGCCATCGAATACTATTCCAGGGATAGGCGGTTCTATGTCAACTGTAAACCCATCAGATACTTTCGTTGCTTCTAATCCAGTGTTTGACACTGCAACTATTGTTGTGTAGTACTTCTGGCCTGGTGTCAAAGACATCCCAGATAACTGGACGTTTGTATCAGTCTGCTTTGTGAACTTATAAGCATCATCAACTAAATGAGAAAGGCTCGACATAAATAGTCAATTACACAGACTGAATTAGAATGAGAACTGTTACACATTATAAGTAAATCATCAATTACAAATGTTGCATCAGAATGCAGAAGTTTACACATAAATACATTGTCAATTACACAGATTGCATCAGAATAGTCTCATCAAAATTCAGACACATTGATAAAACACAAAGCACAACGTTAATCTTCCAAATTATATACTCACTCTACTATACCTTGCATTTGGTGTTCATGAGCAACCCATTTGGCTTATCACTAATGACTACAGTGTATATTATTTGTTTTATGTGTCAGCTGCTTATGAATGGTTTATTGGATGACTGTTAGATGTTAATAAGGTACTTGCAAAAAATATACCAAACAATACAATTAGAGAAACAGAATATCTAATGCATTTCTAGGGGTTGGGTATAGTAGAGTGATACTATATCAGAAGAACCATACAGCGAAATATGAAACTTCAACTATTTAGTAAGATAATCATATTAGAATTAAATACGAATTCCGAGAAATGAGTAACGGCAGAATTGATTAAGATACCTAGTACTGCAGTTCCTATTCCCAACAGAAAATGGGAAATGCCAGATTCCTCATCTGCAAAGACACCTGGCCAACGGACGCTGAGTTTATCAACACTACCAGTAAAGTCCTTATCAAACTCAACGTAAGAACCATCACTTTCCTCGACCTTGTAAATATGAGCAATTGCATGTTGTTACATGTTGCATGTAGCCAAAGGAAATGAGACAACTTATGGAACATAGAGTATTATTTAAAAATAAAATTCAATATGCAGGGGGAGTGGTGAGTTAGGAGCTAGGTTATTGTAAATTATAGCTACATTATCACATTGATAATTATGTCAGTTACGAGAGAAATCCAGGCCCAATTAATGAACCGACTTGGTCAGGTTAATCGAAAACATTTATCTGCATATAATACTATGCGATACTGTACGAAAAGTTAAAACAGACATAATATGACGCACATGTCTAATACGAGAAACGGTTGGTGGGCTGATATCGATGAGAATGCCATCTGACTGGAAAACTGTGAACGTAACGTCATCATACCAGGCCCGTACATAGAAAATATATCTTTGGCCTTGTAGAAGTCGTGCTGAAATGAATATCCAAAGTTCACTATGTATAATAGAATAAAAGTGTCATAAAGAAGGCTTTAGCGGGGAATATAACAATTCTGCCAAGGGGATTCTTGAAAAAGTTTTAATAAACATCATAGAAGTAAAATGACGCTATAACGGGGAACATACTATAACACATCTGACAAAGGGATTCTTGAAAAAGTTATAACAGCAAATCAAGAAATCCCTTGCGTTTGCTTAAAGATAGTCATTATCGTAATGTTCTTCAACACCATCTTACTCGTCTCCATGATATCAAAGTTTAAAATATGTAGAAAAAATAAACATACTTAAAGTGGGAGTAATGACAGCATGGTTATAAAATCCAGCCTCAAACCAAATTCGATCATTCACTAAATTTACTACACCACTACCAAAACCGTCTCCTTCTAAACCAGCTGTATATTCGTATCTAAAACACAAATGTTTTCAAACAAGTGTCTTCAAACTAATTTTGAACTATTCACGACCTGTTTGCACTTCGACCAAAGCAGGGATACTATTATCAAACTATACCATTATTGCTGGAACTTGTATTCCTTTATTGTTGTTCAAGCAGACAATATTTATTTTTTCATCAATTATGTTCTCATCTATTCCTTAAAATCAAATCAAGCATAGAACATCTTTTAGGACATCGCTCTTTTATTTTGCCATATTCAATTTTAAGGATAGTATAATGCTTAAAACCTAATAGGTGGTTTTCCATTTCGTTCGGATATTGTCCACACTGCTGCTAACAAGCAATCCGAATGTGTGAAATCCATGTCTTCTAGTAAATTATCAGACTTCTCAAAACTTCCAATGGCTTGAGTATCATTCACCAGGATGACAAAATTGTCACCTAAAAATTCATTTATGTATAAAACGCTATAGTATATCCAAGAAAAAGAAAATTCACAGCAACAAGAATTGGTCTGTTTTATAAAATATTGTTAAAAAGAAGATACCGTCAATGTAATTTCAATGTTCAAGGTAAATTGATATGAATATTGAATCAAAGCAGATTACACAAGCATTCTATGTAAAATGTTTCCACAAACTAAGTTTTATAATTGGAAATGCTTCTGATCCGTACTTAATTAATTAATGAGGCATACACAATCTCTCTCAGAAAATGCATGCGATAGTTGAAAATTTGGTATTTCCCATCCACGTACCGTGTTTTGCTTGTGTGCAAGTCTTGTTGATGTCTAAGTCACACTGTTGATTATGGGGTGCACATACACAATGACCCTCACAACTGTGTGTTTCACAGCGCCGTGTTAACACCAAAACCCCTCTACCTGGTGAGTTTTCGACAACATCGAACGAGTTATGGACAACTAAACTCGGCAATCCAACCTAGATGAAAATACCAATCAATAACTCCTAATAAACGCAACATTCATACAAAAAATAAACATACAACATTCAACAAGCTAAAAACTAAATGGTGAAAACATATACAATTAAACAAATACAAAATGGCATTCGTGATACAAAAATGAAAAAAATCCCAATAAAACAATAAATGCTGAAATGTTAACTTGTCTGTCAACATTCAGTGGGTAAACCTATTTGTAATACATATATCTATGCTATATTTACCCCATTAACTGCCCACATTTTGACATATAGTTTATTACTATCATCTATCGGTCGACTTAGAGTTATAGTTGCAGTTTGTATAACACCTTCTTCATGGTTTACTGGTCCTGTCTTACTGTGGTCTATTACTATTGGTTGATCCTATTAGACAATCAACAAATAAAGGTATTTAGGTAAAATAATCAATTTTCAAAATTGTGTTTGTTGTATCCTGTCTGTGACCCCCGAATAACTGAAATATATGGCATGCTAACTCTGAAGATGGAATTCTGAAGTTTTTTCCAAATGAAATCAAATCAAATTCAAGATTGTGTGATATAACATATTACATTAGTATACTATTATGTTATTGGTCGTGCTGGTTGATGTTACATAAATAACCACAAACGCAAACTTTATGAAGCTATGTTGATTTCCCGTCTTTGACCTCTGTTTAACTACAATCTAAGACATGCAAACTCTGTAGACCGAATTCTGAAGTTTCCTTCAAATGTGCAATGCAAATTAAGATTGTATGATTTAACATTAATACAAAAGTTTGGTACACACTGGTGTCAATTCATGACCAGCAAACGTTTCCCCAAGTGTAACTAAGTAATGTGATATTCCAGAGTGATGGTCTCCAAACCCAAGCCAATGTAGCGAAATATCAGCTCCATTCCAAGTCATGAATCCATCTTTATATCTGCCAACTTCCGCAGCATGGTTTGTCCAACTAGCAAAGGTTCCGATACATGGTCTTGATGCATCGAACTATTGAATAGAGAAAACAAATGTCAGAGGAATAATATTTGAAATGTTCTTGATTGTGTCTAATGATTATGCTAATGGGAAAGAAATTAAGTAATATTCGAAGTCAAATGCCTCATGCGAATGTATGTGATAAGAAACAGCATACCAGCAACGTTTCTGACGAACTATCAGAGCATAGCTGTGCCTTATTGCATGCAACAATTGAAGCAAAATATTCCGTTCCATCGTTGAGTGTAAGGTTGCTGAATGTGTAATGGGAACCAGTGCCTATCTAAAAAGATGATGCAATTAGTAGTATTTAATTAACTTTTGTCATAACAAAGTTTTTTTTACTGTAAACCATAGATTTTGCTTGGAAATAAAGACTTGTTTTTATTTTTAGGAAAATACATATTTAAAAGATTCAATTTATACATCGTCCAATTCAAAACTGATGGGATAATTATCTAAATCAAAATAAACTGAATACCTCGATTGTTGGAACACCCAAGTCCCCATCAATATGTGCATAAACACTGACATATTGACGTTCAATTCCAGACTCGTTATCTTCAAACAGCCATCTAGTTGTCAACGAACTCCTCCATACCTGAATTAATTTATGTAAACATTGACATCAAATATGATAAGTATTAAGACAGCCAAAGAAAAATAGTTTCAGATTAGCTTATGTCCAGGAAGAAGTAAATCTAGATCCGCCGGAGATATTGGGCGATTTGGTTTTATCGGGGTCCTATATCCCCCGTCCTGTTTCCCATGCTCCCTTTTAAAATTTATGTACCTGCGTATTGTCTTCTATCGAGCCATGGTTGAAATCTACCGAAGCTGGTTGAACGACAGATGGTGGTGTTGTATCTACCGTGAATCCATTACTTGTTGATTCGGCATACAAACCTACAATGTACATACTATGGTTTAAAAATTACGACTAAATCTTTATTTAAAATGTTCACACATCTTTTACAAGTGAATCCACAGGAATATTTTTTAAACTAATCTTGAATTACCTGCAAAGTTATATGCCCTTATTGTGATGTATATGGTCGAGTTAACTGGCAAAGGTGTGTCTAAAGGTACAAATATGGATTCAGTAAGGTGCATTGTCTTTGGAGGAATGATGTCATCTGATCCAACTTGAGTACCAGCACGCATTTCATACTTAGAGAGTCCACTATGAGCATCATGAAAACCAACCCAATGGGCAGAGAGTATATCTCTAAAATATCAAAATTCAGAGTGTGTTAATCTTTAGCATTTAAATAAAATGATTGACGTAAATGTTTCATTATTTCTCATACCAAATGCGTTGCATGAAATATACCTCGATGCTTGAAACTGGATATCTTCAGGCATAGTCCCATCCTCTACTACCCCAGTGACAGGTGGGGAGATATCTACCATCACGCCATCACCAGACTGTGCACTACATAGACCCGCTTGGTTACACGCAGTTATTGTGGAAAAATATATTTTCCCCTGTGAAAGTTTTAGTGAATCCATGCATGCCTCTAAAATAAAAATGATACACGGCAAACAACTAAGTTTGTTTCTCTTTTGTCTCTGCTGATTCAAGAATGCATGCTTATCAAAGACCTGCCTTACCTGATTTCAGTCCAACGTTGTGTTCTTGTATGACGTCATCACAGCCAGGACATGTTCCTGATTTCCAGAGGTGTTCGATGACCTCTGTGTGCGGGTCTGCAAATCCTACCCAGTGGGAGCACAATCTAGATGAGTCAGTTTGATAGTCAACATCTCTATGATAGTTATCGGTATTTTCAATTGTGCCGTCATATATATGGCCAACAACAGGAGGGGACGCATCCACTGTGAACGCATGCGAACTCGCAGTTGTATGTAAGCCAGCCCTGTTGTATGCCTACAATAAAGCCAATGAAAACATCATTATCATTTACATTATTGTCTAAAGTGATGATATATTTTATATTACTTCATCACTGTATTACTATTTTGATTATATCTTCAATGCATCATTTTCCAGGAATCAATCCGTCAGATTATTTTTGAAAGAGTGTATTCTTGAATCCCTTGATGAACTTTCACTATTCAGAATAGAGCTAACTCAAAATGACGTACTTTGACAGTGACGTAGTACACATGCCCATCTAAAAGTTCGAGGTTAGCTATGTTGGACGTAGTTGATGTATATTTTGTCTGATATGGTCCACTGATATCTGAAAAGCCCGGTTCTGATCCAACAGACCAAGTGTAATGAATAATTCCACTCTCTTTATCCTCAAATACCCCTAACCATCTGGAATAAAAGCACACAGAACTAAAATATATAAGCTATCTCTCGTGGAAAAAGAAGATTTGAATATCATTGAACGCCATTCACAAAAGTGGTTACATAACAATTTCAAACAATAAAGGTCTCAAACGTGATGAAAGATTACATTTTTAGCTTTTACCACTGTTTCAAAAAATGATGAAAAATACTTTCTCTGCATATATTTCTAAGTTTGTTGGTACCACTGGAGACCTCACTCGCACATGAGTCATTTGTGTTAGTTGTGGTGGGGTTGTATCCACAATGACTGGAGAACTACAGACTTGGGTCGATAATCCAACGAAGTTCGTGGCTAAATGCGAGTAGAAGGATTGTGATCTTCAACAGTCCATATTCATAAGTTATATATCACAGTAGAATATACAGGGTGGGCCAAAAAAACCACCCCCTAGCCATTATTCCTGATAAATATTTATTTTTTAACATGTACACCAACAATGATATATCATTTTAAAGGTAATTTAATTTGCAACACAATGATATATAATAGCACCATCTTCAACAACCCCATATAGAAATATAACCAATTATGTGACATGGGGGTCAAAAAACACCTTTTTAATTTTCATCAATTTTGCGAAGAATAGCCTACCAAATTTTACTGTTCAGTTAAAATTACAACATTGTCTCATAATTGGATATACAGGGTGATCACTAAGTTCTGGGAAGTTGTCTGTCATTTCAATATTTTTCAACCAATTCAGTTGAAACTTCCAGCAAATGTACATTGTATAATTCTGAATTGACAGACAATGTTTCATATACATATCACTTTTACAATTTATTTTATAGTAATTATAAAAAAAGTAAAAGTGGTCAGCGGGTCAGCAAATTTTAACTGACGTTAATTTGGAAATATCCTACTAAAACATATTCATTTTGCCTAGATGGTTGGTTCAAACTTATTGTACTAGAGGCAGAACAGTACTCTTGAAGTCATTTATTCAGAAGTATTCTTCATTGCTGGAAGGATCATTTCATTTATAATGATTTCCATAGGCCTGGACGCCCATGCATTGTTGTCAAACCTAGTCCATAAAGTTGCTTTCCAGTCCTCCCCTTGGTATCCCTTGAAAATTTGCTCAAGCTGTTGAGATCATTCCCTCATTGGAACCAAACTTATGATGATCTCTCATATGATGCTTCAACAGTCAAATTTAGTGAACCTAATGGTGGTTCATCTGGGGAAACATTATATGGTGAATATGGGGCATGAACAACTTGTGTGAACCCTAATTCTTCAAGACTAGTATGGACAATTTGAGGAATGGGAAGAAGCATAGTCATAATGGAAGATAACTTCCCGCTATTTTGAGTCATGATTGGGCCTTTGAGAGTCTGACCAATGATAAGAAAATTGAGCAAAGTGGACTCTTATATCACAATACAGATGTTACTTTAAAAACTAAAGTGAGAAAAATGTGAAAAAATAAAAATCACAGAAATTTGTCCACCAAATAAATATTAATTAACCATACATTTGGATCAAGTAAATAAAAATGAATTCAAGTTTTGCTTGACCAGCTACGCCATTTGTCACGTTGCTATAGTAACAATAATTATCCATCGTTACATCATATGACAATGAAACTGTTTTATCCAGCCCAAAACAATATTATCCATTTACCTTGAAAATTTCAAGTAGATTGGTTGAAAAGTAATGAAATGACAGATAAATTCCCAGAACTTAGTGATCACCCTGTAATATATTGTTTTCAATCAGTTTTTGAACCATGTATGATCAATAAACATGTGTATGCTTATAAAACAAATTAATTTCTTCTTAAGTCTGTCCAAATATGGCTCAATAGACCCACCCCCGGACCCATCCTCTGATCAGATTATTTGCTTAAGACGCCGATGCCATTTGTTGATGGCATAATAGATGGATGTATGCCGAAGTACCATTCAACTGCTAGTTATTCTTTCTTTTAGTTCCTCTACATCCCTGATAAGCTGGGTATCTCTAAATACCAACTGTTCTAGATGCCCCCGGGTATGGTTATCAACATTATTGGCATCTGCACTGTCAGTTAGCCATTTGTCCGGGCTAGAGATGGTGTCATTTTGAATCTCCAAAAACTCCAGGGTAGCAATGAACCTGTGTGATGGAGCACTGTACTATCAGAAAATGAAATTTCTTTCACATGTTTTTATATCCTTGAGGAGTCCTTTTTTAACACCTCATGTCATAAACATTCAGAGTATACTTTCGCTCCCGGTTCAACAAAAACAGGGCCTGTGGGGTCTTTCCTTTTTGGGAAACACCGAGTGGACACCACTACCCTTTCAGAAAAATGTCATCTCGATTTGAGTAGCCTTTTATCGCAAATGTCCCTATTCTTGCTTACTGATTGTAGAGTCTATCCTGTTGATTACATGTATAGTACTTGGGGCATTTAGAACAGTTGGTCTATGAAGATTACTCACCTATCAGGGATGTAGTCAAACTGAAAGAATGAATAATTAGGAGTTTGATGGTACTTCCGCAGAGATCCATCAATTATACCAATGGCTTTCGCATTGCGAATAATCCGATCAGAGGATGGGTCCGGGAGGTGGGTCTATGGAGCCATATTTGGACAGACTTAAGAAGAAATTAATTTGTTTTATAAGCATACACATGTTTATTGAGCATGTATGGTTCAAAAACTGAATCAAAACAATATATTTTATCCAATTATAGAAGACTCATGACAATGTTACAATTTTTAACTGAACAGTAAAATTTGGTAGAAATAGGCTATTCTTCGCAAAATCGATGAAAATTGAAAAGGTGTTTTTTGACCCCCATGTCACATAAATAGTTATATCTCGATCCAGGGTTGTTAAAAATTGTCCTATTATATATCATTTTGTTGCAAATTAAATTATCTTTAAAATGATATTTCATTGTTGGTGTACATGTTAAAAAATGAATATTTATCAGGAATAATGGCTAGGGGGGGGGGGGGGGTTTGGCCCACCCTGTATTTAGGTCATATCCTTAAAGTTATCCTCAATATTATCCAGGAATGGTTATAATGTGCAGTTATACAGTTAAGAACAATGACCAGCGCTAGCTGATATGATAAAATAAATCGAACAGTGTAAGGCATTATTTACCTTTTATTGTAACGAAGTACTCCTGACCATTTGTGAGATTCAATCCTGTTATTGTATGACGTTTCCCTATTCCTATGGTAGTAAAGTCCACCACATCTACTCCATCCTTGTGCCCACCTTGAATCATTTTGGATCAAACAATAAGACTTATTACAGATTTGATAGAAGTATGATGTTTAATCTGCATGTTAGAATGTGTAACATGTATTGAGTTATACAGAGTGTTCCATATGTTTCAGGAATGATGCTGTATTTTATTGGTTTTCTTTTCAATCTAGCTGACTTTTTGACAAAATGTGTCCAAATATGTTGTGAATAAGTTGAAAAAGTTTCATATCATGAAACTCAGTAGACTGAAAAATATGGTTGCTGTAGTAACCTAGTGGTAGGGTATGTGGAGCAGGTGTAACAACGCGCAAAACATGACACTTTTGTAAAAATAGTAGTTTTTGTATAAAGTGTTCAAAGTATTTATTTGTCATAGTCTCATCAAACTTGTTGGAATTTAAAAGAATAAAGGTGGATTCCTGGAAATTAAAAATGTTATCACACCCTTTATTAGCCATCATCATTATTTCAGCATCTATCCCCTCTGCATTAGTTAGTGCTCTCACTGTTCTCAGATGTCCACATTTTGGATAATCGGTCTCAGTTTCCCTTCCAGATTTGAACCGCTTGTACCACTCATAGACTCTAGAGGTTACCATCATTAAGTCCCCATGTGCATTTGTCAGGAGTTTAATTGTGTCTGCTGCAGAAAATTGTTATTCACATATGTCATGGCTTGTCACAGATTGTTATGTGTTGCCTAAGTCGAAGGTTTTCCTTTGCTAATGACTTTTTCACTTTTCAAGATGGCCGCTCGTCCAAAATGACCTGTGTTTATTCTCCTTTGTGACTCATGACATGACAGGTATTTAAATTGTGATGTGATCAAGGGTGATTTTTTCTTCTTTTTTTATTAAAATTTTTATTCCCAAAAATATAACATATGAACATATAATACATTAAAAATATATATACAATACAAGTACAGAAAAACACTGAACTTCTTATAAAGTATTACAAAAACTTACTTCTTATAAAATATTACAAATTCTTTTTAACATATCAAAATCTATATTGAATTTATTTAGTAGAAATACACTGTTGTAGGATAAAAGGTCTGATAAAACTTGCTGTCTAAAATTAATTTGTCTCAAGACATCTGGCTTTTCATTAAGGTTTGTCCATTTTTTATATATTGAATTTGCAATAATACTTAAAATAATATTTCTGTTTCTAGTTTTTCTGTCTATTATGTTAAAACCAACAACAATGTGTTTCCATTGAACATTTAAATTCAAAATATCTCCAACATCTTCCCAAATATTTCTAACCTTCTGGCAATCAAAAATAAGATGTTTCGCAGTGTGATTTTCATTACAAAAAATGCAGGTTGAACTTATATTTCTGTTCCATTTACTAATCATGTATCCACAGTATAAACAATTATGAAGAATTTAAAATTAAAATCAGAAATTTTTTTACATGGCATTTCTTTTATTTTTTGCCTGTATATGATTTTGAAATAATTATTTGTATTTTCAAAATTGAACATTGTACTCCAAACATTTTCTAAATTTGATCTCTCGAACTGTTTATTTCTTAATATATTGTAGAAAAACTTTGACTTTTTTCCTTATAATTTTTCATATTTTCCATTTACTATAAAATCACATTTATAAAATATATTAGTGAATTGAGCTCTATTTGTCTGTATATTTTTCATTGCCATTTTGATAGTACTTCTAATTATCATATATTCTTTAATCCAATTTCTTTTGTCATTCAACTTGTCAAAAACATACTTTTCACTAATAAAAATCCCTTTATCATCAAAAAAATCTTTCAGATATATAAATCCTGACTTAATCCAGTTTTTATAGAAAAGGATATCTTTTTTTCCATTTAAAATTGTTGTTTAACCAAACAATGTCACCAAATGAGTGTTTTGATAATTCAATCTTATCTTTGCATTTATTGAAACATGAAAATATTTCCTTATAAAATTGAGAGTTTCTTAAAAAATCAAAATGTTCAACTGAGTTTGTTTTTATGATATCTTTTATTTCAAAACCCATGTCTCTGATATACTCTTCAGGGATATTTTTCCATGCGGTTTTTGAGAATAATAGCCTTGGAATCCAAGATGCCTTTAATGCATCGATTTTGGATTGAACATCTACAATGTTAAGCCCTCCATTTAATATGTCCCCAATTACTGTTTTCCTTTTAACACTTTCCTTTTTCCACAGAAAACCATATAGAATTGAATTTATTTTCTTAACTATTTTAGCTGGTACATTTAAGACTGTAAAATTATATACAAATTTTGATATACCTAAACTATTAATGATTATGGCTTTTCCGAATAAGGTCAGTTTTCTTTTTTTCCATGACTCAAACAATTTTTCAAAGTCGAAAATCTTTGGATCCCAATTTAATTTCTCACATTCTTTTTTATTGTGTCCTATGTAGATTCCTAGACATTTTATTGGTTCATTAGTAAAATTAATGTCTTTAAATTTAACTTCATTGTTTTTATATGTTCCCAGCCAAATACCAGATGTTTTACCCAGGTTAAGTTGAAGTCCTGATACTTTTGAAAATGCTTCAATTGTTTTAACTGCATGGAGTATTGAATCTTTATTACCTAAAGTTAATGTTGTATCATCAGCATGTTGTATGATCTTGATTTCTCTTTCATTTATTTTAATTCCTTTTATATTTTCATTTTGATTTATACCTTTGCTTAAAAACTCTACACATAACGTAAAAATTAAAGCTGATGCTGGGCATCCTTGTCGGACTCCCTTGTGTATTTCAACTTCTCTAGATAAATTACCATTATTTTTTATAACTAATTTTGGATCGACATATAAAGTTTTTATCATATTTATGAATTTTGGTCCAAAGTTCAGTTTCTGCAATGTTTCAAACATAAAGTCCCAATTTAAACTATCAAAAGCCTTTTTGAAGTCAATACATATTAGAACACCTTCTTTATTCTTGTTTTCAGTATATTCAATCAAATCAACTAAAAATCTTGCATTATTTCCTATAAATCTTCCCTCAATATAAGATGTTTGATTATTCCCAACTGGTTTTGAAATCACCCCTTGCAACCGATTTGCAATTACAAAAGCAATAATTTTATAATCGTAATTACTCAAACTTATGGGTCTATAGTTTCGCAAAAGTTCTCTATCACCCTTTTTGAAAAGTAAAGTCAAAATTGCTAATTTCATTGATTCAGTTAGTTCTCCAAATTCAAAAGTTTCTTCTGACATCTCAAAGAAGGAATTTGCAATCTCATCCCAAAAGGATCAAGGGTGATGACATTTTTTACTTTCTTGGAATCAACCTTCATTTTTGTTTAATTACTGACAAGTTTGATCCAACTCTGACAACCTAATACTTAGTCACACTTCGTACAAAAAAACTATTTTTACAAATATTTCATATATTTTGCGCGTTGTTACACCTGCTCCACCTATCCTACCCCTAGGTTAATATAGAAACCATATAATTAAGACTACTAAACTTCACGATATGAAACTTTCCCAACTTATTCAAATCATGTTTAGACACATTGTGTCAAAAATTCAGTTGGAAGGAAAAGAAAACCAATAAAACACAGCATCATTCCTGAAACATATGGAACACCCTGTACTTTGTAGATGAAAATTTAACCTGCATGTCCGAATGTGTAACATGATTTTACTGGGTATAGATGTACATTTATCTTGCATGTCAGAAAGTGTAACATGATTTTGCTGGGTATAGATGTACATTTAACTGCATGTCAGAAAGTGTAACATGATTTTACTGGGTATAGATGTACATTTAACTTGCATGTCAGAAAGTGTAACATGTGTTTAACTGGATATGTATGCACCTTTAAACTAGATGTCAGAATGTTAAAAAATGCTAAAAAATGCAAATACAAATGCAATGATTGATATTTGTATTGTAATTTGGGTGTTTTAGGGTTATAAATAATGAGTTTTATATTTTCTTCTCTCAAACGCACGAGTACTCCACTCCTTTAATTGAACTGAACTGAACCATTATACTCCTCACTACTTGGTGCGGTATTATTAACTATAGATGCATCGTATCATTATGATAGTGCCACTGTACTGTGTAAAGCTTGATAAATAATTAGTAAAAATAAGATATATGGCCACTTGCAACATCTTAACATAATTATTTTAATTATTCAACAATACGGAAAATACCGACCAACTGCAAACTGATAGTAGTTGATCCCAGGATGCTCGTCATTTGAGGAAGATCCTACGTCATCTATGTCTATGAATGGGCTCCAGGATACAGCTATTTGACTTGATGATGTCTACAAAATATGGAAATGACACATCAGTTGAATTCTCCAAAAAGATGAATACATATTTTTTCCTTTGGTATATGGTCATAAAAAGAATATGCAAGTACAATGGGGTCTTAAAAGGAAAACAAAAATGGAGAAAAAAGTATTCTAAACTAGAAAGTAAAGTAAGTTAGCAAAAACTTACTACATAGAAGTGACACATTGTGTTAATATTTGAGGAAAGTAACTGTGTACCTGGTATGTTTCCCTGTCAAGTGGGTGTGTTTGTGAATGTATATATACACTCCCAGGATCAGGTGGAGTCCAATCTACCTTGACACCATCACTACAAGCCTTAATTTCCGGATGATGTTCTTCAAACCGTTCGTGATATATTACAGTATCATTTGCAAATATGCAAACGAAGTAACTCGTCCCGTGATGTAATGTAAGGTTGTTAGCATTTATGCATTCGTCCTCAGTTTCACCACAAGAAATAGCATCGTGTATGTCACATAAGTTATTGGGAATAGCTCTCCCGTCAATTGATCCTGTTGATGATTCAATAACTACCCAGCTGTACTTTCCATGACGTAGAGATGGCCACACTGCTGATATAGTGTTTCTGCTAGAGGTATAGTCAGCATCATTCTCTTCCAATCGCTGGTTTTTGTTCCAAATTATAGGTCCTTAAACAGAATGGATGACAACGGGGATATTGTAATTTGAGACTAGTGTTTCATCATATTTCTATTTCAAAAATCAGAAAAATGTTTAAAGTAATATCAATTTTACATTTACCTTTAACATCAACAATAACCATTCCATGTTTCTTATTTGTATTTATGTCATCACATGGTGTAATTGTTGCGCACTTTGTTGACGAGAGACCCGCAAAATTCCATCCGCGAACACATACGTGCCAGCACTTTGTAGCAACAGTAGCATTTGAAAGATTGTTCTCCACTGTAAACGATACGTGGCAGTTTTCATAAATACCGTGCACTTCCTTCCATGGCTTGGCTATACCATTTGCTGAACTGTCCAATGAGAACGTCCATTCGTAAAATTCAATTGTCACGTGCTTTGTTTGCAAATTGGAGACATATTCGTCAAACATAACTGTGAATGTTGCCTCGCCATCATACCCGGTAATATTCATTGCGCCAGGTATTGGCGATTCGACTTGAATTGTTACCCCATTTGTGGACAGAGGAAGAAAGCATGATGCCGGAGTACATAACTTTACAACTGTTTTATATGATAGGCCTGGTGTCATTTCTAAGTTGGTCATAGTTATGTTGCTCCCTATCGGCCTGACTTCAATAAACGGGCACTCAGGTATCCATATCATTGTATCTAAAATAACAAGCAAAATGTGTAAGTAGTATTTTCAAGGTAACCATGGAGAACCATTGCAAAAATTGAAAACTGTCTCATATATAGTTCACAAAGGTTGTTTATGAACTTGGTGCAAACAGATATATGCCCAAGGACTAGGTGGAAACCTGCTATGCAGACGTGTTTGAACTTGGTGCAACTACAATTTGCTTTAATCCCCACCTTCAGCATATCGCTCTATTCTGTAAAAGCCATGGGTGATGTAAGGTAAATGGGTCTTCGGAATCGTCCAATGAGCTGATATGTCTGTGAGGCTGGCTTGGAACATAATATCATCCTTGCATGGGAACTGTAAAAAATACCATCAACTTACAGATTTAATTCCTGCTATTTGGAAGCACTTGGAACTTATTTTCCACTGGAGATATATGTACAAAAATGTAGCCTACTCGTATTCTACATTTTAAATAGTTTTTATACAAATTAATTAAATTATATGCGTTGGGAGAATCTGATTGAAACGTTACTTTCATAAATGTAAATTCCACGTATAAAACAGGTTTGCATTAGACTGGAATAAGTAACTTATGTATAAATGCATACATTATCTTCAGTGCGATTCTTTGTGCCAGTACATCCCAGTCCATCAAAGATATCCATAGTGATACTTTGATTCGACGCCACAATTGTTACGCCATCTGATGATGCATTCACCGACCCAGTGAGTGACTGCGCAATCACAGTGGTGTAATATGTCTACAGTATATCAAATAAATCAAAATTTGATATTATCATGGACACTGGGATGGCAGGGCAACTGCCTCATCAAAGTTTTACAGAAGTAAAACTTTTCAGACGTTCCAAACTTTGAAAATAAGATCAAAAACAAGTAATACACCTCCTTTAGGATACATTTGCCCAACTATTAATTTTGCCTCGCCTTATTTTCGATCTTATATAATGTATAATTAACTAAGACAATTTTAAAACACAACTTGAAGACTAACATTATTTATTTATGCTTAAATGCGTAATATTCTCATACCATATACGTTTCCAAGTTCAACTTTGCTGCTTCATATTGAGTATCGTTCACATCTACGAATGCCATGACATCATCATGTCCTTTATGTGTGCCTATGCCCATCTTATACATGACAGAGAGATGAGGATGCGTAAATCCACTCCATTTCGCTCTGATTGATGTAGATGACAGCTGATAATCTATGTCGTAGTCAAGCATTATCTGCAATGGAAGACAGACCCAAAACACATTTGTCTGTGTAAATATATGAAACCTCATATAAAAATAGATGAATCCCTTTTAAAACATTTTCAATACAGTAAAGTGTTTGTGTATTTTCCAGGCGTATCTTGGTATTGTGAAATTAAAACCATGAAAGTAATGTAAATGATGTCAATAATAGTTGAAATATATAGACAATGGGTGACACATATATCACCTGTACCTCGTTTTCTATTTCGTCCTCTGGCAAGATATCCTTTACAATTCCAACATAGGGCAATGTGTTATAGTGAACGTATGGATCTGAGGAGACAATTGTTGACAAACCAGCTGCATTTGTCACTTTTATGTAAGCTATAAATGTCTGAGGATGTGCAGGGTGAATGTCCAACTGACTGAGAAGAACCACTGAACAGTTATCGTTTGTGGCATTACAAGTAACTCCCGACATAACCGGACCAAAGTTAAGTATGTCTGTGTGGTACTCGTTTTTTCCTAAAATAGGATGTCTTGTTTTTCAAATTGGATTTTAGTGAAGGGAGCCTAGAAGATCAGGATATATTTATGGTTTTATATACTTCATCTAATGATTGAAACCTCTTTAGCAACTTCTACATCACATAATAGCAACCTTTAAAAACTTAATACTAGTTTAATTATTCAATACCTATAGCAACTTCATAGTGTAATTGCTCGTCATCTTCAGCATCGTACACTTTAGACGAATCCCAATATATTACTAAATAGTTCCCTTCCTCATCTATAGTAACGTCACTATCAAATATTGGACCGGTGATATCAATAACCAATGGTCCAAAGGCCTAAATATACGATAATATTGTTTTTACTTTGGATCGATTCAATGAACAATACTCCGGTCGATGAATACGTTTTGAAAAACGGAGTCTTGGATCAAACGAATGTTCGTATCAATTTTGCATTGAATTCATTTACCTTTGACGTAGCAGCCTTAGCCCTGTTAGTTGCTTTTACGATGACATACATAAGCTGGCCCTCAGACAATGGCGGATGGTACAAGTTTAAAGTTGGTCTCTGGTTTGTTGATCTGAACGGCATTATATCTGGGGCAAGTAATGAACTTGTGCTGCTCATTCCTAGCTCAAAGTCAAATATCTCAGACTCCGTATCAAACCCTGTCCAGTTAACTGTTAACTAAAAAATAAGAAACATGCGAAGTGTAGCCTGCTATACCAGAAGGATTTGCTAATAGAGAGGGCGACTTTTGGGTATGGATGGGTCGTGTGTGAATCTAGGGGGATTGGGCCTCCCAGAAAATTTTCAAAATATACATTTTGCACTTATTTTTCAAAGTACTTACGGTACATACTGTATGGACACCTGAGAAACTATACATTGTATAGAATTAAATGTAATATGAGAAAATATATATTTTATGCTTGATGTAGACAAGCTACTGACATAGTATCATGTCTGTCATTATAACACTTTTACTTAAATTAGGTCTAGAGCTTTCAATTATAGGCTCAGTTTCAAATCTAAAAAAAATCTGGGAAAGGGGAGGGGGCTATCGCCCCCAACGCCCCCCCCCCCTCTTCCGACGCCAATGTATACTTTACATGGGCCAAGTATTAGATGTAAAAAAGGTGAATCCACAACATCATTGCTGAAAGGTTGCAAAGACCTCTAGAGACCTAGAAATCAGATGGTGAGAATGGAAAATCTGGCATGTCACGCTAGTTGAAAGGCGTTACGTTTACTTACTTATAAAGCGTATTGTGTATTAGATGCATCAATATTTTACACTGACCTGTCTCTCTTGTGTCAGATAAAAACGGTTTATAAAGGCATTAGTGCATTCTAGATTGTCATCCAAATCTTTGATTTCAGCAAATACACTTATATCAGCTGCCTCATGTCCTCTATAATAAATGGAAGAAAACAACTACATTCAAAATATGCTTACTCTTTTGGATAACAAAGATTTTAAGGGATATTATGACACACGTGATTAATGCTTTGATTTAATATCCTTGTTTTGAAATGTTTTTATAATATAAAATCTATACATGTATACCACAGGTGACACTAAAATGAAATTAAAAAAATAATAAGTAGGTTTCGGGTTTTCAATATACCTGCAATCTGAATCGTTTCCTAATGGTTGTTTGAAGCCGTGCTTGTTTATTTGCCATAGAGAATTCCTGTAAGTTACAATCCCTGGAGTGGTATGTATGTGATCAACAATAATAGAATGTACTGTTGGAGGTGTAACATCTATTGTAACACCATCTGAACATATGGGATCAGACGGCTCCATTGCTCCGTTGAAGGCAACAACAGTGCAATAATATGTCCCTGCTTTAGTCATCGTGTCACTGACCTCCGTAAAAATCGTTTCCCTAACCTAAATTTGAAATAATCTTTAATTCAATAAGACACTATTTTATATAAGTGGGATTATTTAGTTTTGTCGTCATAACAATGATGTATCAATGATACTTATATTTTAAATTAAAATTTAGTGAACACATGTTGACCCAAAAGTGTGCCCGGATTATCCCAAATAAGTCGTGGTATAAATTTCATTTTTTCGTATGTTTTATCTCAAATTTGTGTGACAAATTAGCATCAAAAATATCATGTTAGGTAAATTTTGAATCACCCTGTACATTAAAGTAATTATTCGAAAAACTCTCTACTCTATAGTTACCCGAGATGAATTTGTTGATGTAAATTCGTCTTTCTCAATGCAGCTATTACCAAAAGCGTATCTATAGAGCATGACCCCACTTTCTCTGTCGTAAAACTGAGACCAGTGTGCATGAATGGTATAATCTTGTTGGAAATCAACTTCGGGAGTACCTGCTCTTCCGTCGTGGACAACACCAGGGTGGGGTGGAGATGTGTCAATTGTAATCTGATGAAAATGTGAAGCATATAGAAACAAGGATAAAAAGACAGGACGTGCTAGTAAAAATCAACGAATGTTGTATACTTTAACTCACTTTTACGATGCGGGTTGTGACTAGTTGGGCAATGTTTGTGACTGTAAGTTGAAGGAAGTAGTCGTGATCGTGTGTTCCGCCAGGTTTAGGAAAGTCTGTACGGTCTGGGTTTATATCATACTGTATCCCGTAGCATTGACCGACCGGTGTACAATAACTCTCCGTTTCTAGCGTGTTATTTTCCATCTTTATAACATGTGTGTTTGCATTACCGAGGATCAGCTCATTGTCTGTATAATTGTCAAAGAGCTTCCAATGAACAGTGTACAGCCCACTATGGATATCAAACGCTATGAACCTAAATCTAAAGGGATAAAGAAAACAAAAAGCAGGTAAAAAGATAATAAAACCAAATGTTTTCTTCACAGTGATATCTCGATGACAAGTTATACTCTCTCAAACTGTGTTTTATCAAGTGATTACTCAAAGTTAAAATCCGAACTTACCGCATCTCAAATAGATCCCTGACGCTATGAACTGCAAGTTGTTCCCTTTCATTATTGACCAACCAGATATCGTCTATGATCGGTGGCGTGGAGTCAAAATGAAGATAAAGGTGATCTATAACTTCTGTTCCCATCACATCAACCGCTTTTACCCAAAATCTGACTGTGTCTCCATCTTCTCTTGGTATGTCCAATATTTGACTTTGATCCAAAACATTATCTGTAGGAGTCCACCTGCCATCGGGCATTACAGTTAATGTTTTCCCTCCACTGTGGTCTTTAAGGTACGTGTAATCAAACCTCACAATTGCATTAGCGTTTGGAATTGCAAGGCGCGTTCGTCCACCTTCCATATCATCGTATTTTGGTTGAACGACTCTCTCCTGGTAGTCACTTACTGCTCCGAGGATGTTATTCACGTGATGGTATCGATTGATAAACCTATCGGTCCAATTAAATACTACATGTTGACCTCGTCCACTTAAATCTTGCAAGTTAAGTTGCCAGATGTAACTTGAGTTCTCTGCTGCTGATTCTGGTCGTAATGGCTTATGTTGGACTACATCTATAGTAGAGTTAGGATCAAAGACAAACAGTCGTCTGGCTGTCTCTACATTACCACTAGAGCCACCGTGGCCAGTATTGTCCACCACGGTCAGTACGATGGAATATGTTCCTGGTATATCGGGTGTGTAACTGGGAAATGGGTCACCTGGTTTTACTGTTAATATCTTCTTAGCTGGATGACTCTCTATTAGTTCATTATTGTTCTTTCTGGTCAGGTATACGTCAATGTCGAATTCTTCTATCCCAGAGACGTCATCTTTCCATCCACTCCATGAAATGACGACACCATTCTAGAAACAATAAGAACGTTTAGTGTGTTATGAGCATATACTGGGTGGTTTAGCGTGTCTTTCCAAATATAAAATGAATTATTAATTACTAATAATTATTAATAATTAAAGATATCTAAGTTGTGTTTTAGGTAT
>CAIIXF020000081.1:0-23692 GCA_903813345.2 Owenia fusiformis
TGGACTGAAGTTTCTATATTTTGCTTTAGGTTTACCTAACTGGGACTAAGTTCACCTATCTTTTATTCTCACGTTTAGTGATCGAATATAAGAGGTAGTGATTTATTCCCCTTGGTCTAGACTACTTGTGAAAATATTCTATACATTTTAGAACTGATGACCCGAAGGGCTTTAAAAACTTTGTCAGGATGGACGTTTCTGCGTTCAACGAATTACATTCACTTGTGAAAGGTAAGACGATAATGGTCCGCGTACTTATTTTGTAGATGGTTACATACGAGTATAATTTGTAAATGAACACACTTGTTTATAGTACTACTTTTCTTCCTAAGTCCTCCTTATGAAATGAGTATTTAAGAAAATGAAAAGGTATCTTTGTCCGGCTATCTTGTATAGTTGGAAACGTTTTGTGAACACTGGGGTAAATGTGAGTCTTGATACGGATTTGATTTAATTTGCTTTATCTTTCAGAATCCATAGCCAAAAAAGACACAAACTATAGGAAGGCGATTTCGTCCGAGGAGAGGCTAGCAATAACTCTTAGATATCTAGCAACTGGTAAGTCCAACCCTCACCACACGACACGTACACAGTCAATTGAGACTTTAAGCTGGCAATATGTCCATGAATCAATACAGTCATTAAAACAAGCGCTAATAAGTCTAGTTCAAACACCCGAGGCCTCATTATTAGTTGGTCGCAACACAGAATCGCATGCGTAACGCCCCGCAACGCATCGCAGCGCATATATTTCCACAAAAGCGCTACTATGACTTAACGCAGTTCTGACGCAAGATTATAGATTTTCTGAACGCAAGTGAACAAATATTTGAGATCTTATTTTTTACCCTTCTGCAAATCAAAACGCAAATATAGGCCTAGTGCATCTTTAAGTGCCGTTTTATATAATTTCGCGGTTGTTTTGTGGTGTTATTGGGAATGATCGCATTACCTGATTATGTTTCCATCAATATTATCAAAAGTATCGTTGAACCGTATGTATATAAAATCATTAAAACATACATTTTGTTAAGCTTGAAAATCCACCAAGAATCGTGTTTATTTTTAACTTTTTCATGCGAATACGACGCACACTTGTAAGTCTTCAAGTGACACTAAAAAACTATGATGATCGTTCTCTGAGAATATATTAAACGAGCATTTCGTTTTTGGTCATCTTAAGATTTTATAGCATGAATAAGAATTCTCGTAACTACACGGGAACCTCCAGAAATGAACAGGAGACTTGTTTGGAGCCAGTTCACCTTCCGTATGAAAAGTTATTTCAAAATTTTATACCAAATATCTCAAGGATTTTAAGATTCGAAATGAAAGATCTATTTGTAGTAGACAAAGACCCTTGGATCTAATTACAATTATTTTTCGTACACTATACTAAATCGATCGAGTAAACTACAAATTGGAGAATTGAAGACAATAATTCTACACGTTCACGCATGTACGATGGTTACTAGTATGTCCCGGAGAGTTATTTAATGGGAGGGGTGGTATAATAATTTAAAATTCCGAGGGAAAATATCATATTGACCGAGCCCTATATCATATTTTCTCAAGGAAAAAATTCATATTCCATCACGACCATCAATAAACCATTTATTCTGTAATAATTTTCTAAAACTTATTTATTTTTAATTTTTGTATGTCATCACCAAATGATTGTGACATAAAATTATATAATCTATGATATAACATTTTCAGAAATAAGAAATTACCTGCAATAGTTCTGATACGGGATCTGATACGGGATTTTTCCTGATACGGGATCACATACGGGATTTTTTGAATCTCAATTTTATTATTTATGTGAGAAAAATACATGCATTTGTATTGATCGATTTCTTACGTACAGGTTGCCGTTTCGATTTTATGTGCCAGCTTAATTTCTCACTTCTTTAGAAGACGCGATCCTTCTATGAGGTACCTAAAACCCGTAGACATATCATTTTGTGGGTCAGGCTATTTGCAACCAACCTATATTGCTTATATGCTGTAAAGCACTGCTCAGGCTCTTTTGACAGAGGAGACGCTCTCATTTGTAGTTTGCGTTCACCAACTTTATACTGAGTTGTGATTTTTATCTTGGACTATATTTTTCGTGATCATACAGCCTCGTAAAAATTGTGATTTTCAGGTGAAACTTTCCAATCACTACAATATCTTTACAGAGTTGCTGCAACAACAATTGGCAAAATCATCCCGGAGACGTGTAAGGCGATAACGAACGCATTACAGAATATCCAGCTGAAGGTAACAACGCCTTAAAATCATTCAAAGCTGAACAAAGATTTGTTTTTAAAACTATTTTTGACTGTGTATAAGACACTGTGTACCCCATACGTATTCTGGATGTTCATTGCTGAATTGGCTTATTCATGGTCATATGGTATGAAATATATGAACTAACTCTCTTTAAACTGATCAGATTGAGGTATGATCAATTTTTTGCCAGACTTATCAGAAATATTATTTTCAGTTGCCATCTACTAAAGATGATTGGCGTGAAGTTGCTGAATGTTTTGAAGAGAAATGGAATTTCCCGCATTGTATAGGAGCAATTGACGGAAAACATATTCTGATGAGACCTCCCCCTGATAGCGGATCGTACTATTACAATTACAAGGGCAGCTTTTCAATGATTCTTATGGCCACAGTAGATGCGGATTATAGATTCACTTCAGTCGACATAGGCCGAAATGGGAGAACAAACGACGCGCGTGTATATCAGCAATCTGACCTCAAGAAAGTCATTGAACAGACAAATACTCTTCCAGATCCATGTCCACTAGATAATAGCCCATCTGAGACAATTGACGGTTCTGATAATCCATCGTTGCCATACGTATTAGTAGGAGATGACGCCTTTCCCTTGGGAGAGCATATGATGAAGCCCTACAGCAGAAGGGGATTGTCTTCCGAGGAAAGAGTGTTTAATTACAGGTTGAGTCGTGCAAGAAGAATATCTGAAAATGTGTTTGGTATTTTGGCAAATAGGTTTCGTGTATTTATGGCACCTATCGGTCTTGAGCCGGAGAAGGTTGAAGACATAACATTGGCATGCTGTTGTTTGCACAATTTTCTGCGCACAAAATCACCAGATCAATACATGCCGATAGGTTCTGTAGACCAAGATATGCGCGATGGAACTATCGTACCTGGGGAATGGCGTACTGGACGCCCTGCTCAGGGCATGATGCCCCTTCAACCGCAGGTTGGCCGGCACGCCCATACTGCCAAAAACACAAGAGACTCTTTCAAGAATTTCTTTTTTGGTCGAGGGAAAGTATCATGGCAATGGAAACGTTGCAATCTAGATGATCCTCTAGGATAATGAGTGAATTCGATTTTTCATTGCCACGGTGCTCGCCATGTACCTTATTTAATATCTAAAAGACACATGGATAACAAAAGAAGTATAATATAATATCCAAGATATTGTTTTATAATTCTGTGCAGAATAGTACCAGAAAAATGGCAATTGTAACAAATTTACAAACATTACTTCTACTCTTTCCTGAGATAAGAATTCATCAACAGTATTATAGAACTCAACGTTCTATAGTATAAAGTGTTTAAAAATACCACTTGTAATCAGAATAACAGCATACAACGTGAGTATATACAGTAAATAGTAATAAACTTTAACATGCGCTTCTAGAAGTTTGAAATACACAAATCAAGCAATTATATGCTTCAAACTTCTTGGTGTGAAATGTACTCTTCTAAATACAACTTCAACATTAAATTGCATAAATAACATCAAACAGTTTAGCATATTATTTCACCAAATTCCAGTAGCTCTTTCATCTGTCCATCAACATTCAATAACTATTGTTATTATTCAAATGCCATATTCCTGACTCTGACACAAAATGTGAAAGCGTATTCTCAATTCAAGATGCAAACGTTGCAATTCAAGATGCAAAAGATGCAAAAAATACCACTTGTAATCAGAATAACAGCATACAACGTGAGTAGATACAGTAAATAGTAATAAACTTTAACATGCGCTTCCAGAAGTTTGAAATACACAAATCAAGCAATTATATGCTTCAAACTTCTTGGTGTGAAATGTACTCTTCTAAATACAACTTCAACATTAAATTGCATAAATAACATCAAACAGTTTAGCATATTATTTCACCAAATTCCAGTAGCTCTTTCATCTGTCCATCAACATTCAATAACTATTGTTATTATTCAAATGCCATATTCCTGACTCTGACACAAAATGTGAAAGCGTATTCTCAATTCAAGATAATCTAATAAAAATGTGCATTTCATAGCAAATCTCCAGATATACCTGGTGTCCAAAAATAGACCAATCATCATACTTTTTCAAAAATGTTGACCAAATTTTTACCAAAAATGCAACCTTTTATTATATTGTTGGATGCATAATTAGAATGTGCTTCGAGACATGTTCGATTTCCTAAAAGGAAAAATTTGATTGCTCCAGGCCAGGGACTTTAAAGATACTGAATTTGGATGACCAAAATGAACTGAAACCAATGGATAGCATGAGATTTTACAATGGAGAAATAACATGGGGAACACTTATCTTAAAGCAATTAAGTTTTTCTTTCAAGAACTCTTTGATACAATAAAGAATACAATAAAGAATAGTAATGCATTAAACATTTTAAAAAATGATTGCACTTTTGGTGAAAATGGGGTCAACATCTTTGAAAAAGTGTGTTGATGGGTTGATTGCTAGTTTAATATCTCCGAGTTTGTTTGACTTTATTAGTACTGTATATAATTTTCTTTGAGATAATGAATTGATCTAAAAGATAAACCTGTCTTCATTGTCAGAAAATAGTCATAATCCAAGATATAAGCTTCTGAAATTGTTTGCGATAACCTACGTGCTCCTTTGGTTCATCAGTTACTGAGAAAATATATGTCAAAGAGAGTCTCACACCCGCTATATAGCCGCCATTCAATATGTATGCTTGTTAACTGATGAGGCATGCACAGTCAAAGAATGTGATTATTTCATCATATCTTTTACAAGGAAGATTGGTTCAAATATGTGAAATATTAAAGGGATTCACTTTAATGGATTTCTACAGTTTCAACATTCACATTCTTATCTGAATAACAGAGTGGTAAAAAAATCCTGTCACTATTTTTCTCATCTTTGTAATACTCGGGGTGGAAAATTTTCTAAGAGGCTCCGTTAAGGAAAAAATGACTTTATGAGCTGGATGGAATTTCTGTGTATTTTTTATTAAATAAGGGTGTCCTGTATAAAGGATTTCGCCTGCGAAGCATATAACTCTTGCGAACATATCTAAATACTGGTCCGAAGAAGACATACCTTGAATTTTTTAGAAAAAATTGGCTAAAAATGGAAACTACAAGAAGTCAAAATGTTCAACTCAAACAAAGTTGTAGCTATTCTATATCAATATTTTGTGTTATGTAAGGTTTCTCAGATGTTTCAAGACCTTCATTAGTATACTTGTGTCTAGAAATGTGACATTTAAGGACAAAATTTGGCATTTTTAATCATTTTCGCTTTCAGCATTAACATATAGTTCCTTATATCTCGAGTTTAATGCTGACTGGTTGTTGCATTTTTGATTAAATCTGTGCTTGTACATATGTTCTTCCATTTAAGGTGTAGAAAATGTATAGTAGACCACCAATGGTCATATTAGAGCTTTCAGATCTCCCCTACCCCATTTATTATGGAAAATTACCGAAAAATATGAAAAAATAAAATAACTTGAAATTATAAACTTTAACAAAGTTGTAGCTATTCTATGTCAATATTATGTGTTATTTAATGTTTTTAAGATATTTCAGAACCTATAGCGGTATACAAGTGGCTAGAAATGAGACATTTAAGGACAAAACTTGGCATTTTTTTTATCATTTTCGCTTTCAGCAGTAATATATAGTTCCTCATATCTTGAGTTTTATGCTGTCTGATTGTTGCATTTTCAATCAAATCTGTTGTTGTGCATGTCTTCTTCCATTTAAGGTATAGAAAATGTATAGTAGACAAACAATGTTCATATTAGAGCTTTCAGATCTCCCCTACCCCATCAATTATAGAAAATAAACGAGAAATATAAAAAAATAAAATAACTTGAAATTATAGACTTTCATAAAGTTGTAGCTATTCTATTATCAATATTATGTGTTATTTAATATTTTTAAGATTCTTCAGAACTTTAATTGGTATTCAAGTGGCTAGAAATGAGACATTTAAGGACAAAACTTGGCATTTTTTAATCAATGCTGCTTTCAGCAGTAACATATAGATCCTCATATCTTGAGTTTTATGCTGACTGGTTGATACATTTTGGATTAAATCTGTTCTTGTACATGTTTTATTCCATTTAAGGTACTGAAAATGTATAGTAGACAAACAATGTTCATATTAGAGCTTTCAGTTCTCCCCTACCCCATTTATTAGGGAAGATGACTGGAAAATATAAAAAATAACTTCAAACTACCAGTATAAACTTTAACAAAGATGTAACTATTCTTTATGTGTTATTGATTGCTATAATTAATGTTTCAGGACCTTCATTAGTATTCTAGTGTAGAGAAATTAGACATTTAAGAACAAAATTTGGCATTTTTCATCATTTCCACTGTTAGCAATAACATATAGTTCCTTATATCTTGAGTTTTATGCTGATTGGTTGATGGATTCTTGATCAAATCTGTTCTTTTGCCTGCCTACTTTGATTTAAGGTATTTAAAAATGTATATTGGAAAGCCTGTCATTATATTAGAGCTTACATATCTCCCCTACCCCATTTATTTTGAAAAAATAACCAGAAATATAAAAACCAAACAATTTCAAAGTATAGACTTTAACAAAGTTGTCGCTATTCTAGATCAATACTATGTATTATTTGATATTTTTCAGATGTGTCAGGAACTTTATGAGTATACAAGTCTAAAAATTAGACATTTAAAGTTGAGTTGCAAATGGGGCGGGTATTCTCTATCTTTGTCCATTGGGCTTTTCTGGTTATGATATGTTGCAAACTGCTCATGAATCTATGCAATGTATAGTACAATACTTGGAATATATTTAAAAATAATGGGGTATAGTACTGTGATAATTATAACCAGTGATCAAGCCATATTGGTTGAATTCCCTCATATCAAATGCAATGTTGTCAAATGCTTGGTGATTTCCATATTACACCTAAGGGTGGTGTAATTAGGAAGTTCATGAAAGATATTGGGCTTGGGGATATTTTGGTAAATGTAAACATTGTGAAATGAAGAACAGCTAACAAGATGATTTTGGAAAGGATTACAAAATGGTAAAGCTGTCTTTGGTTTGTGAAGCAATGTTACTGTATCTCTAAAATGGGATGAATTTCACTTATGGCAGAGCTGCTATTGAACTTTGCAAAACTGATAGTTGCAACTTATCTATCAAATACTGATCATGAAGAAGTTGACACTCTCCTTATGGTCCATGTCTATTACAGTGCTGCAGACAAGACAAAGGAGTTCAATGTTGAGAGAATTTGTATTCAGTCTGATGATACAGAATGTTGCTTGCAAAGAAGGATGAGAGTTAAAAAGAGCTCTTAAAGTTTCTTATGTCCTTCAAGGTAGCATTCTAAATTACTATATGAATCTCAAAGTGCAATACCTATTTGAAGATATATCAAAGATGGGTGTCTTGTAAAATGGCAAAAGGCAGTGAAAATTGCTATACAAAGTTTCTAGTCAAGGGTGTATTGCTACTTGTCCATGTGGCAATAAACAACATAGTGCACATCGTTGGACAATATTTAAGGATGAGTTTCTCAGAACTATAAAAATTATTTAGAGATCTTACATATCTGAATAGCTTGTGGTGTCATGAGCAACTTAGACCTTTAAAATGCTTCCTAGTCAACTGGTACCCAAGACAAGTCGTACCTAAGACAACTGGTACCCAAGACAAGTCGTACCCAAGATAACTCGTACCCAAGATAACTGGTACCCAAGACAACTCGTACCCAAGTTATTTCCAGTATTATGGGTGCATATTAGGAAAACAAATTGAGTTTGTATAATTATGTTTTCATGTTATAATGTGACTCAAATAAGCCTCAATATTTTTTTGAATTTAGAAGACATTTTTTCTCAATGGATTAAGTAAAGCATTTTGATTTAACTTGAATCACCTTTTTTTACTAATAAAACAAGTGCTTGTTCACAACATTTTTTGTCAAACATATATATAAATAAATATAATTACAACAGTGACTTTTCTACAAATGAATCAAACAATTAATTTGAGCATTTTGAGAAAGTTTAAAGGAAGTTTAATCTGTTATTTTTTTTCCAATTGGAACAAAATTGGATTATGCACATGCATACTAAGTGTAATAATATATCATGTATGAATAAGTACCAAAATAATATTAATATTATACTATATTATTATTACTTGTATACTATTATTATATTATTCAAAATATTTTATTGCTAAATTTCATGAATATGACTTCTGATAATATGAAATCCTAGACAAATAGATTATCTGTTTAATAAGAAATTAGGCCCAAGATTTGATGAATCAATACATTTATAATAATACCATCTTCCAAGATGAATTAAATCTGACACTTGTTCCAAACACTCATAAACATACAATATTTAAAAAAATGATTATAAATGTGTGGAATAAACATATATCTCTTCACTCGAACATCCAATATAAAATAATAGTCAAAATAAATTGACACTCAAGGCTCAAAATGTTACAAAATTATATCAATTTCTTCTGAAAATTCTTCAAACTTCTGAACAGTATGTTACAGTTATAATATGTATATCTTTACACATTCCCAGTCCAACACTTGATTCAAAACAAAATATATGCTTGGGTACGACTTGTCTTGGGTACCAGTTGACCAGTTACCTTTAAAATGACTTAAATGCAGCTCTAACATAGAACCAGGGAGATTTGAAAAATCAGGCTGTTGCTGGATTAAGTTCGAGAGTTGTGAACAATCATGTCTATATAAAGACATATCCTTTGATTCATATGAGAGTAAACTGCGAAATTACAAAAGTATTTAACACTATGCTATTTTTGAGTAATCTTTTAAAAATATAGTAGTGTAGTAATTTTATCTCTAATATGTATATTTGTGTTTAAAACACATTTTCCATGCTTTGAAGATAACAAGACACATTGTTGAATATATATGATCTAAAATATGTCAACTAATCACCATTCAACTAAAAATATAAACAACTATTGCTGAAAGTGAAACATTGGTCATTTTGCCCATTTATGTGTCATTTTTTGATTTTAGTGTGCTAATAAATATGCTAAACTTTTGAAAAGTTTAAGAATATTATCATGCAATAATAACATTTGTGTTGGTTTTCTCATTTAATGGTGGAGGGCAGATCTTAGACCTCTAATAAAAACATTCGTTGTCTTACATACATTTTCTTTAAGTTAAATCAGAGAAGACAGATTCAATAAAAAACATATATGAATCTATCATCAAAGAATTATAATTGTGGAAAATTATATGCTACTGCTAAATGCAGAATGCTAAAAATGCCAAATTTTAGACACATGTAATCAAATGAAGGTTACATTAAATAATACATAGTATCGATAGAGAATAGCTACAATTTTGTTAAAGTTGATGATTTGAAATTACTTTTTCATTTACATAAATGGGGCAGGGGAGACATGAAAGCTATAATTCTGATAATATCAACATTGGTTGTCCAATATACATTTTCTATATCCTAAATAGAAGAAGACATTTACAAGAACAAATTTGACTAAGAATGCACCAACCAGTCAGCATTAAACTCAAGATATAAGGACCTATATGGTATTGCTGAAAGCGAAAATGGTCAAAAAAGCCATGTTTTGTCCTTAAATGTCTCATTTCTAGGCACTAGTTTACCAGTAAAGGTTCTGAAATATCTTAAAAACATTAAATAACACATAATATTGATATAGAATAGCTACAACTTTATTAAAGTTTATAGTTTCAAGTTATTTTATATTTTCATATTTTTCTTATATTTTTCATGATAAATGGGGTAGGGGAGATCTGAAAGCTCTAATATGACCATTGGTGGTCCACTATACATTTTCTATACCTGAAATGGAAGAAGACATCTACAAAAACAGATTTTATTACAATTGCAACAACCAGTAAGCATAAAACTCAAGATATGAGGAACTATATGTTACTGCTGAAAGCTAAAATGATTTTAAAAAATGCCAAGTTTTGTCCTTAAATGTCTCATTTCTAGGCACTAGTATACCAATAAAGGTTCTGAAATATCTGAAAAACATTAAATAATACATAATATTGATATAGAATAGCTACAACATTGTTAAAGTTTATAAATTCAAGTTATTTTATATTTTCATATGTTTCAGTAATTTTTCATAATAAATGGGGTAGGGGAGATCTGAAAGCTCTAATATGACCATTGGTGGTCCAATATACATTTTTTTGTATCTTAAATGGAAGAAGACATGTATAAGCACAGATTTAATCAAAATTGCAACAACCAGTCAACATTAAACTCAAGATATAAGGAACTATATGTTACTGCTGAAAGCGAAAATGATCAAAAATGCCAAATTTTGTCCTTAATTATCTTATTTCTAGACACTAGTACACTAATGAAGGTCCTTAAACATCTGAAAAACATTAAATAATACATAGTGTTAATATTAAATAGCTAGAGTTTTGTTTGAGTTGAACATTTTGACTTTTTGTAGTTTCCATTTTTAGCCAATTTTTTTCTAAAAAATTCAAGGTATGTCTTCCTCGGACCAATATTTAGATATGTTCGCAAGAGTTATATGCTTCGCAGGCGAAATCCCTTATGCAGGAAACCTTAATAGAATGAAAAATACAGAGAAACTCCATCCAGCTCACAAAGTCATTTTTTGCACAATTCTCACACCTTCCACCCCGAGTATAATCTTAAACAATTATTCCCTGAATAGGAGTATTGAATGACGTACACATGTGCCAAATATAAGGAAGTAGTTCTTCAAAATAACAAAGACATGAGGAAAATGAAGGGTTTCTGGTTTTTTTTACAACTCTGTATGTTGTCAAAATTTTTGAGCAGGTTATACCCTTTCTAATATAGTTTGGAAAATGGTCACAACACAATGTACAGGGTGTCCCGAAAGTATGGGCCCCCCTAGGCAGACATATTCCAGTGTCCTCATAGTATGTGTCATATATCAATTTAAAGCTTGTCCAAAGTTACATTGATTTGCCAAGTATCATGGTTTAACTCCCAAATGGGAAAAACAGTCATTTTAAAAGTTAGTGTTTTGTCAAAATAAAGTTCAATTTTACACCACATTACTAGTCAATGTGTCCCCCCTTGACCGTGTTAACAGCGGCAATTATTTTCAGATATGACCTTAAAAGTCCTTCAAATAGGAGTGTGTAACTTTATAACCCTCTTAAAACCTGTTAAGGGACTTTAGATGAGTTTTCTTAGAGTTTCTACCCTCACCGTTCTCTTTTTCCAACTCAATATCCATCCAATCCGAAAAGAATTGCTGCTGTTAAGATGGCCCAAGAGGACACATTGACTAGTGATTTGGTGTAAAATTGAACTTAATTTTGACCAAACACTAAACTTTTAAATACCTGTACTTTTTTCACATTTGAGAGTTGAACCATGATACTTGGTGAATCAATGTAACTTTGGATAAGCTTTAAAATGATATATGACACATACTATGACGACACTGGTATATGTCTGCCTAGGAGAGACCCCATACTTTCGGGACACCCTGTACATGCCAGTGCAACAAACTACCTTTGAGCAGCAGGGTTTGACACTGGCCACACTACAAACTAAGTCCAACTTGAATTAGATAGAAAGATGAAAGATCTGATAAGTTTTCGGCATGCTGGGACAGTAAACTACATAGTTTTGTAGTTTATTGATATGGTTGTAGTGTTGCCAGTGTCAAACCCTGTTGCTCAAAGGTAGTTTGTTGCACTGGCACTGGGCAGGAAAGCCTACACTGCGCCTGAAAAATTGAATTTTGAATTTCATTTTTGACCCTATTGGATTCATTGTTTGGCATAAGCCTCAGTTCAGCTGCGACATATTTTCCAAAAGAGTCATTCGTATCTTGCTTCTCTGGAGCACAAAGTTTGTCAATTGCCTCCTTGCAATCCTTGAGAAATGTTTCATTAGACTCTGAGGTTGTTTTCCTCTTACGTTTTGATGGCACTTGTACTGCTGGAGCAACCTCATCAGCTGTTTCATTTTCAAGTTCATCGATATCGCTTCCACTAGCGAAGCTCTCTCCTGTAAAACTCTCATCCTGTAAAAGCAATCATTAAAATATGAATAAATAATTGATACATAATTATACATCAATGCTCATTGGAGTGTTTGCCAGAAATTGTGATGTTTAACAAATTTTTTAAAATTTAAGTGCCCATGCAGCAATCAAATATGACACATATGGTTCATTCAATTTGACTGTTCAGTTTTGAAAATCATCGCTCAGTTCTACTGTTTTTTTAGATATTACTATTTTAGTAACATAAAGTAAGTAGCAAAAATAACATTCTGCCGAAGATTGACTTTTTTCTGGCAATGTTATGACAGTTAATGTAAATTATTACACAGTTTTCATGACTTCCAATACATGTATGTTTAAAATATCAATTTCTCACTACTCAGCTTAAAGTACATTCTGATCCTTTGAGAAAGTGCTTATCATATCACAAACTGTGATTTGTATATTTTCGCAAGATACTGTAAGTGAACCCTTGTTCATGTCACACCCATCATAGTTAAAGCCCCCATGCAATGTTTGAAAATATACTTTTATCATTTGTTTCCTTATTCATATCATTCATGACTTTAAAAATTATTTCAGAGATTTTTAGAAAATATAAATATGCTAAACTTCAAAAATAAACCAATGTTGATTGTTTCATTAGGTTGAAAAGAAGAATAGAGTATGTTTTAATATTACTGTACCATTGGTTTCTGTGAGAACTAAATTTTTGAAATGCAGTTTTCTCTGAACTATTTTCATGCATGGGTGAGTTTATTTCTTGCTAAATCACAGGGGTGGATCTGGGAACCAACAAGGGGGAGGGACAAATTTTAGGTCAGAGAAAAAATATCCAGTAAAACAATTTTGGGCCCCTAAACCCAAAAGTGGGCACAAATTTTGTTATTTTAATGCCCATTTTCTTCAAAATTTGGCCTGAAATTAACCCTCTCCCCAGATCCACCAGTGAAGTTGATTATAGCGAAAAAATCTGTGAATGCTATACATTGGTGTGAAGTATCGCTTATTAAATGATATGTGTGAACTCTAAAATTGATATTTACATTTTAACTTTACTGACTGTTCTTTCAAAAATTACAGAGCATGTTGAGGGCACTACAATAAATTAACACCTTGATATAGAGTACATGTACCTGTTGTTACATTTATGCACTTGAAACTTGAAATGTGCCTCCCTTGTTTTATATTCACCCCTGGGTCCTGTGATGACTTTTGCCAACAGTTACTAACTTTTAGATGTGGTTTTAGAAACCAATGAATGAAAATCAATAAACTAGCTAGTAAGGAAATGATACATGGCTCTACCAAAGAAACTTACCAAAGATATGTTTGACTTTGACTGTCTCATCACCCCTTGGTCCTTTAGAAATGAAAGGCTTTCGTAAAAAGTCCACGTGGGTTTGTAGATGTCAGCAGTCCCTGACCCACTCTTATAGCTCTTCCCCACCTTTTCCTTTTCCTTTCTGTATTGCCTCTTGAGGTTGTTCCATGTGTGTTTTATAGCATCAATGGTAACAGATTTGCCTATAAATATATAAAGAAAACACAAGATGAACAATATTGCACGGATATTGAGGCAATTATTCAGGCAAAAATTGTCTCATGTCTTCAATCAAATGGTTATTATAGTCCAGTAAAACTTTCTAAATGGAACACCTCAGGAGTCTGGAAATGGAACACCTTGCAAGTTCAGTTCAGTATGAAGTCACTTGAAAAGTGCTTAACTTTGTCACTACAGAAAACATTGCAATATAGATAAATAATAAAAAATTAGTACCATGGGTACTGGGCTCACATGGTGTTGCTCAAAAGTGAATGATGGCTAAAATGAAAGAAAATAAAAAAACTGATATAATTTTTTGGCCGTTTTTTTGTAACAAAATTATTTCATACAACTACTCTTTACAAAGACATGGCTTTTTAAAATGCAGGACACCTGAAATTATTCGTAAAGCTAGGAAAAGGGCAAAAAGTTACTTTCACAAGACAAAAATGGTGGCCGTTTTGAAAATAGGTGAGCATGGACATGGATTTTTACAATGCAGGACATCTGAAATTATTTGTAAAGCTAGGAAATGGGTCAAAACTGAATTTCGCGAGACGAAAATAGCGGCCATTTTGAAAATAGGCAAGCTTTTGAACCAGGAGTCATAGGGGAGTTTTCTGTATTGATGTTGAACAGAAATAACTTAAAACAGGAATCATATCGACAGCCCAATTGAAAAAAGCCTATGGAAAATCATCTCCAATTATCACCTAACTTACTATTGATAATTAGGTGAAAGTTAGGTGTAAAAATTCACATGCAAATGAGCTAATTATCAACTTAATTAACGCTTAATTTACAACTTAATTAACGATTAACTACCATCAATATGCAAATGAGCTATTTACGTAAATTAGTTGAAAGTTAGTTGTAAGTTTGATGTAAGTTAATCTCTAATTATCACCTAACTTACTATTGATAATTAGTTGAAAGTTAGGTTTAAGTCAGATTTGTGACATCTCAAAAATAACTCACTTCTTTTTTGCTTCTCTTCACTCGGATATTTTTGCTTCATCTTGAACTATTTTGTGACGGAATATTCATCTTAATTAAGATCTTTCAGAACAGACAACATTGAACTTGAACTATTGAAATTTCACAGCAAGAGGAGGGAAAACCCCATGATTCAATTGATGACATACAATTTCCTCCTTCGCACACCTCCTTTTGTCGAAAACGTACCCTCCATCTTGGTTTTCAAAGTTTTCAAATTGACCTAGTTTTAAACCAATCAACGATCGACTCACTAAACCAATCAGCGACGATGTCATCTCAATACAGATTTACATTATAAGCGTATGTCATCTTTGAACCCTGGGGTTTCTCCCCCTCTTTTTTAAAGCTATTCTATTTTGCAAATTTTTAAGATTCATGAAAAGCATGTGAAAACACATCATTATTGCCATCAACAACTAAAATCAGAACACAAACATTAGACTATAATGTTACATAATAAGGACGTAACAGATATAATCAAAAATATGTTTTGAAATGTCTTTGATCTAACAATCATTATTTAGAAGAGCACATTTAGATTACTTGTAAAATATAGGTAACCCATGTTAGTACCTAAATTGCATTCTAGGATTAATATTATATGATCTGATTCAAAAAGATTTTTAAATTCATAAACATTTCAGACAGAAGTGTGAATAAGATTAAACATACATTTTATTCATGTTCTACATACCCTTATAATAATGTTGACCAAATTTCATGGTAGTATACGCACCATTCACGTTGTAATTCTCAATTTTATGAGAGAAATATCTCTCACATGTTTTCTTTTTCCACCATCTTGAAATTAAATTTAGGTGGTTTGTATTTCTAAATCATGGGCCTAATTTACGACTAATTATCATTATAATCATCCTATATGTTAACTATCAACCAATAATCTACTTCAGAACAAAAACGTTTTAATTTACCACTTACTATCACCCTCAAACATTTCATTTCTTAATTATCAACTAAAAATCATAAATCAGCATTATTGTAAGTAAATTTACGTTGAACTTGCTACTGATAATTAGGCCATAATTATCATTGATTTAATTAACGCTTAACTTTAATTCCAATTGCCAGCAGAATTGTTGATAATTAGTTGTAAATTAGTTGGTAATTAGTTTTATTTTTCAATTGGGAGGTTTTATTACGGGCCACTATTGTTGACGGAAAAGTGTATTTTGAGTCAGATGGACAAATCAATGTTAACTAAAATGGTTGAAAATAAAAAAAAAACAGATATGATTTTTTGCTGATTTTCTGTAACAAAATTATTTCATATCACTACTCTTCACATTGACATGGATTTTAACAATGCAGGACACCTGACATTATTTGTAAAGCTAGGAAATGGGTCAAAAATGAATTTCACGAGACAAAAATGGCGGCCATCTTGAAAATAGGCGAGTTTTTGAACCAGGAGTCAGAGGGGAGTTTTCTGTATTGATGTTGAACAAAAATAACTGAAAATGGGAATCCTATCGACAGAGGTTTTTAAAACGTGCCACTATTGTTGACGGACGGACGGACGCACGAACGCACGGACAGACGGACAAGTGAGTGATTGCAAAAGCTCACCATGTGAGCTAATAATAAAAAGGATGGCAGTAAGCGTATGGTCAGGCAAGATGCAAGAGTATTATAAAGAGAAATCTGTCAAAAGTCACTTCTTATAAAATACTATTTATGGAATTGCTTGGACTTCGGTCTATGGTTCTACACAGGTGGTAGATACCATTTCCTGTCAGATTGATATTGGGAACTGTTTCTATACCAGAAATACAGTTACAAGTTTATTCAATCACACATATACGCCTTGCAGTTTCACTCCTTGACTTCTATAGAATTTGAATAATATTACAAAGTAATGCAGGGCTGTCAACTTGGGACCACCTAATATGAGTGACTTACAAATGTTGGACACCGAAGTCCAAATCTGAACACTTTTGTCCAAATTTTGAACACCTTTGGCCAACTTTTAAACACCTTTGGCCAAAGAGCACCTTTGCTAAACTTTTATAACCTCAAATTTTTCGCGCTATAGATATTCTGGCACAACTATGGTTATGGTAAATCTTGTGCAAGTATCTGGCGTAACCTTGGATCATTTCATTTAGTCATCTGTTGCAAGACTTATACCTGGCACAAATGTAACCATGTCATTTAGTGTTTTTAAGTTTCGCAAGGATCCAGGTATGACCGTGGTTATGTTATTGTGAAAACCTGGTATAACCGTGACAATGCTATATTATATTGCAAGGACTGTCGTGACTGTGGTAATGTCAAAGCCTGATATGACCAAGCCTGATATGACCGTGACAATGCTGTATTATATTGCAAGACCCGTCACAACCTTGGTGATTTTAAAGACAGCCAGGTATGACCATGGCAATGGCTGTAAGGCCTGACATGACCGTGGTGGTGTCAGTGACAATGGTTGCAAGGTCTGTCATGATCATGGGAATGTTAAAGCATGATATGAGAATACATGAGAATACTGCAATGAAAAATACTATCATTTAAAGGGGAAACAAGGACTGTAGAAAGAAATACACAAGACATGTCACGACCGTGGTAATGTTTAAGCAGAATATGGCCATGCTAATGGTTATATTAAATGACAATTGGTAGCATGAGAATAATGTAATGAAAAATATTATCATTTAAAGGGGCAACAAGGACTGTAGAGAGAAATATATAAGGCATGCCATGGCAGTGGTAATGTTAAAGCAGGATATGACCATGCTAATGGTTATATTAAATGACAATTGGTAGCATGAGAATAATGTAATGAAAAATATTATCATTTAAAGGGGCAACAAGGACTGTAGAGAGAAATATATAAGGCATGCCATGACAGTGGTAATGTTAAAGCAGGATATGACCATGCTAATGGTTATATTAAATGACAATTGGTAGCATGAGAATAATGTAATAATAAATATTATAATTTACCTTAATACGTAAATCTAGAGTACTATACATGTGCAATTGTGCATGGTACTCACATACGTTATACATAAAATAAAAGACATAAAATTTTAGATTCATTTTAACTCATAATTCATTTCCACAAACTATGATTCTAATCTTATTCATGAACGTTCGATTGGATAACACATACTTTCTGTGATTATCAATTACCAAGGTAGAAACTACGCTAATAACAGCAAGAGGCAAAAAATAAAATAAGCCATAAATGTTTTACATTAAATGTCTTACAGGTCACACCAGGCTTTCACGATTACACTACCTTGGTCATGGCTGGATCCTTGTGCAACTTAAAAACACTAAATAACATGGTGACGGTTGTGTCAGGCATAAATCTTGCAACAGATGGGGTCTCCATTTAGTGCTGTTTTTCAAAATTGGGCGGAAGCTTCAAATAAAAAGCAATTTAAAGCTCTTTTCTTCTGTCTAATGGTTCTATTTTTATTGGTTATAGGGGGATTACATTATGTATGCCCATGCCTGTACGAAACCCATGACTAAATTCCTGTTTTTCTGATGATGGGCAACAAGACACTTGGACGATATATACATGTAGCTATAGTATTTCCATGTTCTCAGTACACCATTACATACATGTAGAATCAAATGGATGCACATATACTGAATGTAATTTTGATACAAAATTTGAATGAAAAAATGTTACAAAAACGTAAATTTCTTTCAAAAGAATATATATGATAACAGGAATGATACAATAGGTGTGCAATTCACACACAAATGGAGCAATAACACGGGACATTGATTGAATTGAAATAAATACCATACGAGAAAACATTTTTTGTGCAGCCATCGATTATCTTACCATTTTCATCCTTAATGCTAGCCATGATACTGGATAGCGCAGCATCCCTTGCGTCCCTGTCATGGTAAGATGAGGCTTTTACGTCCCAGAGGCTTGGGGACATTTTATAGTACTCAATAAGCTCCTTCTTTTGAGAATATGTTAGCTTCGGCAATTTTGAAGTTGACGCCATTTTGATCGAACAAGTCACATGACACGTCATATGACCAAAAGTCCCACGAGGTCCCATGGAAAGAATGAACATGTTCATTCTTGATGGGACTTGATGGGACTCCGTGGGATTTTGCCCCATCTTGCCCCATCGAGTCCCATCGAGTCCCACCGAGTCCCACCGAGTCCCACGTGGGACTTCATGGGACCTCGTGGGACCTCATGGGACCTCGTGGGACTCGATGGGGCAAGATGGGGCAAAATCCCACGAAGTCCCATGGAGTCCCACGGACTTCATGGGGCAAAATCCCAAAAGGTCCCACGAGGTCCCACGCAATGTTAAGTCTATGGAGGTCCCAACTTGCCCCATTGGTGTATACCGGGCTTAAGGTAACAAAAACTTTTTGAAAAAAATTGAATTTTTTTTTCGATGTCAATCTATTCTAAATATGCTAGACTTTCATAAAAAACTAATGTTGATTGTCTAACCAGGTTAAAAGGAAGAATAAATTATGTTTTAGATATCATTGTACCATTGGTTTCTATGAGAACTAAAATTTTGAAATGCATTTTTCTCAGAACCATTTTCATGCACTGATAAGTTCATTTCTCGCTTGTTTATCAACCGATTTTCTTAATTTTTTCGGCAAAAAACATGGGAGGATGAATGCTATGCATTGGTATGAATTGTGGCTAATTAGAAGATATGAGTGACCTCTAAAAGTTGGTTTTAAATAAATTCACAAATTTTGGAACAAAAAGTCTATCAAAAACCACTTTTTGAAATTAAAAAAAAAGTTTCACATATCACACTTTGATAACATTGGGTAAGACTACAATATAAGCCAAAGTGGTTTAAACTTTACATGGGGCCTTTAATGATTTAAGCCCTACTGGACTTAGTGCAATGTGGAATGACTATTCCTTGAAGGTTTTGCTTTCCAAAATTTGCAAGAGATACGCAGCATCATGGTCATTCCAAAATGCATTGAGTCTTGGGCTTAGATTCTTTTCACACATTGCAAAATATTTTTTACCTGTAACTTAAAAGATACGACATCGCTAAAAGAATATGTTGTCAATTAAACGACTTTCGCAAGGCTAAAGTGGACAAAGCATCAACTTCAATTTTTAGAGCCAAAGTTGTCACCTTGACAACCACATAAAGAATGACCTTGGATGCTGTGATTGGTTATTTCATGCACTGGAGTTATGTGGAATACAATGTTCGGATTGGCTGGAACCGGACACACCATGTCGATATATGTCACTGGTCAGTATCAAGTGAAGGTAACGGCCGTAACTTTCGCATCAAAGATGGAGGATGGTAAGTTCCGATTTCAATATATTTTAGTTTTCATCGAAATAAACTACATTATGGTTGACAAAATGCCTTGATATTTGAACTATATCAGGTATATATGATATGGAAACCATGATATGGAGTATGATCATATTTTCATATACCATGCATAGACTCCACGATTCATATCTTCCATCGCTTAGGGAAGGTAACTGGGATTTTGGTTGTACATATGATAAGATAACTGATATGCGGTGATGCGGTAACGTTATGAGATTTTATAACGGAGAGCTAAGATGTCCAGTTACCTACCGTATCATACATACCCAGTTACATTCCCTTCCCTTATATAAGCGGTGAAAGATATTGTTGAACTATAGCGCCCACGCACAATATATGGACAAATTATCAAACTCCAGGTGAGTTCCCGTGTCATATAAGCCTGATTTTGTTAAATATCAAAGCAAAACGTCAGTCCGTAAGTGTTATGAAAGATACGTTAATTGCCAGCATTAGGGTTAAGAGATCACAAATGAAAAACACCCCTCTGTTGTTGGAGGACTTTATTTCATAATTTAATTAGAAGTCAATTTTACAATTGTACTTGTATTTCATTTTGTTCTGCCTCAAATCCGCATGGTTTTCTTTTATTTGGTTCAAAAACGGCGACTTCACAGAGGGTCAAATAAGCATCAACCAAAGTGTGCTGTATCTGGACCTTTACATAGCGACCAGACAAACCATTTGGACATTGGAAAATCTGCCAATCTTTCCCACATGAACTTAAAGAACCGGTGTGATGGACACACAGTTCCCACTTAACATTGTCTTTGCTCACTTCAATTTTGAAGTCTTTAAGCCGTGCTACAAAATAAACATTTCATGTCAAAATACAATGACATTGTTCGTTAGGCATGGCTCTTGGTTGGTTTGTTGATAAATAAGTGGGCGTAATTAGTTTAGCTAAGTGCATTGCATGTAACAGGCATTCTATCACACTACCCTACCTCGATCGCGCATGCGCGAATTTTTTGGCTTTCAATCAGGTCGTTTTTGAGTATTTCGACTGCTTAGTCAAAAGGTTAATACGTTTTGTGCTCAGAGTGAGTCAATATTGCTATTCGCTGAACTTCAGTGGTGCAATAGTGAAGTCCATGTTCCAAGTTATATGATAGTTGAAGAAAGAATGTAAATAATATCGTTTTAAATTTTTAAATATTTGATATGTCACAGTACACGGTACACAGTTGCAAAAGTTGATCAATACAGGGTTCAAGGAATGTAAATTGTTCAATAGTACAGGGAGCGAGAAAGTAAGCTGATTATTCAGACATGCTATGTCCCATATCTCATGTACATTTACGTTGCAAACAGTGAAAATAATGCTAAAAAGGCCGCCTGTTGATGCTTTGAGGTGTCATCAATTGTTATTTAATCAAAATAAAGTAAACATTATTTTGTAGATTTAGACACGGGCCTTCAGGTCGTATATGCATTTTAGTCATTAAATTAACAAGAACGCTAGATTATAAGTGTTACTAGGTATATCGACTAATTTGATTCATTGCGAAATAAAGTGGCAAACTATTATCGTAAATGTGATTGTTCAACAATATACCTTCTACACCCGCTAGATTAGTTCCACAATTGTCACTCCCTCGACATTGTCTATTAAACAGAGCTACAGATCCAATGTCGTATTGAGAGAGCAAATCAACCTTCCACCAAGGCTTGGTATCACCAACATCACTGCTAATGCATGATAAATGTCCAGCATCACCATCTATATTGCCATCCACTGCTGCGGCAGCTGGGGGAAAACCGCCATGAAGTGACGATTGTGTTGCAACTTTACCAAGTGCAAGGTTGTTCAATTCTGAAATACAATCACTCAGTAATTGCAATATTTCATAGTCGTGTACACCCCCAAAATGCAATCTGATTTTCGACGCCGTTTCGGTGCCAAATTTCGGTGCCGTTTCGGCACCAAATGGACTGACTAGTCCGGTGGCAAATGTTGGTGTCAAAAGGTTTCGCTGACGAAACGGTGTCGAAACGGTGCCGGAACAGCGCCGAATTTTTTCGATGCCGAAACGGCGCCGAATTATATTGGCTGTGTAATATTAATTCGTTTGTGTACAAATTATATCTGTGTTTCAAAATATGTCATCAATGTATTTTCGTCTTGTGATGATAGGCTAATAATCTTTTTAATTTGATGATCTGAACAATTATGACGTATCATTCGGATGATCATTAAAAATAATAATTACTTGATGGCCTTAACACAGCAACTTCACAGAGAGTGAGCCAATTTGTGTCTTGCAGTTGAACCCTAACGTAGCGTCCTTTCATTCCTCTGGGGCAGTAAAAGATCTGACAACCCTTCTTGCAGGGCTCCAGCGCTGCATTTCTGTAGAAGGTACACAGCTCCCACTTTTTTGCGTCTTTGCTTACTTCAATTTTGAAGTTTGACAGACGATCTATAAAAAATAAACACGTCACCAGGGCATCATTTTCAAAAAATCAAGAAACAAGTAATCCAAACAATTATGCGCAGAATAAATTTATAAAAACAGCATGTTTAATTATGGAACCAAATATTTAAACTTCTATAAGTGACTGATTATCTGCAGAGCTTATAGAAATTAAAATCCATGTTCTTATTCATTCTAAGATAGATGTCTTAACCCGATCTTATTTTGTCTGTATCACATTTGTAAGCTTAATAATTACACTGTAACTTCAACTCAACTTGCGCAATTCCTTTTTTCTTGTCTATAATAATATATACTTATCTCATGATACTGTACTACTACTGCTACCCGGTAAATAACACCGGGGAATATTTTTGATATTGAAAGAAAATTAGACAGTCCCTCCTTATCCCTCTCACAATAATGGCATTCACCCCAATGGGAGCTACAATGGTGTTTTTATTTAAAACACTATATTTCCACACAAATGAACATCTAAGCACAAATGAAACAGGGATAAAACCAAAAATTGTAAAGAAACCCAATGAGAAAAGCAAACTCTGAGTGTAAACCTGTCCCAAAACCATGATCTACCGTTAAAATTTTGCTCCGACAGGAATCTGAACAATAGGCTAATTTGTTTGTTACCTTCAATTAACGTGTACCGTATGTTGCATTTCTGATGTTGTTGTGTTTTTGTTATACAATAAAGTTTTTATATTTTAAAAAGCTATATAATTATTTACTGGTCGGGATTTAATATGGATTTATTCCTTGTGACAATATGAAATTTCTCTCTGGCTCTCCGGGCCATCGGGACATTTCATATTGTCCCTCGAAATAAAACCAATACCAATATCCGATCCCTCCCAGGAAATAACCTTCATAAATACAATATATGTCCAAATGTTTACCAGGTCACGCGACTATATATTTTACAAATAAACTTTATGATTACCTTCAACAATGTCGGACGGTCCACCTCTGCAATTCCCTTCTCCACACTGTCTGTTTGATAATTTGACGGACCCAATGGGATAAACTTCCCGAAGATCAACCATCCACC
>CAIIXF020000082.1:17500-33904 GCA_903813345.2 Owenia fusiformis
CACGGCATCATCTAGCGGCCAGAGCGTAGCGCCGAGACGATGATGCCGGCCATCGACCGTCCCGCCGGCCTAGCCTCGTCGGCCCGGGCCGGGTGAGCAGCTCGGGGACGGCGAGAATCGACGACATAAGGCATCATCGAGCGGGCGGCCAGAGCGTAGCGCCGAGCGTGCAGCAACTCCAGCATGCGCATTTTATAGTTTATCGGGCACTTTAATGCAACATTTTGAGCTCATATGAGACCCAAACATTGCATATCTTAAAAACTATTAAGGTAAAGTGAGGCTACCCCTAGGCCCCAAGGACTTACAAATTCAAATTTCGATAATTTTTATCTCAAAAAATACATGAGCTACCCAAGCTATATATTATATGAGTGATTAACACATATAACTATATTTGTATGAATTTTTTTAGGATGATCAGACATCACATTATTAATTTATAGTACTTGATGTCCCATATTTGACCCTTTTAAAGAAGAATTCTCTCTAGATAATTCGATTAAATGTATTTTCCTTACTAAACACCACTTCTAAAATGAGTTTTTCTCAACTTTAAGGCTCAAAGCAACTCCAAATGAAGTCATTTAAAGAAATATACTTTAAAACTATTTTTATTTATTTTATTATAATGTACCCCCTCCACGCCTGATGGGGATGGGGTCAGAGGCTAAAAATCCATGAAGACCACCAAGAATCACTTGCTCCGAAATCACTTTTCATCCAGATCATATGTTTCTACAACTGTGCCAAGTTTGTTGCTTTCCTGAAAAAGATGAACTATCATAGGGACACTGACTGCGCTATTCTGTCAGAAAGGAGACTTAAGAAAATAAGATAAGAATATAGTCCAGAGTAAGGATACTAGCGGTTACCGTTGGTTATTTGGTTTACAGTAAAAAAAGCTTTTTTCTCCCTTTTCTGCCACAGCACAGCGCCATCTAGTGTTGGTAAATGAAGTGAGGTTAATTCTTGATAGGGTAAGTACTAATCTATCAGAAAACATTTCAAATTTTGGTAAGAAATATCATTCCTAGAGATGGGCGGAGTAATTTGCGAGACTATATAAAGCAGAAAATTTTTCAAAAATCAGGTAGGTTATTGGGAGTAGGTCTCTTCAAGTTAATTTTTCTCAAAATCAGTGTGGTCACCGTATGTTTATCTTGTGATGGCAGCTAAATGAGACTCTAATGAACACTGGGAACTGTTTCACTGAGCTAGATCTGTGCCCGTGAATATTTTATGAGATGAAATATTAAGGTACAGCTGGAAAGTAACATTTTGGTAAAAAATTGCTATACCTGCACATGTTATTTTCTGGTACAAAATAAAGTATGAAGCCATGTGTCAATTTCCTTGCTTTTTTCAGGAAAGTATCATTACATTGTCTTCTTTTAAAATATCTGGTAGGCGTTCAATGGGAACTCCAGGAAATTCTGATATTTCACACTTTCTATTTTTCCAAATTTTCTTTCAAAGTTTCCAGACAACACAGGAGCTACCATTGACCTGTTTCCAGATATTCTAAAAGAAGATAGTGTCTAATTTTAAGAGATATACGTTTTTTGAAAGGAAATTACTACAGATGGTACAAGAGCACTATGACCCAACAAAACGCAACAGATTGTTATCTCAGAAAAGCACAAAACCAGTGATAACAGCATTGATTTCATTCAATGCATCATAAAGCCATGTGTCTCCTCTTTACCATGATATATCATTCATTGATATTTGGTCATGGTTGGCCGAGTAATCATTCCATTTGCAAAGTGGGCAAAAATTAGCTTGGGACCAAGTTATAAACATCGCAAAAGTCAGTGTAAGGAGCCCGATGCAATATTGGAAGAAAACATTAAACCAATGCTGACTGCATCCTTTTCATTCAATGTACCAAAATGCCAAATTACTCCTCTTTGCAATGGGATATCATTCATTCACAGGGAGTCATCTCTGGCCAAATAATCATTAATTTTGTAGTAAAGTGGGGCAAAATTCAGCTTGGACCCAAAGGGTTTGTGTAAAAAAACGGGTAACCGGGTGACTGGGTACTTAACGTTCCTAACAGGGTTAGGAATTTTTTTATTTATAACGTGGATCTGGACGATACATGTACGTTATTTTCGACGTCACGTTTTGAGGCACATCATAAGAACGTAGGTAATGAACCGATTTAGTGAGAACATTTTGACGTCTTTGTAACGTTTCCTTAACCTCAGCCTTAACTCACAAATATTTTGAAGCCATTTCCACAATGTTGAAATTCAACCATCCATCGACGTTTTGCTGAATATTTAAATAATATCAGATCAATACGGTCCATGAACGTCATTATTGACGTCACGTTTTGAGGTTATTTTGACAACGTTAAATTTTAACATTAACAATACGTCGGAAATGAACCGACTTAGTGAGAACACAAAGTTTTTGTCATGTTTTTTTCCACCAACAAATATTTTGATATTAAAAGCCTGTTTTGACAACGTTGAATAACGCAGATGTGAGTAGGTAGTTACTAGATTCACCACCAGGTGGCTCATTCGGGTCAGATAGCATGGCAGGTATAGTAGAAAGTTCCCTTTAACTTAAATCACATCTGTTTTAATGGGTTCAATTTTGATATAACCCTTTTGTATCAAATAGTTTAATGCAAATTGATATAAAAAGTAAAAGAAAATGTTATCTGTCCAATGCAAGAAAAGACATTTCGCTTTTTGTGATTTTGTATCATGGGGTCTATGGGGAATCCAGGCCTGTCAACTGTCCCGCAATTTGCGTATTTGTCACGCATTTGCTGAAGAATTTGAAGTCACGCCAGTTATTTTTGCGTGACAGAAAATGTCACGCAAATACGCATTTTACCTGGTAATTGTCAAGGAAAAATATTTCTGTAGAAAAATTTCTAAAAAAGATTGTCTTCACAGCAAAAATACAAACGCGGGAAAAAAATGTACGCATTTCGTTCTGACTTTTCACGAAAATTGCATATATGTCACGCATTCCGTTCGAAATTTTTCGTACCTACCCCCCCCACCCTTGATGGATGTTTGAAACGCGAGCGTAGCGAGCGCGAAAAATTTGAGGTGTTCAAAATTTGGCAAGATGTAATAAAACTTAAACCAGGGTGTTCAAAAATTGGATCAAGGTGTTCAGATTTGGACAAAGGTGTCCTCATTTTGAGGGGAGGTGTTCAACATTTCCAAGTCACTCATGTTAGGTGTTCCCAAGTTGACAGCCCTGGGAATCAACCCGAACAAAGTTGATAAACAATTTTCGAAACCATATTTCTAAATGTACATTTACATGCAGATTTCAAATATGACATTACTTTAACTGAATTTTGAATATCTAATGACGTAAATGAAGATTATTTCTACTCGCACCTAGTCTATTTTAACATTTGAGTTACGTCATATATGGACCAATGTAGTAAAAATCAAACGTTCCTGTTTGTTGTGTTTTCCACACTAACGAACTTTACGGACACGTTACAACAACGTTCTTTTCATACCATCAATAGATGTCTCATGTTTACGTTGCCTCGATGTGTAAAGAACGAAAATGTGCAACGTCTTCTAGGAACTTATATGCTACTTATGAGCAACGTGACATGGACGTCACTGTTTGCTGGATCAATTATTTTAAAAAGTGCTCTGTCTCGTATAGGGTAAAAATATCGAACTCTCGCAGTGCACTCGGTAGGCTAAGTCTGTCAAGTCAATTCGCTACTATATATCGGGGGAAATGTGGAACTTTGTTGGTAACCCTGCTAGGAACGTTAGGTACCCGATTGACCAGGTACCCGGTCACCCAGTTTTTTACACAAATCCCGGACCCAAGTTCTTAACATTGCAAAAGTCAGCACAAGGGGCATAGGGGCTATTGGAAGAATATGTGACAGGTGTGACATAGACAGTAAAGTGTTCATACTCATACTCTTGCAAGAATACATCCTATACCCCTCCAAATTGCCACCACTTCCTTGCACATAAAGATGCGCTCATCTGTCTACTTCATGCATGGTTCAGCCCTGAGTCATCTGTGGGTTTAAGCAGAGAAAAGCAGCCCATGGGCAATTCTTTCTCGAGGTTTTGCAATATCTGGTGGAGAAATTGTGAGCACAGATGCTCCTGAGATACTTCCAAAAGAAAAAGTCACAACAATTCAAGTCAGGGGAACTTCCATTGGCACTAAGCCCTTGCACTGATTTTTTTAATATCTAAAACTTGGCCCAGAGCCGATTTTGACCCACTGTGCAAATGGAAGGATTTCTCACCCAACCATTACCACATGTGAATAAATGACATATCATTGCAAAGAGGGGAGGCGTGGCTTTATGGTACATTGAATGAAATTGATGTAGACGTCATCTCTAGTTTTGTGATTTATGAGATAACTACTTGTTGCGTTTTTTTGATACACCCTGTATCTACCAACTTTCATCCCATATTGTCTAAAACGTGTTTAAGTTATGGTTGTCATGGTTGCAGTGGTGAGAGGTATGCAGAGCAGCTCCAGAATATCACTAAGTAGTGATGGATTGCTAAAATATAAGGGATTGTAGAAAAAACAGGTACCGGGTACTGGGTAGTAAATCCCCCATGCTGGGTTCAAAATTGGTACCCAGTAGAAAAAACCGGGTACACAAAAAACGAAAAATACGAATATACAGGGTGGTCCAAAAAAAATTGGAACATATGTTAATTGAACGCAAAATCTTTATTTTTCTTCTAAAATGTACCAAACTTTTACTGAGCATAGTCCAGTCACTTATTTATCTGATGTAAAGTTTAAAGGTGAAAATCACAAAGTTAATGCATTAAACTAGTCAATGTTTGATAGGACCCCCTTTTCTTAAATATACACTTGTCAATTCCGGCTACTTTTTCAAGTATTATTAATTTCAAAGCTTAAATGCACATGTTAATTGCTATAAATATTTTATAAAATCCAATTCAGTTGACAAAGGGTATTTACATCTGGGGTTTGCCAGAAAAATATTGTGTTAACTTAAACTTAAACAATACCCAAAATGATCATTTTCATTTAAGAGTGGGGAAGAAGGAACATGTCAGAGGTGAGCGATCGCATAACCCTCACAGGCTACTCAAGTGACGAAAGAATTGTTCCCACTTATCACAGTAAAGGCAAAACTGACCAGTTATTCACATTAAAAACCAACGCTAAGCACATATACTATGGTATATATTATATACAATACATTTGTGTTCTCTCTATGATATTGATAGACATATTGATATTTCCAATGAATATTATTCATATCAGAACAATAAAGGGGAGGGGGCTTTATTTACCAGTCAAATCAGACTGCCCTGGCCTCTTTCTGGAGAATATTCAATCGGTACTACACCCAACAATAGCCATCAAAATATGCTTGATACACATGAATTTGGGTAAAGAAATGTTGAATATGTTACTAGATTTGATCTTCCAAGGCAAACAAATAGGAAGTTTCATCAAGCTGAAATTTTTAATTAAGATGGCTTGAACAAAACAAACGAGCAGCAAACTAATTGAATATTTACAAATCTGAGCCCCATGCTTTAACTTGTAAGTCAGGAGAAGAGGGGTCGTATCAAATATCGACTAGTTTAATGCATTAACTTTGTGGTTTTCACCTATAAACTTTACATCAGATAGGTAAGTGACTGAACTATGCTCAGTAAAAGTTTGGTACATTTTAGAAGAAAAATAAAGGTTTTGCGTTCAATTAACAAATGTTCCAATTTTTTTTGGACCACCCTGTATAACATATATCATTAGAAAACGAGTAAGATTTGTTTTGAATTTACAAAATGTATGTAACTTCCTTCAAAATTGAGCAAGAAGCTTCAAATAAAAAGCATTTTAAGGATCTTTTCTTCCTCTATCATCATGGTCATATTTTCATTGGTTATGGGGGGGGGGTGCGATCTTACCATTGCACCCCATCCTGGCTACGCCTGTGACATTGTAAGACGATTTGAGAAACATGACAAATCAATCTTTCTCTATTTTCAATAGTTCGTATGTTGGTACGTGAATTGTTTTGATTATGATTTAATTCTGTAAATAGCTATCGTTACTTTAGCAGAGAGGTGGCGTGTGTTAATTTACATGATGCAACGTGTGATGTTGCTCCACATACCCCCGACTCTGTTACCATAACATTTTCATTTTGAAACTACATGGTATGAAAGTTGCAGGATAAGTTGTTATAATGTCATTCTACAATCTGTAGCAATTTCATCTCACAGCAGGTAAATCTATTGAAATTAGAGTATTTGTATCTTTACTTTCCGGACACCCTGTACTTGTCCATATTTATTCTAACAATATCACCTCCAATGAATTTTAAGAATGAATGGACTTTGTATATTTGGGAAGAATAAAAGAATTAATTGGACATAACACACAGACAAGCTATTTTGAATGATTGACAGATGCTATCACCTGATAGCTGGTACAAATATTATGAAAGGCTCATAGCAGAGCTCTGGTATGGGAATTTTTGAATACCCTTAGGCTACTTTGCACAAATTTTCATTAAATTGGATTTGGTATATCAGTTGCCGAGAAAATACTTGTCAAACAGTGTCTCATTTTTTATGACACCCGATAATATTATTTATTTCAAAACATAACACAGTTTAACATTTGAAATTGTTGTATTATATTTCATTACTCAAGATAAATACACTTTTAGGAGTAACAGTTGCATCAATTATTAAGGAACAAATTAGATATAAGATCATGTATGATGTTACCTTGGTGGAAACACTACAGAAATGGGAAACCTAAAATATTAACCAAAAAGTGAACCTTAGTTTATGATGCAAAAGTTGTGGTATTTGAGGGATTACAAGTATTTGAACAGCCCTCTATATTATACATGTTTACATAATTCATTTTATTTTTTTAATTTCATTATACAGTAGCAGATCTAGATTTGAAAGTATGCTATACCAGTATGCATTTGTAAGAATTAAAAATAATAAATCATTGTGTAATTGAGATTTATATACAAAGAAATAGTTAGCCTTTGGCTTGAAGACTTCAGTCATTTTTTGAAAAAATATTAATACTAAAACTATACAGACTATATGTCAAGGGTTTTATGCTATGCGTTATCTACAATACAAAGCTAGCAGCTATAAATATTGTTGGCTTATTTCGTACTTGATCTACAAGCTATTTATAATCGTTCTGAAATAGCAGAATCATCACTTAAACATTTCGCCTAAATCATTTGAGTTGAATTGGGAAATTCACTCATGAGTCCATGATCTGCACAGGTGTTGAAATTAGACATGCCTTAATACATGACTTGTATCATTTTCACCCAAAGCAATTGTCAAAATGATCAAACTCAGTTTCTTAAAATCAATTTATTATTTCACTTGAGGGATGTCTCAAAAGTTTTACACATACAAAATAACGCCCTTACAAATAATTGTTATGATGGAAAATTAATATTCATGTGACATGATAATATAAAATAATTTGCAATTTCTGTTGATATGTTCTGCAAAAACTTGAGACATCCCTCATTATTTGTACTGAGTTTGCCCAGTCAAATTATATGTATACTATATGTACTGGAACATCATCAAATACAAAAACTAGTGACTTAGTTTACATAAACATATAACATATTACAATCAATATATACAAGTTATATAAACAGAAATTAGATTCACATTTAAAGAAATAAGTGAGAATGTATAACATATACATAAGGCATAAATAAGATCTATACTGTAGTTTACAGTAATACTGTAGTTTACAGTATATGCATTCTTGTGTGCTGGAGATGTTTATACTTCTTATCAATGCAACTTTAATGGTGAAGAAAGAATTGGTAAATAGATCATGCAATTTTGTCATTCCTTACAAGATTCTTGATAGATGATACAAATATTGCCATTCCTAATAAGCAAATAGGCAAGACAGATTTTGTCATTTCTAACAGGCATTGCAAGTTTTGCCATTCTTTTTAGACCTTTTAAGCATTACATATTTGACCATTCCTAATGGGCAAATATACAATTATACTAATTCAATTCTTCAGATCATGTTAGAGTTATCACAACTAAACAATTTTTAAACAGTTTTCTAAAGAATTTCTCATTTCTATCAAAGTCTATATATTGTATGTATTCACATCTAAAAACAATTTTGGGTAAAATGCTTCTCAAAATCATTATATTAGTCTCATGGTGTTAATTTGTAAGAGACATCTACTTAACATCATTAAAGATATTCCCAACAGCAGGGCCATCATTAATCTGAGATAAAGTGCATAACATTCATTCTGCATTAAAATACATGGCATTTAAAATAAACTACTCCATTTGTCAAATGTAAAATACACAATGAGTACTTTATAATGATAATTTTTGCTCTCTATTTCAAAATTGTTCGAAGAAAAATTGATTATCAAGAGATCTTTTAAAGAGCATTAAAATTTCGTCAATTTGATGCTGAACATACATGTACAACAGAATAGCATTCTCGAAACATTATAGTTATCTAACCCTCTCATCACAATTTGGTCAGTTTATTTCTGTTAACTGGTATTTTATAATTAATAATAATAAGGGCCACAGGGGTTAATTTAGGAAGAAAGAGGATTCAAAGGTGATTGCCTTGACATTCAAATGTAATTACCATTACCTAAATGGAATACTACATAAAATATGTAGAATATGAAGGTTGATTATTCTTACAGCTTTCAAGCAGTAAAATACATGACTTATTGTTTATATTGTTTGGTCAACTGATCATGCAAAGCATTCACTATTATCCTTTAACTGCCTAAATATGTTTCTGGGTGTGTTTTGCTCTAAACCATATGGTTTAATGACTGTCAAAAATTGCACCCACTTCGGAACAATTTATTTTTCATATGACAATGTAATACTGTTAACTCTGCTCATAAAACATCAACATCAATTGAGCACATCTCAGAAATGCTGAAAGTTTTTGGTCATTTTTATATAAAGAATGGGGTGGGCTTATTTATACAGTGCATTGCATTGGGTAAAACACCTAATATAATATAGCTGGGCTCCATAAACTGATAAATGCATAGTGTTATATTTGGAGGTAGAAAACACAACAGGAATTTACATATGACTAACATCAGTCTCGTTCAGTTAAGTTACACCCCTGTACATTTTAAGAAAAAATTCCCCTCCCCATGCCCTGATGTTATTCATATATAGACACCTATGTGTCTGTATCTCCTTGTAAAGACCTACTCATATTACATTAACAGTTAACTTAATAATATAGGGCTCTAGTCTTAGTCTCTCTGCTATGATCTTCCCTTCATCACGTTTAGGGCTACAAGTGATCTCTAAATGGTACTGACCAGGTGTTTTCAGTTTATGTGTAAAATGCAAAGATGCAATTCCTTGCTTTTTATGCATAGAAAATAGTCCCTCTTCATTCCCGGCTGTGATGTGGAATTCTTCATTGTGATTTAGTGCTTTAAGTGCTGGAAGCACCTTGATGACTTTTGCCTTTGGCCGCGATTGTTGATGACGGATAAACACAATGATATTGCCTTGTTTGTCCATGATTGGGTGTGTTGAATTTACTGGTCGCCCTCCCTTCGCACCATGTTCCACCTGGAAATGGAAGCAATCATGTAAATTTATCTTGCTTTCAGAGTATTTGTTGTTTGAGTATTTTCAAATAATAATCTAGCTTTATTTATCTATATTGCATCATACATGTACATCATCAAAGGTTTTCATGCTAAGAGATGCTGTAACTGCCTTTCAATATTTTAAAACATAATTGATCAAAAAGGTACATAAGTTAAAAACCAGAGAGAAATACAAGTATATAACAATCATTTTTAGAACATATTAAACATTGATGTCAAACTAGAATTCCTCTGAATGATAGAATTTGGCACACACTGCATTTTCTTGACCAAATCTGAAAGGCCTTGACATACTTATGAATAAGAAGCAAAGTTAAAAATACAAATTTGCTTACTGATAAAGTCAACATTGAACTCCGTAAAACTCTGGAAAAGTTTTCTCTGATATCCATGACCAAATTCTGCTTTATATTTCAATTTGAAACGTTTTGACTTCTCCAATTCATAAAATGAGCATTATCCCCCTTTTCTAAACTTGAAAGTTCACTTCTGGTTTATCCTACTTTAATTTATCAAAATAAAGATAAGATTGATTAAAAAAGTGCATAGCATCGCTAATGTTAAGAGTTCCTTTAGTGCTGCCCTTTAGCTAAAGATTTTGCGGCCAAATATTGTCCTCTGCGTATTTAAAGAGCTATGTTCAAACTTACTGATTTCTCTTCCTGCTTCTTGTGGTGCTTGTTATGTCTGTCACCAATGTCTCGCTTCATCCTGTTGGCTTTCTCCTCAAGTACGATAAATCTTTCAAGCATATCATCAAATGTTCCATCAACATCAAAGCTTTGGTCATCATCATTGTTCGTGACATCATTATCAAGTGTGTGAATGTTGGACAATCTATGAGTGCTACGTTTCTGTCTGTAGTAGTAGCGTCCACCACTGGGGGCCTGTAAGTTATTGTACTGGTTGATAGAGTTGGAGTGCACTTGTTGTCCTCCTTGACCTCCTTGTAGTGGAGTGTGTAGAGGTACGTTGTCAAGATCATTGTTGATGTCACACTCATAGCAACCTTCGCCATGTGGGAGCCCTGATTGGCCGGCTGGTGCCGCAACATGAGGAATGTCCACACCAGGTGGGAAGTGGAAACCTCCAGTGCCACCATCCTGTCCGGGTCCACCAATCATAGACACGCAATGCCTGGAAGAGAACAATATGGTATACCATAGGAAAGAAAACATAACATTATGGTAAAGTATGAACAAAAATCTTAGGGTGTATCAATTTGCAGAGAAGCAAGTTTTCACAATGTATTTTAGCAAAAATTAAAACGATGGTATGTTTATTACATATTAGTTCTGTTATTCAGAAAATATTTTGAATATTTAGATATTTCTCTGATGTTTTTCAACAAAAAATAATAAAACTGCAACTCCAAAGAGTAGCAAATCTTAACAAATCATATTAGCCAAAAAAGAAACATTTAAGACCACCATCAGTCATCGAGAAAACAAACCACAAATATCTCCTTTAAGGATCATTTCAAAGTCCCAAGAGATCTAGATAACCTGTTGCCAATTGCGTAGTTTCACCACTGAGATGCTCCCAATTATTTTTGTTTCAATTGAAATTTAACATGGGGCAACTTCCGAAGATCTGTTGCGTTTGGTATTTTCATGAATCAGTTAAGATGCCAAAACTTGTTTTCAAGTCAATGAAAATTTAACAGTAGCTCATATTTGCAAACCTGTTTCGTTCGTTTTTCTATTACCTTCATTCTGTCTGTTTATGTTAAATTCAATTTTTTCTGAAACACTTCGAATAATAATATGGGGATTTCTGACGTGTTAACCAATATCATAGCTTGTAATTTCACATCAAGATAATGAAAGATGTAAGGAATATGCTAAAATTGATTAAAACATCATAACGATGTGTTATATTCAAAAACTACCCAATGATAATTCAGACAAACAAAAGTTTGAACCATTGAGGTCTTTTCCCAGGGTCTTTCTGACCAGATTAGAAGGCAGGGCAGTGCTAGCTGACATTCATTAGCGTTAGGGGGACAATGACATGTGAAATTTGTTTGAATGATATTTCGGAGTGGCTAACATTTTTTAGAAAAAATAATTTTTTCAGCTTATCTAGACCCCTGAAACCCCCCTGGTGCATACAGCATTAAGATATTCCTATGATTGTTGTGTATAAAAGAGATGATACAGTGCATGAATTCTGAACTGGCTTACCCTTGTCCAATACGTGCATAGCCTCCAGGGCATCCACATCCAAAGCCTGATCCAGGGGAGAACTGACATCCATAGTTGCATACACCATAGCCACAGCCTCCACCTCCTCCACCACAGCCCCATTGTCCATATCCTCCACCACCAATGCATCCTCCTCCTCCACCTCCTCCACCCCCAGCTGAAAGTATTGAAGTTCATGAAAACACAGTAATATACTTCCTTTGTTTTGATAAAAAGTATTCTACTTTGGAGGTGTTCCATTTACTTCATTTAACATTAAGTCAGTTGGGTTTCTAGAGGTGTTCCACTTTACAGGAGTCACTGTACAGATTCAAAGGCTGTTAAATAGTCTGTATTTGGTATTCTAATGATGTTGCTCGGAGGTTAATAATTTTGTGTAACAGTATTCGACTCTTTTTCAATTATAACTTTCTGGGATTCACATAGATATCAAAGAATGTCAAATCTTTACTTTGTTAGCCAGAGTCCAAAAAATTCAATTGACAGAAACACATATTTATGAACTTCGTATTTTGACAGGAATGTGGTTTCCTTACGCAGGCATTGTTCCCATTGGTTTTTGTAGTAGCCATCAGGGCAGACACACTCGTACGTTCCCTCCATGTTGTTACATCCATAGTCGCAATGTTCCCCATCTACACATTCATTCTCGTCTGAAACAATAAGTGACAATACCATTTAAAAGGTTATCTAACAGAAAGGTGCATTTTGATACATTTACCAGCACCAGGAGGTTGATTTTGAGTAAACACGACACAAGTTATTGAGATATTATGCAGTGCATGGTTTTTTGATAGCATCAATAATGTTGCAAGTCATGAACTTTCTAGAGAATGCCATTGGTTGAGTGTTACATATTACATATGTAGTATTACTTATGAGCACTCCATTCTATGGATGTATACGAGAATAGAAATTAAGATATTCATATTACGATTATTCCTTGTAAACACATGACAAAGGTAAAAGGGGAGTTCAGTTTTCAAGTATTTGCAGGGATTCACATTTGATAACTTGGGCCCATGATCACTTGAAATGCTCTTGATGAAAAATTGCTGATTTTGAAAGAATTTTTTGCCTGGGGATTTACCTGACCCCCTTGGACTCCTATGGTTATTGGCCTGAGAGTCATCCCCTTAGCCCATCTCAAGAAGTTAAGTGACACTAAATAGATGTGTTCAGTATTGCATAGAGTGACATTCAATTTAATAGAACTGCACTCAAGTTAACTGTACATGTACATGCAAATGTGCAAAGTGAACTTACCAACACAAGCTTGTCCAGTAGGGTCAGTGGTGTATCCTTTAGGACAGTGACAGGTAAAGCTACCTGGGATGTTCTTACATGTCCCGATAGGCAAACACAGGTGTTCCTTTCTACATTCATCAATATCTACAAATCAAATAAACAAGTAATAAGTTATTTTCTAACTTCTATTCAGTTATTAGAAACTTATACCTAGCATTCTAACAAATTAAAGGCAGAATCAGTAACTCGTAACAAAAATTTTGCAATTTTAGATCATTCCTTTCACATCATTCCTTGTCATGTCTATTTCCTAAAAAACACAAAAGTGTATACTGCATTTGAGAAAAACTAAAGATAAATATGATTACCATTTTTATTATTACGAGAATTTACACAACTTTGAATCCCTAATAACTTCACTTATAACATATATCGTGGAGATATTTTTGGAGATATTATATTTGAAATTGTAAGGAATATACTGGTAGGTCAAATATCACTCTATAGATCTGATTCTGCCTTGTTTACAATGCATTATTCTTAGCAAGCTAAGAAAATTAGTGCTCTATCAATTACTTACCAATACACTTCTTACTGTCTGAAGTGAAACCTTCTGGACAACTACACTCATAGGAACCCTCTGTGTTAATACATTCATGTGGACAATCATGTCTACCAGTGGCACACTCATCAACATCTGCAATATAAATAACCGCATATACATCTTCTGCATCCAACTACTAAATAAGGAGTGGAGTTGTTATGCCCTTATAAGTACATTTCAACATGGACAATCACAGCTATTTTCACTCTTGCAATCATTGCAATGATTTCATCCATTTTTGTATAGTGCATAGCTTGGTTGTTAAAACATCAAAACATCATAGATGCCCTAACAATGCTGGTTACTGGTCAGTAGTCTCACTCTTCCTGCTTTTGGGGAGTAACTGTAGCAGGCGTGATGAGGAGATACAAGCTCCATAAACATTTGATTCAATCTACCAACACTAGATGGTTTGTTAAACATGTAAAGTAATCATATGACGTATTAATCATAACTGAAACAACACTTACCCAGGCAAGATTTTTTATCTGAGCTGAGTATGTATCCATCAGGACACGAGCACTCATAGCTTCCCAGCATATTGATACATGTGAACTCACATGGCTTAGGTCTGAACCTACACTCATCCACATCTGCAATAGACCCAATATTGGATTATCATCATATTCACATGTGAATGGTATGGTCATTTTCACACTTGCATTCTCCAAAGGTTTTTAATTCTATCAAAGGTATCTAATAAATATTTCAGTGTTGAGCAGAGAACATCATGTTGAGATGTGGAAAATGTCTAAAATACATGGGAATTCACTGGATAATGTCTGTTTCAGCATGGCCAGACATCTGGTAGAAAGTTGTGAATTGAATTGAAGAATTAAATTGAAGAATTAAAAAGACATATCTTAATTGCTCAGTGTCAAATGCAAAATACTGTTCAAGGTTAAATATGGCGAATAAATTATCATTGAGTCTAATTGTGGTTGTTAGTTAATGTGTCCCTATATTGAACTTACCCACACATCGGCCACCAGTCCTGTCTGTCTTATAGCCTTTGTTGCACATACATCTGTAAGATCCTGGCACATTAATGCATTTCCCATTTTCACATGCAGTTGGCATCACTGAACACTCATCGATGTCTGGTCGGTCTCCAGAGCACAATTTCTTGTAGGCCCCTGTGATAAAAAGTAGCACGGGTTTAAAACAGGTTATGTTACAATAAACTAGTTCCAGACAAGACAATATTGTAAATGACAAATTAATTTCCCTAATCTTGAGTTTTACATAATATTTTCCAACACAAGAGCAAGTTTTAACTTACGTGTAAACTTGTTGGGACATTTCTCGCACTGCACCCCCCAGGCTACACCCATGGAACAACAGCAGTCATATTTGGTGGTACGGGCAGGCTGGTTATTCCTGGTAGAGCAACGGCCATCTGTCAGACTAGTGAAACAGAAGTCTTCTCTTGTATCTACAATATAGATGAAAGTTTAATTCAGACTTTATAAAAAGCATTTACATTAGTAATTGATTGACCATTATCTAGTTGTTTTACTCAAAAATATTTTTTAAATCTTGCCATCTTATTGTGCTATTTTTAGCTCCAGACATATACAGCTAATTATCAATTTCTCTTTAACTCAAAGAGTAAGTGTCCAATCGGCAATCATCATCTTGCTTGATCATCCTTCAAACTTGGGCTGTATTTTCGTATACACACGCGTGCAATACACCCGCACAGCAGTTAATGAGCCTTATCATGAAAACGATCAATGGGCCTTATGGTGTGAATTGCTTGGTCGCATGTTTTTAACAAAAAAACGACTCATTCAAGCACACACAGACACCAGACACACAGCACTCCTGTGGTGCTTCAGCAATTGACAGGAACGAGCGTAACTGACAAAGTTGGCATAGGGGTATTAAGTGCGCTTGAATGAGCTGTTATTCTTGAAAACATGTGAGCATGCAATTTGCATCGGGGAGCTTTTTGTTGATTTTTGTTATACCTACTGACAAGGCTCATTAAGTGCTGTGCGGGTGGATTGCACCCGCTGGGATATGAAAATGCACCCTTAGTTTTACCCATTTAAGTTTTGCAATCAAGTAAGAAATGAACAGCAAGGGACAATATCTAGTCCTATCTGCTTTATGATCTTTTATTAGCAAATCCTGATTTGCTAATAAGCAATTTGTGTAGTCATTTCCAGTTAGAAATCACTGTTGGAAATTAATCTAATCCAATTCATTATGATTTTTGTAATCCCAATTTGCAAATCCTAATGTTGTACTGTTTTTAACTGCAATGAAATCACTGCCAATGTTTTTAACTTTGGCAGGCTATGTGTCCCATATATGAAGATATTTGACGGGAGTAAAGAAGAAAAAGAAATAAAGAAAATTGAACAAATAGAAAAAATGTTCCAATTTTTATTGGCCCACCCTGTATACTAACAGTTGCAATACTACTCACAGTTGTACACACTATCTACTCATGGTTGTATTATCAACTCACAGTTTCACTTTCTACTCACAGTTGTACACACTATCTACTCATGGTTGTATTATCAACTCACAGTTTCACTTTCTACTCACAGTTGTACACACTATCTACTCATGGTTGTATTATCAAATCATGGTTTCACTTTCTTCTCAAAGTTGTACACACTATCTACTCATGGTTGCATTATCAACTCACGGTCTCACTT
>CAIIXF020000083.1:0-33817 GCA_903813345.2 Owenia fusiformis
TGAAAAAAACCGGAGCGAAAATATTGAAAGACGACTGAGAAAAGTGGTGAATTAGTGAAAATCCAAGATTTGACCTAGTTCTTGACCTATGACCTAGATAAAAATTTGACCTAATTTCCCAGAAAGCCAGATACATTCCCTAGTCAACCATGTAGGTTGGATTAAGTAAGATGTTATAGTTGGAGAGAAAATCTGTCAGGAGGAAGAAAGAAAGAAAGAAAGAAAGAAAGAAAAAAAAGAAAGAAAGAAAGAGGAATAATAAGAAAACAGGCAAAAACAATAGTCTCCAGATTTTTCAATCTGGAGTCTAATAATAATAATAAGAAAACAGGCAAAAACAATAGACTCCAGATTTTCAATCTGGAGTTTAATAATAAAGAAAACTGGCAAAAGCAATAGACTCCAGATTTTCATCTGGAGTCTAATAAGAAAACAGGCAAAAACAATAGACTCCAGATTTTCAATCTGGAGTCTAATAATAAAGAAAACAGGCAAAAACAATAGACTCCAGATTTTCAATCTGGAGTCTAATAATAATATATGGTCCTGGGCTTACATCCAGAAACTCTTTAGCTGCATAGCCAGTGTAGCTAGCGTAGCCAACGCATGCATGCTCCTAGGGTTACCTCAAGAACCTCTCTAAACGCGTAGGCAGTGCAGCTATCGGGGCCACAGTATGTACAGTATGGTCCTCGGCTTACATCCAGAACCTCTGTAGCCGCAAAGCCAGTGTAGGTAGCGTAGCCACCGCATGCTTGGCCCTAGGGGTACCTCAAGAACCTCAGTAGCTGTGTAGCCAGTGTTGGTAGCGTAGCATACACACCCATTGACACCGCGTAGCTACCGTAGCCAACGCATGCATGGTCCTAGGGGTACCTCAAGAACCTCTGTAGCTGCGTAGCGAGTGTTGGTAGCGTAGCATACATACCCATTGTACCCGCTTAGTTACCGTAGCCAACACATGCATGCTCCTAGGGTTACCTCAAGAACCTCTGTAGTCGTGTATCCAGTGCAGCTATCGGGGCCACAGTATGTATGGTCATAGGCTTACATTTAGAACCTCTGTAGCTGCAAAGCCAGTGTAGGTAGCATAGCCACCGCATGCATGGTCCTAAGGGTACCTCAAGAACCTCTGTAGTCGTGTATCCAGTGCAGCTATCGGGGCCACAGTATGTATGGTCATAGGCTTACATTTAGAACCTCTGTAGCTGCAAAGCCAGTGTAGCTACCGTAGCCAATGCATGCATGCTCCTAGGGGTACCATGTATCCAGTGCAGCTATCGGGGCCACAGTATGTATGGTCCTGGGCTTACATCCAGAACCTCTGTAGCTGTGTAGCCAGTGTTGGTAGCGTAGCATACATACCCATTGTACCCGTGTAGCTACCGAAGCCAACGCATGCATGCTCCTAGGGTTACCTCAAGAACCTCTGTAGTCGTGTGTCCAGTGCAGCTATCGGGGCCACAGTATGTATGGTCCTCGGCTTACATCCAGAACCTCTGCAAGTAGGTAGCGTAGCCACCGCATGCATGGTCCTGGGGGTACCACAAAAACCTCTGTAGCCGCGTATCCAGTGTAGCTATCGTGACCACCGCATGTATGCTCCTCGGCTTACCTCCAGAACCTCTCTAGCTGTGTAGCCAGTGTTGGTAGCGTAGCATACATACCCATTGTACCCGCGTAGCTACCGAAGTCAATGCATGCATGCTCCTAGGGGTACTTCAAGAACCTCTTTAGCCGCGTAGCCAGTGTAGCTATCGTGACCACCGCATGTATGCTCCTCGGCTTACCTCCAGAACCTCTCTAGCTGTGTAGCCAGTGTTAATAGCGTAGCATACATACCCATTGTACCCGCGTAGCTACCGAAGTCAAAGCATGCATGCTTCTGGAACCTCATGCTCAAGAACCTCTGTAGTCGTGTATCCAGTGTAGCTATCGGGGCCACAGTATGTACGGTCCTGGGCTTTCATCCAGAACATCGGTAGCCGCAAAGCCAGGGTAGCTAGCGTAGCCAACGCATGCATGCTCCTAGGGGTACCTCAAGAACCTCTGTAGCCTCGTAGCCAGTGCAGCTATCGGGGCCACAGTATATATGGTCATGGGCTTACATCCAGAACCTCTGCAGCCGCAAAGCCAGGGTAGGTAGCGTAGCCAACGCATACATGCTCCTAGGGGTACCTCAAGAACCTCCGTAGCCGCGTAGCCAGTGTAGCTATCGTGACCATAGCATATATGCTTCTGGGCTTACCTCAAGAACCTCTGTAGCCGCGTAGCCAGTGTTGGTAGCGTAGCATAAATACCCATTGTACCCGCTTCGCTCCCGCTGTGCTCCTAGGGTTATCTCAAGAACCTCTGTAGTCGTGTATCCATTGCAGCTATCGGGGCCACAGTATGTATGGTCATAGGCTTACATTTAGAACCTCTGATGCTGCAAAGCCAGTGTAGGTAGAATAGCCACCGCATGCATGGTCCTATGGGTACCTCAAGAACCTCTGTAGCTGCGTAGCCAGTGTAGCTATCGTGACCATCGCATATATGCTTCTGGGCTTAACTCAAGAACCTCTGTAGCCGCGTAGCCAGTGTTGGTAGCGTAGCATACATACCCATTGTACCCGCTTCGCTCCCGCTGTGCTCCCAGGGTTACCTCAAGAACCTCTGTAGTCGTGTATCCAGTGTAGCTATCGGGGACACAGTATGTACGGACCTGGGCTTACATCCAGAACCTCGGTAGCCGCAAAGCCAGGGTAGCTAGCGTAGCCAACGCATGCATGCTCCTAGAGGTACCTCAAGAACCTCTGTAGCCTCGTAGCCAGTGCAGCTATCGGGCCTACAGTATGTATGCTCCTGGGCATACATCCAGAACTTCTTTTGCCGCAAATCCAGTGTAGGTAGCGTAGCCACCGCATGCATGGTCCTAGGGGTACCTCAAGAACCTCTGCTAGCTATCGGGGACACAGTATGTACGGTCCTGGGCTTACATCCAGAACCTCGGTAGCCGCAAAGCCAGGGTAGCTAGCGTAGCCAACGCATGCATGCTCCTAGAGGTACCTCAAGAACCTCTGTAGCCTCGTAGCCAGTGCAGCTATCGGGGCCACAGTATGTATGGTCCTAGTCTTACATCCAGAACCTCTGTAGCCGCAAAGCCAGTGTAGGTAGAGTAGCCGCCGCATGCATGGGCCTAAGGGTACCTCAAAAACCTCTGTAGCCGCGTAGCCAGTGCAGCTATCGGGGCCACAGTACGTATGGTCCTGGGCTTACATCCAGAACCTCTGTAGCCGCAAAGCCAGTGTAGGTAGCGTAGCCACTGCATGCTTGGCCCTAGGGGTACCTCAATAACCTCTCTAGACGCGTAGGCAGTGCAGCTAGCGGGGCCACAGTACGTATGGTCCTGGGCTTACATCCAGAACCTCTGTAGCCGCAAAGCCAGTGAAGGTAGCGTAGCCACCGCATGCTTGGCCCTAGGGGTACCTCAAGAACCTCTATAGCCGCGTAGCCAGTGTAGCTATCTTGACCATCGCATATATGCTCCTTGGCTTACCTCCAGAACCTCTCTAGCTGCATAGCCAGTGTAGTTAGCTTAGCCAACGCATGCATGCTCCTAGGGTTACCTCAAGAACCTCTGTAGCCGCGTAGCCAGTGCAGCTATCGGGCCTACAGTATGTATGCTCCTGGGCTTACATCCAGAACTTCTGTAGCCGCAAATCCAGTGTAGGTAGCGTAGCCACCGCATGCATGGTCATAGGGGTAGCTACCGTAGCCAATGCATGCATGCTCCTAGGGGTACCTCAAGAACCTCTGTAGCCGTGTAGCTATCGTGACCATCGCATATATGCTTATGGGCTTACGTCAAGAACCTCTGTATCCGCGTAGCCAGTGTTGGTAGCGCAGCATACATACCCATTGTACCCGCTTCGCTCCCGCTGTGCTCCTAGGGTTACCTCAAGAACCTCTGTAGTCGTGTATCAAGTGCAGCTATCGAGGCCACAGTATGTATGGTCATAGGCTTACATTTAGAACCTCTGATCCTGCAAAGCCAGTGTAGGTAGAATAGCCACCGCATGCATGGTCCTAATGGTACCTCAAGAACCTCTGTAGCCGCGTAGCCAGTGTTGGTAGCGTAGCATACATACCCATTGTACCCAAGTAACTACCGTAGCCAACGCATGCATTCTCCTAGGGTTACCTCAACAACCTCCGTAGCCGCGTATCCAGTGCAGCTATCGGGGCCACAGTATGTATGGTCCTAGTCTTACATCCAGAACCTCTGTAGCCGCAAAGCCAGTGTAGGTAGAGTTGCCACCGCATGCTTGGCCCTAGGCGTACCTCAAGAACCTCTCTAGACGCGTAGGCAGTGCAGCTAGCGGGGCCACAGTACGTATGGTCCTGGGCTTACATCCAGAACCTCTGTAGCCGCAAAGCCAGTGTAGGTAGCGTAGCCACCGCATGCTTGGCACTATGGGTACCTCAAGAACCTCTATAGCCGCGTATCCAGTGTAGCTATCTTGACCATCGCATGTATGCTCCTGGGCTTACCTCCAGAACCTCTCTAGCTGCATAGCCAGAGTAGCTAGCTTAGCCAACGCATGCATGCTCCTAGGGTTACCTCAAGAACCTCTGTAGCCGCGTAGCCAGTGCAGCTATCGGGCCTACAGTATGTATGCTCCTGGGCATACATCCAGAACTTCTTTTGCCGCAAATCCAGTGTAGGTAGCGTAGCCACCGCATGCATGGTCCTAGGGGTACCTCAAGAACCTCTGTAGCTGTGTAGCTAGTGTTGGTAGTGTAGCATATATACCCATTGTAACCGCGTAGCTACCGTAGCCAACGCATGCATGCTCCTAGGGGTACCTCAAGAACCTCTGTATCCGCGTAGCCAGTGTAGCTATCGGGGCCACAGTATATATGGTCCTGGGCTTACATCCAGAACCTCGGTAGCCGCAAAGCCAGGGTAGCTAGCGTAGCCAACACATGCATGCTCCTAGGGGTACTTCAAGAACCTCTGTAGCCGCGAAGCCAGTGTAGCTATCGTGACCATCGCATATATGCTCCTGGGCTTATCTCAAGAACCTCTGTAGCCGCGTAGCCAGTGCAGCTATCGGGCCCACAGTATGTATGGTCCTGGGCTTACATCCAGAACCTCTGTAGCCGCAAAGCCAGTGTAGGTAGCGTAGCCACCGCATGCATGGTCCTAAGGGTACCTCAAGAACCTCTGTAGTCGTGTATCCAGTGCAGCTATCGGGGCCACAGTATGTATGGTCATAGGCTTACATTTAGAACCTCTGTAGCTGCAAAGCCAGTGTAGGTAGCCTAGCCACCGCATGCATGGTCCTAAGGGAACCTCAAGAACCTCTGTAGTCGTGTATCCAGTGCAGCTATCGGGGCCACAGTATGTATGGTCATAGGCTTACATTTAGAACCTCTGTAGCTGCAAAGCCAGTGTAGCTACCGTAGCCAATGCATGCATGCTCCTAGGGGTAACATGTATCCAGTGCAGCTATCGGGGCCACAGTATGTATGGTCCTGGGCTTACATCCAGAACCTCTGTAGCTGTGTAGCCAGTGTTGGAAGCGTAGCATACATACCCATTGTACCCGCGTAGCTACCGAAGCCAATGCATGCATGCTCCTAGGGTTACCTCAAGAACCTCTGTAGTCGTGTGTCCAGTGCAGCTATCGGGGCCACAGTATGTATGGTCCTGGGCTTACATGCAGAACCTCTGCAAGTTAGTAGCGTAGCCACCGCATGCATGGTCCTGGGGGTACCACAAAAACCTCTGTAGCCGCGTAGCCAGTGTAGCTATCGTGACCACCGCATGTATGCTCCTCGGCTTACCTCCAGAACCTCTCTAGCTGTGTAGCCAGTGTTGGTAGCGTAGCATACATACCCATTGTACCCGCGTAGCTACCGAAGTCAACGCATGCATGCTTCTAGAACCTTATGCTCAAGAACCTCTGTAGTCGTGTATCCAGTTTAGCTATCGGGGCCACAGTATGTACGGTCCTGGGCTTACATTTAGAACCTCTATAGCTGCAAAGCCAGTGTAGCTACCGTAGCCAACGCATGCATGCTCCTAGGGCTGTAGGGGTACCATGTATCCAGTGCAGCTATCGGGGCCACAGTATGTATGGTCATGGTCTTACATTTAGCACCTCTTTAGCCGCAAAGCCAGTGTAGGTAGCACCGCATGCATTGTCCTAGGGGTACCTCAAGAACCTCTGTAGCCGCGTAGCCAGTGGAGCTGTCGTGACCACCGCATGTATGTTCCTACATACATCCAGAACCTCTTTAGCTGCAAAGCCAGTGTAGCTACCGTAGCCAACGCATGCATGCTCCTTGGGTTACCTCAAGAATCTCTGTAGACGCGTATCCACCTTTAGCTTCTGCCTTTATTATTGTAACATCACTGTTTTTGAGATTCAGAAGTTCTGAGCAACGAAGTAAACCGAAGAATGCTATCGACATGGCTGAGCAGAACATTAATTGATCCACGTTGACAAAATTGTGAGCTTGTACCACTTTACATAAAATATCTGCTGTTATAGCTGATTTTTGATTGGTATTATCCTGTTCCATCAATACTGCCTTTAATGCACGTTTGATTCTAAAAGAGTGATTAATGTTCAGGTCAAAACCATGTTCTATGTGAAGGGAACGCACAGCATATAAGTAGTTAAGAATTGTACCATGTCGTAAACCTTTTTCGTAGCAAAACGTAACAAAAAGTAGTAGTGTTTCATCTTCAGTTGGGAGGTAATTTAAACCAAACTTATTGCAAAATTCCATAAACGCTTTTTGGCCTGACGAGTATGTCTTAACTGTGTTTGGACGTAAACCCTTCCTAACCAGTATTTCTGACTTAATGGTCAATTCTTCCAAAGAACCTATTAAAATAAAGAAAATATGTACACATTATGATAATAGATTGATGGTTTTCAATAAATACATAGTTGCGGCATATATACTGTTTAATTATTATGATCACTTCTACTTGTAAGGTTACCTCGTAAATCACATTTTAAGAAATACAAATAACTTCAATGAATCAATGAAGCATATATACAATTATATCCACGGTAGGCTTCATCCCTTTCATTTACAGTTCTAATGATTAATACAAATGCTCTTAATAAAATAGCCGCAATGTGGCAGGCTCACACTGAACAGCTGCTGATGGATTCACTAAACTGTAAAACCTGTCCATTTGGTTCCGACTAAGTGAATCGGAAATTGAATTGGAACAACCTGGAACATGTTCGCATCTACACTCGCATTGGTTAATTGCGCAATAGAAAAATAGTGCTCGCACGAGGGCCATTATATGTTTGTCTCTGCTAGTCCCCTTATTGATTACGTGCACTATCGCCATGTTATCGCAACGCAGCGTTATTCGTTTTTGAGTTAATTGTGCGCCCCACGTTGCGATTGCAACAACGATCGCGTAGAGTTCTTTCCATGCTATCGCTCGTTGCATCTCCGACTGGCTGAAGTTTCCCTTGATCCACTGTCCATTGTAATATGCGCCATATTTCGTATTGGAAGCATCTGTAAACAATTCCAGTTTCTCTCTCGCGGACCAATGGTCCTCGTAGAATAGTGATTTTCCATTCCAAGTTGGCAAGTACTGTAACCACCATTCGATGTCTGATCTGAAACATGAATTCAGTTTGATTCTGTAGTGCAGATATTTTACAGAGCATGACAAGTCTATCATGCGCCGCAAGAAGGTTCTCCCCGATCGAACTACCCGACATATGAAGTTAAGCTTTCCCACGAGGGATAAGACCTCTCTTTTAGATGCACTAGACCTATACCTCCATCTTTTTAACTCCGTGAAAATATCGTGAAGTCGTTCTTCGGATATACGTATTTCCATATCTGCCGAATCTATTTCCATCCCTAAGAACTCTAAACATGTGGTGGGACGGATGGTTTTCTTAGCATTGCATTTGAACCCTACTTTATCACACGTACTTAGCATTACGTTCATATTATCAAGACAAATATTTGTTTCAGCAGGACCGCACGTGAAGTAATCATCAAGATAGTGAATACAATTTGAAGCTCCATTGCGCAACATGATGAACTGCAGAATATCCGCGAAGTCAGAAAAGATTTTTGGCGAACTTCGAGATCCGAATGGGATCACCGTATCTACGAAATAAACGGTTATTTGTTTGTCGGTGTCATCATTTATCATGTCCCATGTTGTTCCTAACAATTCCCAATCTTCCTTTCTCACAGGTATATGTTTAAACGCGTCTTGAAGGTCGATTTTCGTCATCAAACTATTACGTCCATTACGTTTAACTAATGATATGGCGTCGTCTACTGAAATGTATGAACACGAGTATTCATCTTTGGATATGTATTCGTTAATGGATTCGCCCGGTGGCCAAGATAAATCGTGAATTATTCTGTACTTAACAGGTTCCGAGCGCTTCTTGATATAGGCGCCCATCGGTGATCCGACGAAGTTTGCGAGAGGTTTCGAAATAAAAGGACCAGATTTACGTCCTATATGCACATCCTTTAATATACTGGCCTCCACGGCTTCACCGTGTACTTTAGTAGATTTCCAATTTGGATGAATCCTGGGTGCCCTGGGCCCATAGTAACCTAAATTAACTCCAAATTCGGTGTCGTGTAAGATCCGTTGAACTAGTTCCTGATCTGGGTGTGATTTTAAAGATAACTTTAGGTAGTTAAGGTTTAGGGGATTATATGGATTTATTTCCATTTGACTTTCCACAGTCACATTTGGAGAATGGCAACTGCGTAATTTTGCAGTTTTTGCATACATGCTTTCGGAAACAGCGTGCTCCAAAGTTACATTCACCGTTTTGGAACTTATGACAGATTTCTCCCGATTTGCCCGCAGCTTTCTCCGACGTCTGATTCGCTTCCATCTTGTTGGTCTCGGGAAATGTACAATCGGCTACAAGGTGATCTCCCTTACATCTGTAGCACGACGATCTGTTAGTATGTTTAACTGCAGATGCATCAAGATTGGTTGTATACAGAAACGTATCAATACATCCAAATTTATGGGATTTAGTTGATCCCAATTTCATTCGAAATTTCACGTCGTAAGTGTATACCGCTGACCATACGAATTTTTTATCACAGTCTTGGATGTGAGATGTATAGTTCCTAAGGTCTGTATAATCCCCCGGAGAATGTTCCATAACTATCTGTTCATAAACATTCCAAGCAGAAAGCCATGCCATGAACGAATTGATATATGATTGTTTGTGTTTTTTACGAATTTTCAGTTCTCCGTTGTCTGAACACAGTATTTGGTTGCCGTCCTGTATAATATCTATCGACTGATTGTATAAGTTCACGGGTAATAAATCAACCATGTTGGTGTACTCACCAGATATAATATTTTTCACAACCTTTTGAGATACGCCAACTGGACTACCATTGTATGAAGCTTGGGTTTGTAAACTTTCAGCGGGTGTAGATTGATTTGACGATTGTGTTGGTTTTGGTCGATGAATGTCGCTAGAACTGAACGTGGCCTCAATTTTTGAGATGGCTCTTGTAAGATCTTCCTGACCTTTTTGTAAAGATGCTGTTGTTAAAGCCAATGACGATATTTGCGTGCTTAACTGCATGATAGCTCCCATCCAGGGTTCTGGGCGTGGCGCTTCGTCGTCCATTTTGTTATCCACAGACGCCACGTCATCATCATATTCAGAATATTCCGCTTTGAGAACGTTACATTTCGGCCCGTATGGTCCTTCATGTCCCCTAGTAGGGTTATTACATTTGCTACAAAAATTTTGTTCACTATGCCCCGCCTCTGACGGCTATTTCAAAAACTAGCAATATGTATGATGCGACATCTATCTCAAACATTACATTTCATTAAAGTCAATTTGCAAGCAAATAACCAGCTATCGGGGACACAGTATGTATGGTCCTAGAAGCGTAGCCACCGCATGCATGGGCCTATGGTCCTGGGCTTACCTCCAGAACCTCTCTAGCTGCATAGCCAGTGTTGGTAGCGTAGCATACATACCCATTGTACCCGAGTAGCTACCGTAGCCATGCATGCTCCTAGGGTTACCTCAAGAACCTCCGTAGCCGCGTATCCAGTGCAGCTATCGGTGCCACAGTATGTATGGTCCTAGTCTTACATCCAGAACCTCTGTAGCCCCAAAGCCAGTGTAGGTAGAGTAGCCACCGCATGCATGGGCCTAAGGGTACCTCAAGAACTTCTGTAGCCGCGTACCCAGTGCAGCTATCGGGGCCACAGTATATATGGTCCTGGGCTTACATCCAGAACCTCTTTAGCTGCATAGCCAGTGTAGCTAGCGTAGCCAACGCATGCATGCTCCTAGGGTTACCTCAAGAACCTCTCTAGACGCGTAGGCAGTGCAGCTATCGGGGCCACAGTACGTATGGTCCTGGGCTTACATCCAGAACCTCTGTAGCTGCAAAGCCAGTGTAGGTAGCGTAGCCACCGCATGCTTGGTCCTAGGTGTACCTCAAGAACCTCTATAGCTGCGTAGCCAGTGTAGCTATCGTGACCATCGCATATATGCTCCTGGGCTTACCTCGTAACCTCTGTAGCCGCGTAGCCAGTGCAGCTATCGGGCCCACAGTATGTATGGTCCTGGGCTTACATCCAGAACCTCCGTAGCCGCAAAGCCAGTATAGGTAGCGTAGCCACCGCATGCATGGTCCTAGGGGTACCTCAAGAACCTCTGTAGCCGCGTAGCCAGTGTTGGTAGCGTAGCATACATACCCATTGTACCCGCTTAGTTACCGTAGCCAACACATGCATGCTCCTAGGGTTACCTCAAGAACCTCTGTAGTCGTGTATCCAGTGCAGCTATCGGGGCCACAGTATGTAAGGTCATAGGCTTACATTTAGAACCTCTGTAGCTGCAAAGCCAGTGTAGCTACCGTAGCCAATGCATGCATGCTCCTAAGGGTACCTCAAGAACCTCTGTAGCCGCGTAGCCAGTGTTGGTAGCGTAGCATACATACCCATTGTACCCGCTTCGCTAAGGTAGGTAGCGTAGCCAACGCATGCATGCTCCTAGGGATACCTCAAGAACCTCTGTAGCCGCGTAGCCAGTGTAGCTATCGTGACCATCGCATATATGCTCCTGGGCTTACCTCAAGAACCTCTGTAGCCGCGTAGCCAGTGTTGTTAGCGTAGCATACATACCCATTGTACCCGCTTCGCTCCCGCTGTGCTCCTAGGGTTACCTCAAGAACCTGTGTAGTCGTGTATCCAGTGCAGCTATCGGGGCCACAGCATGTATGGTCATAGGCTTACATTTAGATCCTCTGATGCTGCAAAGCCAGTGTAGGTAGAATAGCCACCGCATTCATGGTCCTAATGGTACCTCAAGAACCTCTGTAGCCGCGTAGGCAGTGTTGTTAGCGTAGCATACATACCCATTGTACCCGAGTAGCTACCGTAGCCAACGCATGTATGCTCCTAGGGTTACCTCAAGAACCTCCGTAGCCGCGTATCCAGTGCAGCTATCGGGGCAACAGTTTGTATGCTCCTCGGCTTACCTTCAGAACCTCGGTAGCTGTGTAGCCAGTGTTGGTAGCGTAGCATACATACCCATTGTACCTGCGTAGCTACCGAAGTCAACGCATGCATGCTTCTAGAACCTCATGCTCAAGAACCTCTGTAGTCGTGTATCCAGTGTAGCTATCGGGGCCACAGTATGTACGGTCCTGGGCTTACATCCGGAACCTTGGTAGCCGCAAAGCCAGGGTAGCTAGCGTAGCTAACGCATGCATGCTCATAGGGGTACCTCAAGAACCTCTGTAGCCTCGTAGCCAGTGCAGCTATCGGGGCCACAGTATATATGGTCCTGGGCTTACATCCTGAACCTCTGCAGCCGCAAAGCCAGGGTAGGTAGCGTAGCAAACGCATACATGCTCCTACGGGTACCTCAAGAACTTCTGTAGCCGTGTACCCAGTGTAGCTATCGTGACCATCGCATATATGCTCCTGGGCTTACCTCAAGAACCTCTGTAAGCGCGTAGCCAGTGTTGGTAGCGTAGCATACATACCCATTGTACCCGCTTCGCTCCCGCTGTGCTCCTAGGGTTAACTCAACAACCTCCGTAGCCTCGTATCCAGTGCAGCTATCGGGGCCACAGTATGTATGGTCCTAGTCTTACATCCAGAACCTCTGTAGCCGCAAAGCCAGTGTAGGTAGAGTAGCCACCGCATGCTTGGCCCTAGGGGTACCTCAAGAACCTCTCTAGACGCGTAGGCAGTGCAGCTAGCGGGGCCACAGTACGTATGGTCCTGGGCTTACATCTAGAACCTCTGTAGCCGCAAAGCCAGTGTAGGTAGCGTAGCCACCGCATGCTTGGCCCTAGGGGTACCTCAAGAACCTCTATAGCCGCGTAGCCAGTGTAGCTATCTTGACAATTGCATGTATGCTCCTGGGCTTACCTCAAGAACCTCTCTAGCTGCATAGCCAGTGTAGCTAGCTTAGCCAACGCATGCATGCTCCTAGGGTTACCTCAAGAACCTCTGCAGCCGCGTAGCCAGTGCATCTATCGGGCCTACTGTATGTATGCTCCTGGGCTTACATCCAGAACTTCTTTTGCCGCAAATCCAGTGTAGGTAGCGTAGCCACCGCATGCATGGTCCTAGGGGTACCTCAAGAACCTCTGTAGCTGTGTACCTAGTGTTGGTAGCGTAGCATATATAACCATTGTAACCGCGTAGCTGCCGTAGCCAACGCATGCATGCTCCTAGGGGTACCTCAAGAACCTCTGTATCCGCGTAGCCAGTGTAGCTATCGGGGCCACAGTATATATGGTCCTGGGCTTACATCCAGAACCTCTGCAGCCGCAAAGCCAGGGTAGGTAGCGTAGCCAACGCATGCATGCTCCTAGGGGTACCTCAAGAACCTCTGTAGCCGCGAAGCCAGTGTAGCTATCGTGACCATCGCATATATGCTCCTGGGCTTATCTCAAGAACCTCTGTAGCCGCGTAGCCAGTGCAGCTATCGGGCCCACAGTATGTATGGTCCTGGGCTTACATCCAGAACCTCTGTAGCCGCAAAGCCAGTGTAGGTAGCATAGCCACCGCATGCATGGTCCTAAGGGTACCTCAAGAACCTCTGTAGTCGTGTATCCAGTGCACCTATCTGGGCCACAGTATGTATGGTCATAGGCTTACATTTAGAACCTCTGTAGCTGCAAAGCCAGTGTAGCTACCGTAGCCAATGCATACATGCTCCTAGGGGTACCATGTATCCAGTGCAGCTATCGGGGCAACAGTTTGTATGGTCCTGGGCTTACATCCTGAACCCCCGCAAGTAGGTAGCGTGGCCACCGCATGCATGGTCCTGGGGGTACCACAAAAACCTCTGTAGCCGCGTAGCCAGTGTAGCTATCGTGACCACCGCATTTATGCTCCTTGGCTTACCTCCAGAACCTCTCTAACTGTGTAGCCAGTGTTGGTAGCGTAGCATACATACCCATTATACCAGCGTAGCTACCGAAGTCAACGCATGCATGCTCCTAAGGGTACTTCAAGATCCTCTTTAGCCGCGTAGCCAGTGTAGCTATCGTGACCACCGCATGTATGCTTCTCGGCTTACCTCCAGAACCCCTCTAGCTGTGTAGCCAGTGTTGGTAGCGTAGCACACCCATTGTACCCGCGTAGCTACCGAAGTCTACGCATGCATGCTCCTAGAACCTCATGCTCAAGAACCTCTGCAGTCGTGTATCCAGTGTAGCTATCGGGGCCACAGTATGTTCGGTCCTGGGCTTACATCCAGAACCTCTGTAGCCGCAAAGCCAGGGTAGCTAGCGTAGCCAACGCATGCATGCTCCTAGGGGTACCTCAAAAACCTCTGTAGCCTCGTAGCCAGTGCAGCTATCGGGGCCACAGTATATATGGTCCTGGGCTTACATCCAGAACTTCTGTAGCTGCAAATCCAGTGTAGGTAGCGTAGCCACCGCATTCATGGTCCTAGGGGTACCTCAAGAACCTCTGTAGCCGCGTAGCCAGTGTTGGTAGCGTAGCATACATACCCATTGTACCCGCTTCGCCAGGGTAGGTAGCGTAGCCAACGAATGCATGCTCCTAGGGGTACCTCAAGAACCTCTGTAGCCGCGTAGCCAGTGTAGATATCGTGACCATTGCATATATGCTCCTGGGCTTACCTCAAGAACCTCTGTAGCCGCGTAGCCAGTGTTGGTAGCGTAGCATACATACCCATTGTACCCGCTTCGCTCCCGCTGTGCTCCTCGGGTTACCTCAAGAACCTGTGTAGTCATGTATCCAGTGCAGCTATCGGGGCCACAGTATGTATGGTCATAGGCTTACATTTAGAAATTCTGATGCTGCAAAGACAGTGTAGGTAGCATAGCCACCGCATACATGGTCCTATGGGTACCTCAAGAACCTCTGTAGCTGTGTAGCCAGTGTTGGTAGCGTAGCATATATACCCATTGTAACCGCGTAGCTACCATAGCCAACGCATGCATGGTCCTAGGGGTACCTCAAGAACCTCTGTATACGCGTAGCCAGTGTAGCTATTGTGACAATCGCATGCATGGGCCTAAGGGTACCTCAAGAACCTCTGTAGCCGCCTAGCCAGTGCAGCTATCGGGGCCACAGTAAATATGGTCCTGGGCTTACATCCAGAACCTCTTTAGCTGCATAGCCAGTTTAGCTAGCGTAGCCAACGCATGTATGCTCCTAGGGTTACCTCAAGAACCTCTCTAGACGCGTAGGCAGTGCAGCTATCGGGGCCACAGTACGTATGGTCCTGGGCTTACATCCAGAACCTCTGTAGCCGCAAAGCCAGTGTAGGTAGCGTAGCCACCGCATGCTTGGTCCTAGGTGTACCTCAAGAACCTCTGTAGCCGCGTAGCCAGTGCAGCTATCGGGCCCACAGTATGTATGGTCCTAGTCTTACATCCAGAACCTCCGTAGCTGCAAAGCCAGTGTAGGTAGCGTAGCCACCGCATGCATGGTCCTAGGGGTACCTCAAGAACCTCTGTAGCCGCGTAGCCAGTGTTGGTTGCGTACCCGCTTCGCTCCCGCTGTGCTCCTTGGGTTAGCTCAAGAACCTCTGTAGCTGCGTAGCCAGTGTTGGTAGTGTAGCATACATACCCATTGTACCCGCTTAGTTACCGTAGTCAACACATGCATGCTCCTAGGGTTACCTCAAGAACCTGTGTAGTCATGTATCCAGTGCAGCTATCGGGGCCACAGTATGTAAGGTCATAGGCTTACATTTAGAACCTCTGTAGCTGCAAAGCCAGTGTAGCTACCTAGCCGATGCATGCATTCTCCTAGGGGTACCCTGTATCCAGTGCAGCTATCGGGGCCACAGTATGTATGGTTCTAGGGTTACATCCAGAACCTCTCTAGCTGTGTAGCCAGTGTTGGTAGCGTAGCATACATACCCATTGTACCCGCGTAGCTACCTCTCTAGCTGTGTAGCCAGTGTTGGTAGCGTAGCATACATACCCATTGTACCCGCGTAGCTACCGAAGTCAACGCATGCATGCTTCTAGAACCTCATGCTCAAGAACCTCTGTAGTCGTGTATCCAGTGTAGCTATCGGGGCCACAGTATGTACGGTCCTGGGCTTACATCAGGAACCTTGGTAGCCGCAACGCCAGGGTAGCTAGTGTAGCCAACGCATGCATGCTCATAGGGGTACCTCAAGAACCTCTGTAGCCTCGTAGCCAGTTCAGCTATCGGGGCCACAGTATATATGGTCCTGGGCTTACGTCCTGCACCTCTGCAGCCGCAAAGCCAGGGTAGGTAGCGTAGCCAACGCATACATGCTCCTAGGGGTACCTCAAGAACCTCTGTAGCCGCGTAGCCAGTGTAGCTATCGTGACCATCGCATATATGCTCCTGGGCTTACCTCAAGAACCTCTGTAAGCGCGTAGCCAGTGTTGGTAGCGTAGCATACATACCCATTGTACCCGCTTCGCTACCGCTGTGCTCCTAGGGTTACCTCAAGAACCTCTGTAGTCGTATATCCAGTGCAGCTATCTGGGCCACAGTATGTATGGTCATAGGCTTAAATTTAGAACCTCTGATGCTGCAAAGCCAGTGTAGGTAGAATAGCCACCGCAAGCATGGTCCTAATGGTACCTCAAGAACCTCTGTAGCCGCGTAGCTAGTGTTGGTAGCGTAGCATACATACCCATTGTACCCGAGTAGCTACCGTAGCCAACGCATGAATGCTCCTAGGGTTACCTTAAGAACCTCCGTAGGCGCGTATCCAGTGCAGCTATCGGTGCCACAGTATGTATGGTCCTAGTCTTACATCCAGAACCTCTGTAGCCGCAAAGCCAGTGTAGGTAGCGTAGCTACCGCATGCTTGGCCCTTGACCTCAAGAACCTCTATAGCCGCGTAGCCAGTGTAGCTATCTTGACCATCGCATATATGCTCCTGGGCTTACCTCCAGAACCTCTCCAGCTGCATAGCCAGTGTAGCTAGCTTAGCCAACGCATGCATGCTCCTAGGGTTACCTCAAGAACCTCTGTATCCGCGTAGCCAGTGTAGCTATCGTGACCATCGCATATATGCTCCTGGGCTTACCTCAAGAACCTCTGTAGCCGCAAAGCCAGTGTAGGTAGAGAAGCCACCGCATGCATGGGCCTAAGGGTACCTCAAGAACCTCTGTAGCCGCGTAGCCAGTGCAGCTATCGGGGCCACAGTATATATGGTCCTGGGGTTACATCCAGAACACCTCTTTAGCTGCATAGCCAGTGTAGCTAGCGTAGCCAACGCATGCATGCTCCTAGGGTTACCTCAAGAACCTCTCTAGACGCGTAGGCAGTGCAGCTATCGGGGCCACAGTATGTACAGTATGGTCCTCGGCTTACATCAAGAACCTCTGTAGCCGCAAAGCCAGTGTAGGTAGCATAGCCACCGCATGCTTGGCCCTAGGGGTACCTCAAGAACCTCTGTAGCTGTGTAGCCAGTGTTGGTAGCGTAGCATACATACCCATAGACACCGCGTAGCTACCGTAGCCAACGCATGCATGGTCCTAGGGGTACCTCAAGAACCTCTGTAGCTGTGTAGCGAGTGTTGGTAGCGTAGCATACATACCCATTGTACCCGCTTAGTTACCGTAGCCAACACATGCATGCTCCTAGGGTTACCTCATGCTCTGTAGCCAGTGTTGGTAGCGTAGCATACATACCCATTGTACCCGCGTAGCTACCGAAGTCAACGCATGCATGCTTCGAATTCTAGAACCTCATGGTCAAGAACCTCTGTAGCCTCGTAGCCAGTGCAGCTATCGGGCCCACAGTATGTATGGTCCTGGGCTTACATCCAGAACCTCTGTAGCCGCAAAGCCAGTGTAGGTAGCGTAGCCACCGCATGCTTGGTCCTAGGTGTACCTCAAGAACCTCTGTAGCCGCGTAGCCAGTGCAGCTATCGGGGCCACAGTACGTATGGTCCTGGGCTTACATCCAGAACCTCTGTAGCCGCAAAGCCATTGTAGGTAGCGTAGCCACCGCATGCATGGTCCTAGGGGTACCTCAAGAACCTCTGTAGCCGCGTAGCCAGTGTAGATATCGTGACCACCGCATGTATGCTCCTCGGCTTACCTCAAGAACCTCTCTAGCTGTGTAGCCAGTGTTGGTAGCGTAGCATACATACCCATTGTACCCGCGTAGCTACCGAAGTCAACGTATGCATTCTTCGAATTCTAGAACCTCATGCTCAAGAACCTCTGTAGTCGTGTATCCAGTGTAGCTATCGGGGCCACAATATGTACAGTCCTGGGCTTACATCCAGAACCTCGGTAGCCGCAAAGCCAGGGTAGCTAGCGTAGCCAACGCATGCATGCTCCTAGGGGTACCTCAAGAACCTCTGTAGTCGTGTATCCAGTGCAGCTATTGGGGCCACAGTATGTATGGTCATAGGCTTACATTTAGAACCTCTGTAGCTACAAAGCCAGTGTAGCTACCGTAGCCAACGCATGCATGCTCCTAGGGCTGTAGGGGTACCATGTATCCAGTGCAGCTATCGGGGCCACAGTATGTATGGTCCTGGGCTTACATCCTGAACCCCTGCAAGTAGGTAGCGTGGCCACCGCATGCATGGTAATGGGGGTACCACAAAAACCTCTGTAGCCGCGTAGCCAGTGTAGCTATCGTGACCACCGCATGTATGCTCCTCGGCTTACCTCCAGAACCTCTCTAGCTGTGTAGCCAGTGTTGGTTGCGTAGCATACATACCCATTATACCAGCGTATCTACCGAAGTCAACGCATGCATGCTCCTAGGGGTACTTCAAGAACCTCTTTAGCCGCGTAGCCAGTGTAGCTATCGTGACCACCGCATGTATGCTCCTTGGCTTACCTTCAGAACCTCTCTAGCTGTGTAGCCAGTGTTGGTAGCGTAGCATACATACCCATTGTACCCGCGTAGCTACCGAAGTAAACGCATGCATGCTCCTAGAACCTCATGCTCAAGAACCTCTGTAGTCGTGCTATCGGGGCCACAGTATGTACGGTCCTGGGCTTACATCCAGATCCTCGGTAGCCGCAAAGCCAGGATAGCTAGCGTACGCATGCATGCATGTATCCAGTGCAGCTATCGGGCCCACAGTATGTATGGTCCTGGGCTTACATCCAGAACCTCTGTAGCTGCAAAGCCAGTGTAGGTAGCGTAGCCACCGCATGCATGGTCCTAGGGGTACCTCAAGAACCTCTGTAGCTGCGTAGCCAGTGTTGGTTGTGTACCCGATTCGCTCCCGCTGTGCTCCTTGGGTTAGCTCAAGAACCTCTGTAGCCGCGTAGCCAGTGTTGGTAGTGTAGCATAAATACCCATTGTACCCGCTTAGTTACCGTAGCCAACACATGCATGCTCCTAGGGTTACCTCAAGAACCTGTGTAGTCATGTATCCAGTGCAGCTATCGGGGCCACAGTATGTAAGGTCATAGGCTTACATTTAGAACCTCTGTAGCTGCAAAGCCATTGTAGCTACCTAGCCAATGCATGCATTCTCCTAGGGGTACCCTGTATCCAGTGCAGCTATCGGGGCCACAGTACGTATGGTCCTGGGCTTACATCCAGAACCTCTGTAGCCGCAAAGCCAGTGTAGGTAGCGTAGCCACCGCAAGCTTGGTCCTAGGTGTACCTCAAGAACCTCTATAGCCGCGTAGCCAGTGTTGGTTGCGTACCCGCTTCGCTCCCGCTGTGATCCTTGGGTTAGCTCAAGAACCTCTGTAGCCGCGTAGCCAGTGTTGGTAGTGTAGCATACATACCCATTGTACCCGCTTAGTTACCGTAGCCAACACATGCATGCTCCTAGGGTTACCTCAAGAACCTGTGTAGTCATGTATCCAGTGCAGCTATCGGGGCCACAGTATGTAAGGTCATAGGCTTACATTTAGAACCTCTGTAGCTGCAAAGCCAGTGAAGCTACCTAGCCAATGCATGCATTCTCCTAGGGGTACCCTGTATCCAGTGCAGCTATCGGGGCCACAGTATGTATGGTTCTAGGGTTACATCCAGAACCTCTCTAGCTGTGTAGCCAGTGTTGGTAGCGTAGCATACATACCCATTGTACCCGCATAGCTACCGAAGTCAACGCATGCATGCTTCTAGAACCTCATGCTCAAGAACCTCTGTAGTCGTGTATCCAGTGTAGCTATCGGGGCCACAGTATGTGCGGTCCTGGACCTTCATCCAGAACCTCGGTAGCCGCAAAGCCAGGGTAGCTAGCGTAGCCAACGCATGCATGCTCCTAGGGGTACCTCAAGAACCTCTGTAGTCGTGTATCCAGTGCAGCTATTGGGGCCACAGTATGTATGGTCATAGGCTAACATTTAGAACCTCTGTAGCTACAAAGCCAGTGTAGCTTCCGTAGCCAACGCATGCATGCTCCTAGGGTTACCTCAAGAACCTCTCTAGACGCGTAGGCAGTGCAGCTATCGGGGCCACAGTATGTACAGTATGGTCCTCGGCTTACATCCAGAACCTCTGTAGCCGCAAAGCCAGTGTAGCTACCGTAGCCAACGCATGCATGCTCCTAGGGTTACCTCAAGAACCTCTCTAGACGCGTAGGCAGTGCAGCTATTGGGGCCACAATATGTATGGTCATAGGCTTACATTTAGAAACTCTGATGCTGCAAAGACAGTGTAGGTAGCATAAACACCGCAGACATGGTCCTAGGGGTACCTCAAGAACCTCTGTAGCCGCGTAGCCAGTGTTGGTTGCGTACCCGATTCGCTCCCGCTGTGCTCCTTGGGTTAGCTCAAGAACCTCTGTAGCCCACTGTAAACCTGAGCTGGCAGTTCGCTTGTCAAGCTTGTTTTGATTAATTAGCCTTGTATCCAGTTCTTAGCTGTGTTTACTAGTAGGTCAAACAGTCTTCCACTGTAGAAAGTTAATGCTATAGCCACTTTTGATTAATTAAACCGCATTCACTTTTCATGTTATTACTCGTTTAAACTTACTTAGAAACTATAACTTTTGCAATAACTAAAAAGAATGATCAATTAGTAATTTATAGATGTAAAAAAAGTTTACAAATTCCAATCATAATCAACCGAATTCTAACACATTCCATTGTATCTATCTTTTGTAAATGGAACACTTGTACATAAATAAAATTTTAATTTTAGTACTCATTTGCATGAAAAGTCACTTTTCTAATTGATTCTACTTTTTTAATCCTATAATTTTTTGATGGATTTGTACTTAAAAGTCTCCTCTTTCTGCTCATCTAAATCAATTTTCTACATTATTTTTTTCCTTTGATATATCACTTGTTTTCTGTGAGTAACAGCTCAAAGTTGCTTATTCAAACCAATGTTAAAAATATCAATTTTGGCCAACACCTACTCAATTAAAATGCCAATATCTTCTTTAAAAAAAATAATGTACACTTTTCTTGAAGTGATATTGTTTCATAATACCCCATTGTTTCTCACTGTGAAAAAAGTTCTGAAGTAAAAAAGTAGGAAAATATAGAAAATATGATGGAAAGGTACACTCAAAAATGCAAAAAATATCTATTTCATATTAACTGATACCTTTAAAATAGTAACATAATGACCAAATAAATATGTTTCAGCAAGTCTTTAATATCATAAGATAATAAGGTAATAAGTTTAGACAGAGAAATGTTGGTAGAAATCATAGATTTTAAGCTTACCAGACAACATGACATAGCCTTCAAACACCACAGCCATATTTTCTAAGACAGATTTTATTACCACTACGCATGTGCAAGAACACCAGATGTGTGATTAATGACTTTCTACCAGTGACAAGCGAACTGCCGCATTTATACTATGCAGGTTTACAGTGAGCCGCGTAGCCAGTGTTGGTAGTGTAGCATAAATACCCATTGTACCCGCTTAGTTACCGTAGCCAACACATGCATGCTCCTAGGGTTACCTCAAGAACCTGTGTAGTCATGTATCCAGTGCAGCTATCAGGGCCACAGTATGTAAGGTCATAGGCTTACATTTAGAACCTCTGTAGCTGCAAAGCCATTGTAGCTACCTAGCCAATGCATGCATTCTCCTAGGGGTACCCTGTATCCAGTGCAGCTATCGGGGCCACAGTATGTATGGTTCTAGGGTTACATCCAGAACCTCTCTAGCTGTGTAGCCAGTGTTGGTAGCGTAGCAAACATACCCATTGTACCTGCGTAGCTACTGAAGTCAACGCATGCATGCTCCTAGGGGTACTCTAAGAACCTCTTTAGCCGCGTAGCCAGTGTAGCTATCGTGACCACCGCATGTATGCTCCTCGGCTTACCTCCAGAACCTCTCTAGCTGTGTAGCTAGTGTTGGTAGCGTAGCATACATACCCATTGTACCCGCATAGCTACCGAAGTCAACGCATGCATGCTTCTAGAACCTCATGCTGAAGAACCTCTGTAGTCGTGTATCCAGTGTAGCTATCGGGGCCACCGCATGTATGCTCCTTGGCTTACCTCCAGAACCTCTCTAGCTGTGTAGCCAGTGTTGGTAGCGTAGCATACATACCCATTATACGAGCGTAGCTACCGAAGTCAACGTATGCATTCTTCGAATTCTAGAACCTCATGCTCAAGAACCTCTGTAATCGTGTATCCAGTGTAGCTATCGGGGCCACAATATGTACAGTCCTGGGCTTACATCCAGAACCTCGGTAGCCGCAAAGCCAGGGTAGCTAGCGTAGCCAACGCATGCATGCTCCTAGGGGTACCTCAAGAACCTCTGTAGTCGTGTATCCAGTGCAGCTATTGGGGCCACAGTATGTATGGTCATAGGCTTACATTTAGAACCTCTGTAGCTACAAAGCCAGTGTAGCTACCGTAGCCAACGCATGCATGCTCCTAGGGCTGTAGGGGTACCATGTATCCAGTGCAGCTATCGGGGCCACAGTATGTATGGTCCTGGGCTTACATCCTGAACCCCTGCAAGTAGGTAGCGTGGCCACCGCATGCATGGTCCTGGGGGTACCACAAAAACCTCTGTAGCCGCGTAGCCAGTGTAGCTATCGTGACCACCGAATGTATGCTCCTCGGCTTACCTCCAGAACCTCTCTAGCTGTGTAGCCAGTGTTGGTAGCGTAGCATACATACCCATTATACCAGCGTATCTACCGAAGTCAACGCATGCATGCTCCTAGGGGTACTTCAAGAACCTCTTTAGCCGCGTAGCCAGTGTAGCTATCGTGACCACCGCATGTATGCTCCTTGGCTTACCTTCAGAACCTCTCTAGCTGTGTAGCCAGTGTTGGTAGCGTAGCATACATACCCATTGTACCCGCGTAGCTACCGAAGTAAACGCATGCATGCTCCTAGAACCTCATGCTCAAGAACCTCTGTAGTCGTGTATCCAGTGTAGCTATCGGGGCCACAGTATGTACGGTCCTGGGCTTACATCCAGATCCTCGGTAGCCGCAAAGCCAGGATAGCTAGCGTAGCAAACGCATGCATGCTCCTAGGGGTACCTCAAGAACCTCTGTAGCCTCGTAGCAAGTGCAGCTATCGGGGCCACAGTATATATGGTCCTGGGCTTACATCCAGAACCTCTGCAGCCGCAAAGCCAGGGTAGGTAGCGTAGCCAACGCATGCATGCATGTATCCAGTGCAGCTATCGGGCCCACAGTATGTATGGTCCTGGGCTTACATCCAGAACCTCTGTAGCTGCAAAGCCAGTGTAGGTAGCGTAGCCACCGCATGCATGGTCCTAGGGGTACCTCAAGAACCTCTGTAGCTGCGTAGCCAGTGTTGGTAGCGCAGCATACATACCCATTGTACCCGCTTCACTCCCGCTGTGCTCCTAGGGTTACCTCAAGAACCTCTGTAGTCGTGTATCCAGTGCAGCTATCGGGGCCACAGTATGTACGGTCCTGGCCTAACATCCAGAACCTCTGCAAGTAGGTAGCGTAGCCATGCTCAAGAACCTCTGTAGTCGTGTATCTAGTGAAGCTATCGAGGCCACAGTATGTACGGTCCTGGGCTTACATGCAGAACCTCGGTAGCTGCAAAGCCAGGGTAGCTAGCGTAGCAAACGCATGCATGCTCCAAGGGGTACCTCAAGAACCTCTGTAGCTGCGTAGCCAGTGCAGCTATCGGGCCCACAGTATGTATGGTCCTGGGCTTACATCCAGAACCTCTGTAGCCGCAAAGCCAGTGTAGGTAGCGTAGCCAACGCATGCATGGTCCTAGGGGTATCTCAAGAACCTCTGTAGCTGCGTAACCAGTGTTGGTAGCGTAGCATACATACCCATTGTACCCGCGTAGCTACCGTAGCCACCGCATGCATGGTCCTAGGGGTACCTCAAGAACCTCTGTAGCTGCAGCTATCGGGGCCACAGTATGTATGGTCCTAGTCTTACATCCAGAACCTCTGTAGCCGCAAAGCCAGTGTAGGTAGAGTAGCCACCGCATGCTTGGCCCTAGGGGTACCTCAAGAACCTCTCTAGACGCGTAGGCAGTGCAGCTAGCGGGGCCACAGTACGTATGGTCCTGGGCTTACATCCAGAACCTCTGTAGCTGCAAAGCCAGTGTAGCTACCGTAGCAAATGCATACATGCTCCTAGGGGTACCTCAAGAACCTCTGTAGCTGTGTAGCCAGTGTTGGTAGCGTAGCATATATTCACATTGTAACCGTGTAGCTACCATAGCCAACGCATGCATGGTCCTAGGGGTACCTCAAGAACCTCTGTTGCTGCATAGCGAGTGTTGGTAGCGTAGCATACATACCCATTCTACCCGCTTAGTTACCGTAGCCAACACATGCATGCTCCTAGGGTTACCTCAAGAACCTCTGTAGTCGTGTATCCAGTGCAGCTATCTGGACCACAGTATGTATGGTCATAGGCTTACATTTAGAACCTCTGTAGCTGCAAAGCCAGTGTAGCTACCGTAGCCAAAGCATGCATGCTCCTAGGGCTGTAGGGGTACCATGTATCCAGTGCAGCGATCGGGGCCACAGTATGTATGGTCCTGGGCTTACATCAGAACCTCTGTAGCTGTGTACCCAGTGTTGGTAGCGTAGCATACATACCCATTGTACCCGAATAGCTACCGAAGCAAACGCATGCATGCTCCTAGGGTTACCTCAAGAACCTCTGTAGTCGTGTGTCCAGTGCAGCTATCGGGGCAACAGTTTGTATGGTCCTGGGCTTACATCCTGAACCCCCGCAAGTAGGTAGCGTGGCCACCGCATGCATGGTCCTGGGGGTACCACAAAAACCTCTGTAGCCGCGTAGCCAGTGTAGCTATCGTGACCACCGCATGTATGCTCCTCGGCTTACCTCCAGAACCTCTCTAGCTGTGTAGCCAGTGTTGGTAGCGTAGCATACATACCCATAATACCAGCGTAGCTACCGAAGTCAACGCATGCATGCTCCTAGGGGTACTTAAAGAACCTCTTTAGCCGCGTAGCCAGTGTAGCTATCGTGACCACCGCATGTATGCTTCTCGGTTTACCTCCAGAACCTCTCTAGCTGTGTAGCCAGTGTTGGTACCGTAGCATACATACCCATTGTACCCGCGTAGCTACCGAAGTCAACGCATGCATGCTTCTAGAACCTCATGCTCAAGAACCTCTGTAGTCGTGTATCCAGTGTAGCTATCGGGACCACAGTATGTACGGTCCTGGGCTTACATCCGGAACCTTGGTAGCCGCAAAGCCAAGGTAGCTAGCGTAGCCAACGCATGCATGCTCATAGGGGTACCTCAAGAACCTCTGTAGCCTCGTAGCCAGTGCAGCTATCGGGGCCACAGTATATATGGTCCTGGGCTTACATCCTGAACCTCAGCAGCTGCAAAGCCAGGGTAGTTAGCGTAGCAAACGCATACATGCTCCTCAAGGGTACCTCAAGAACTTCTGTGGCCGTGTAGCCAGTGTAGCTATCGTGACCATCGCATATATGCTCCTGGGCTTACCTCAAGAACCTCTGTAAGCGCGTAGCCAGTGTTGGTAGCGTAGCATACATACCCATTGTACCCGCTTCGCTCCCGCTGTGCTCCTAGGGTTAATTCAACAACCTCCGTAGCCTCGTATCCAGTGCAGCTATCGGGGCCACAGTATGTATGGTCCTAGTCTTACATCCAGAACCTCTGTAGCCGCAAAACCAGTGTAGGTAGAGTAGCCACCGCATGCTTGGCCCTAGGGGTACCTCAAGAACCTCTCTAGACGCGTAGGCAGTGCAGCTAGCGGGGCCACAGTACGTATGGTCCTGGGCTTACATCAAGAACCTCTTTAGCTGCATAGCCAGTGTAGCTAGCGTAGCCAACGCATGCATGCTCCTAGGGTTACCTCAAGAACCTCTCTAGACGCGTAGGTAGTGCAGCTATCGGGGCCACAGTATGTACAGTATGGTCCTCGGCTTACATCCAGAACCTCTGTAGCCGCAAAGCCAGTGTAGCTAGCGTAGCCAACGCATGCATGCTCCTAAGGTTACCTCAAGAACCTCTCTAGACGCGTAGGCAGTGCAGCTATCGGGGCCACAGTATGTACTGTATGGTCCTCGGCTTACATCAAGAACCTCTGTAGCCGCAAAGCCAGTGTAGGTAGCATAGCCACCGCATGCTTGGCCCTAGGGGTACCTCAAGAACCTCTGTAGCTGTGTAGCCAGTGTTGGTAGCGTAGCATACATACCCATAGACACCAGGTAGCTACCGTTGCCAACGCATGCATGGTCCTAGGGGTACCTCAAGAACCTCTGTAGCTGTGTAGCGAGTGTTGGTAGCGTAGCATACATACCCATTGTACCCGCTTAGTTACCGTAGCCAACACATGCATGCTCCTAGGGTTACCTCAAGAACCTCTGTAGCCAGTGTTGGTAGCGTAGCATACATACCCATTGTACCCGCGTAGCTACCGAAGTCAACGCATGCATGCTTCGAATTCTAGAACCTCATGCTCAAGAACCTCTGTAGTCGTGTATCCAGTGTAGCTATCGGGGCCACATTATGTGCGGTCCTGGACTTACATCCAGAACCTCGGTAGCCGCAAAGCCAGGGTAGCTAGCGTAGCCAACGCATGCATGCTCCTAGGGGTACCTCAAGAACCTCCGTAGCCTCGTATCCAGTGCAGCTATCGGGGCCACAGTATGTATGGTCCTAGTCTTACATCCAGAACCTCTGTAGCCGCAAAGCCAGTGTAGGTAGAGTAGCCACCGCATGCTTGGCCCTAGGGGTACCTCAAGAACCTCTCTAGACGCGTAGGCAGTGCAGCTAGCGGGGCCACAGTACGTATGGTCCTGGGCTTACATCCAGAACCTCTGTAGCTGCAAAGCCAGTGTAGCTACCGTAGCAAATGCATACATGCTCCTAGGGGTACCTCAAGAACCTCTGTAGCTGTGTAGCCAGTGTTGGTAGCGTAGCATATATACCCATTGTAACCGCGTTGCTACCATAGCCAACGCATGCATGGTCCTAGGGGTACCTCAAGAACCTCTGTTGCTGCATAGCGAGTGTTGGTAGCGTAGCATACATACCCATTCTACCCGCTTAGTTACCGTAGCCAACACATGCATGCTCCTAGGGTTACCTCAAGAACCTCTGTAGTCGTGTATCCAGTGCAGCTATCTGGACCACAGTATGTATGGTCATAGGCTTACATTTAGAACCTCTGTAGCTGCAAAGCCAGTGTAGCTACCGTAGCCAACGCATGCATGCTCCTAGGGCTGTAGGGGTACCATGTATCCAGTGCAGCGATCGGGGCCACAGTATGTATGGTCCTGGGCTTACATCAGAACCTCTGTAGCTGTGTACCCAGTGTTGGTAGCGTAGCATACATACCCATTGTACCCGAATAGCTACCGAAGCAAACGCATGCATGCTCCTAGGGTTACCTCAAGAACCTCTGTAGTCGTGTGTCCAGTGCAGCTATCGGGGCCACAGTATATATGGTCCTGGGCTTACATCCTGAACCTCAGCAGCCGCAAAGCCAGGGTAGTTAGCGTAGCAAACGCATACATGCTCCTATGGGTACCTCAAGAACTTCTGTGGCCGTGTAGCCAGTGTAGCTATCGTGACCATCGCATATATGCTCCTGGGCTTACCTCAAGAACCTCTGTAAGCGCGTAGCCAGTGTTGGTAGCGTAGCATACATACCCATTGTACCCGCTTCGCTCCCGCTGTGCTCCTAGGGTTAACTCAACAACCTCCGTAGCCTCGTATCCAGTGCAGCTATCGGGGCCACAGTATGTATGGTCCTAGTCTTACATCCAGAACCTCTGTAGCCGCAAAGCCAGTGTAGGTAGAGTAGCCACCCCATGCTTGGCCCTAGGGGTACCTCAAGAACCTCTCTAGACGCGTAGGCAGTGCAGCTAGCGGGGCAACAGTACGTATGGTCCTCGGCTTACATCAAGAACCTCTTTAGCTGCATAGCCAGTGTAGCTAGCGTAGCCAACGCATGCATGCTCCTAGGGTTACCTCAAGAACCTCTCTAGACGCGTAGGTAGTGCAGCTATCGGGGCCACAGTATGTACAGTATGGTCCTCGGCTTACATCCAGAACCTCTGTAGCCGCAAAGCCAGTGTAGCTAGCGTAGCCAACGCATGCATGCTCCTAGGGTTTCCTCAAGAACCTCTCTAGACGCGTAGGCAGTGCAGCTATCGGGGCCACAGTATGTACAGTATGGTCCTCGGCTTACATCAAGAACCTCTGTAGCCGCAAAGCCAGTGTAGGTAGCATAGCCACCGCATGCTTGGCCCTAGGGGTACCTCAAGAACCTCTGTAGCTGTGTAGCCAGTGTTGGTAGCGTAGCATACATACCCATTGTACCCGCGTAGCTACCGAAGTCAACGCATGCATGCTTCGAATTCTAGAACCTCATGCTCAAGAACCTCTGTAGTCGTGTATCCAGTGTAGCTATCGGGGCCACATTATGTGCGGTCCTGGACTTACATCCATAACCTCGGTAGCCGCAAAGCCAGGGTAGCTAGCGTAGCCAACGCATGCATGCTCCTAGGGGTACCTCAAGAACCTCTGTAGACGCGTAGGCAGTGCAGCTATCGGGGCCACAGTATGTATGGTCATAGGCTTACATTTAGAACCTCTGTAGCTACAAAGCCAGTGTAGCTTCCGTAGCCAACGCATGCATGCTCCTAGGGTTACCTCAAGAACCTCTCTAGACGCGTAGGCAGTGCAGCTATCGGGGCCACAGTATGTACAGTATGGTCCTCGGCTTACATCCAGAACCTCTGTAGCCGCAAAGCCAGTGTAGCTACCGTAGCCAACGCATGCATGCTCCTAGGGTTACCTCAAGAACCTCTCTAGACGCGTAGGCAGTGCAGCTATTGGGGCCACAATATGTATGGTCATAGGCTTACATTTAGAAACTCTGATGCTGCAAAGACAGTGTAGGTAGCATAGCCACCGCAGACATGGTCCTAGGGGTACCTCAAGAACCTCTGTAGCCGCGTAGCCAGTGTTGGTTGCGTACCCGATTCGCTCCCGCTGTGCTCCTTGGGTTAGCTCAAGAACCTCTGTAGCCGCGTAGCCAGTGTTGGTAGTGTAGCATAAATACCCATTGTACCCGCTTAGTTACCGTAGCCAACACATGCATGCTCCTAGGGTTACCTCAAGAACCTGTGTAGTCATGTATACAGTGCAGCTATCGGGGCCACAGTATGTAAGGTCATAGGCTTACATTTAGAACCTCTGTAGCTGCAAAGCCATTGTAGCTACCTAGCCAATGCATGCATTCTCCTAGGGGTACCCTGTATCCAGTGCAGCTATCGGGGCCACAGTATGTATGGTTCTAGGGTTACATCCAGAACCTCTCTAGCTGTGTAGCCAGTGTTGGTAGCGTAGCATACATACCCATTGTACCTGCTTAGCTACTGAAGTCAACGCATGCATGCTCCTAGGGGTACTCTAAGAACCTCTTTAGCCGCGTAGCCAGTGTAGCTATCGTGACCACCGCATGTATGCTCCTCGGCTTACCTCCAGAACCTCTCTAGCTGTGTAGCTAGTGTTGGTAGCGTAGCATACATACCCATTGTACCCGCATAGCTACCGAAGTCAACGCATGCATGCTTCTAGAACCTCATGCTGAAGAACCTCTGTAGTCGTGTATCCAGTGTAGCTATCGGGGCCACAGTATGTACGGTCCTGGGCTTACATCTGGAACCTTGGTAGCCGCAACGCCAGGGTAGCTATTGTAGCCAACGCATGCATGCTCATAGGGGTACCTCAAGAACCTCTGTAGCCTCGTAGCCAGTGCAGCTATCGGGGCCACAGTATATATGGTCCTGGGCTTACGTCCTGAACCTCTGTGTAGTGTAGGTAGAATAGAGTAGAACCCCTGAGCCAGTGTAGGTAGAATAGCCACCGCAAGCATGGTCCTAATGGTACCTCAAGAACCTCTGTAGCCGCAAAGCCAGGGTAGGTAGCGTAGCCAACGCATACATGCTCCTAGGGGTACCGCAAGAACCTCTGTAGCCGCGTAGCCAGTGTAGCTATCGTGACCATCGCATATATGCTCCTGGGCTTACCTCAAGAACCTCTGTAAGCGCGTAGCCAGTGTTGGTAGCGTAGCATACATACCCATTGTACCCGCTTCGCTACCGCTGTGCTCCTAGGGTTACCTCAAGAACCTCTGTAGTCGTATATCCAGTGCAGCTATCGGGGCCACAGTATGTATGGTCATAGGCTTAAATTTAGAACATCTGATGCTGCAAAGCCAGTGTAGGTAGAATAGCCACCGCAAGCATGGTCCTAATGGTACCTCAAGAACCTCTGTAGCCGCGTAGCTAGTGTTGGTAGCGTAGCATACATACCCATTGTACCCGCTTCGCTACCGCTGTGCTCCTAGGGTTACCTCAAGAACCTCTGTAGTCGTATATCCAGTGCAGCTATCGGGGCCACAGTATGTATGGTCATAGGCTTAAATTTAGAACATCTGATGCTGCAAAGCCAGTGTAGGTAGAATAGCCACCGCAAGCATGGTCCTAATGGTACCTCAAGAACCTCTGTAGCCGCGTAGCTAGTGTTGGTAGCGTAGCATACATACCCATTGTACCCGAGTAGCTACAGTAGCCAACGCATGAATGCTCCTAAGGTTAACTTAAGAACCTCCGTAGCCGCGTATCCAGTGCAGCTATTGGGGCCACAGTATGTATGGTCCTAGTCTTACATCCAGAACCTCTGTAGCCGCAAAGCCAGTGTAGGTAGCGTAGCTACCGCATGCTTGGCCCTAGGGGTACCTCAAGAACCTCTATAGCCGCGTAGCCAGTGTAGCTATCTTGACCATCGCATATATGCTCCTGGGCTTACCTCCAGAACCTCTGTAGCCGCAAAGCCAGTGTAGGTAGAGAAGCCACCGCATGCATGGGCCTAAGGGTACCTCAAGAACCTCTGTAGCCGCGTAGACAGTGCAGCTATCGGGGCCACAGTATATATGGTCCTGGGGTTACATCCAGAACCTCTTTAGCTGCATAGCCAGTGTAGCTAGCGTAGCCAACGCATGCATGCTCCTAAGGTTACCTCAAGAACCTCCGTAGCCGCGTAGCCAGTGCAGCTATCGGGGCCACAGTATATATGGTCCTGGGGTTACATCCAGAACCTCTTTAGCTGCATAGCCACTTAGCCAGTGTAGCTAGCGTAGCCAACACATGCATGCTCCTAGGGTTACCTCAAGAACCTCTGTAGTCGTGTATCCAGTGCAGCTATCGGGGCCACAGTATGTATGGTCATAGGCTTACATTTAGAACCTCTGTAGCTGCAAAGCCAGTGTAGCTACCGTAGCCAACGCATGCATGCTCCTAGGGCTGTAGGGGTACCATGTATCCAGTGCAGCTATCGGGGCCACAGTATGTACGGTCCTGGGCTTACATCCAGAACCTCTGTAGCTGTGTAGCCAGTGTTGGTAGCGTAGCATACATACCCATTGTACCCGTATAGCTACCTAAGTCAACGCATGCATGCTCTTAGGGGTACTTCAAGAATCTCTGTAGCTGCGTAGCGAGTGTTGGTAGCGTAGGATACATACCCATTATACCAGCGTAGCTACCGAAGTCAACGCATGCATGCTCCTAGGGGTACTTCAAGAACCTCTGTAGCTGCGTAGCGAGTGTTGGTAGCGTAGCATACATACCCATTATACCAGCGTAGCTACCGAAGTCAACGCATGCATGCTCCTAGGGGTACTTCAAGAACCTCTTTAGCCGCGTAGCCAGTGTAGATATCGTGACCATCGCATATATGCTCCTGGGCTTACCTCAAGAACCTCTGTAGCCGCGTAGCCAGTGTTGGTAGCGTAGCATACATACCCATTGTACCTGCGTAGGTACCGAAGTCAACGCATGCATTCTTCTAGGGGTACTTCAAGAACCTCTTTAGCCGCGTAGCCAGTGTAGCTATCGTGACCACCGCATGTATGCTCCTCGGCTTACCTCTAGAACCTCTCTAGCTGTGTAGCCAGTGTCGGTAGCGTAGCATACATACCCATTGTACCCGCGTAGCTACCGAAGTCAACGCATGCATTCTTCGAATTCTAGAACCTCATGCTCAAGAACCTCTGTAGTCGTGTATCCAGTGTAGCTATCGGGGCCACATTATGTACGGTCCTGGGCTTACATCCAGAACCTCGGTAGCCGCAAAGCCAGGGTAGCTAGCGTAGCCAACGAATACATGCTCCTAGGGGTACCTCAAGAACCTCTGAAGCCTCGTAGCTAGTGCAGCTATCGGGCCCACAGTATGTATGGTCCTGGGCTTACATCCAGAACTTCTGTAGCCGCGAAGCCTGTGTAGGTAGTGTTGCCACCGCATTCATGGACCTAGGGGTACCTCAAGAACCTCTGTAGCCGCGTAGCCATTGTTGGTAGCGTAGCATAATACCCATTGTACCCGCTTCGCTCCCGCTGTGCTCCTAGGGTTACCTCAAGAACCTGTGTAGTCGTGTATCCAGTGCAGCTATCGGGGCCACAGCATGTATGGTAATAGGCTTACATTTAGAACCTCTGATGCTGCAAAGACCGTGTAGGTAGCATAGCCACCGCATCCATGGTCCTAATGGTACCTCAAGAACCTCTGTAGCCGCGTAGGCAGTGTTGTAAGCGTAGCATACATACCCATTGTACCCGAGTAGCTACCGTAGCCAACGCATGTATGCTCCTAGGGTTACCTTAAGAACCTCCGTAGCCGCGTATCCAGTGCAGCTATCTGGGCCACAGTATGTATGGTCCTAGTCTTACATCCAGAACCTCTGTAGCCGCAAAGCCAGTGTAGTTAGCGTAGCCACTGCATGCTTGGCCCTAGGGGTACCTCAAGAACCTCTCTAGACGCATAGGCAGTGAAGGTAGCGGGGCCACAGTATGTATGGTCCTGGGCTTACATCCAGAACCTCTGTAGCCGCAAAGCCAGTGTAGGTAGCGTAGCCACCGCATGATTGGCCCTAGGGGTACCTCAAGAACCTCTATAGCCGCGTATCCAGTGTAGCTATCTTGACCATCGCATATATGCTCCTTGGCTTACCTCCAGAACCTCTCTAGCTGCATAGCCAGTGCAGCTATCGGGCCTACAGTAATGCTCCTGGGCTTACATCCAGAACTTCTGTAGCCGCAAATCCAGTGTATGTAGCGTAGCCACCGCATGCATGGTCCTAGGGGTACTTCAAGAACCTCTGTAGCCGCGTAGCCAGTGTTGGCTGCGTAGCATACATACCCATTGTACCGGCTTCACTCCCGCTGTGCTCTTAGGGTTACCTCAAGAACCTCTGTATCCGCGTAGCCAGTGTAGCTATCGTGACCATCGCATATATGCTCCTGGGCTTACCTCAAGAACCTCTGTAGCCGCAAAGCCAGTTTAGGTAGAGAAGCCACCGCATGCATGGGCCTAAGGGTACCTCAAGAACCTCTGTAGCCGCGTAGCCAGTGCAGCTATCGGGGCCACAGTATATCGTCTGATCAAAGCCAAAAGGTACCAAGTGCCTTTTCAAACTTTTGAGAAAATCATGAAATAAGGTTTGAGACAACACAAAAAATCAACAAGTCAATTTAACACTTCGTCATCTTCAATAACTTTCAGTTGAATATATTTTATATAATGTGTTAGGTTAACAACTCTAAAATGTCGCATTAAGCTGAGAAAAATGAGGTTTTGTACTTGGTACCTTCTGGCTCTCGAATAATGCAGATCATCAACAGGGTCAGAAGGTACCAAGTGATATTTGTGGAATTGTTTTTTGTAAGTTATATCTTAAATTGACATTATTTTAATCAACTTATTGCAAAATTACATTTGTCATTTGATATATATATATCTTATGATCTCTCAGATGTCATATATGAATGACATAGAGGTCGTAGTTTACGATATAGAAAATTTACAAAACTATGGTACATAACTAACTATGAA